>CM070789.1:23469508-23929508 GCA_036346955.1 Dipus sagitta | reverse complement strand
GAGGCTGGGCCACTGTGAACGTCAGCCCCTGCTGCTGGGTAAGGTGCTGGGGGAAATGCCAACAAGGAGGTGTCAGAGGCAGACTGACCCCGTGGGATTTCCCTGGCCACGCCTTGGTGGCCCTTGTGCCCAGACTGAGCGCCCTTCCTGTAAGGAAAGTGTAAGAGAAAAGAAAGCAAGAGGAACGCTGGACTTGATCTCTACAGACAAGACTGTTTTACTGAGAGAAAACAGCGAGGGGCCTCAGCTTTCCCGCGGGATGAAGGCTGAAGCCCTGGGCCAGGCTGGGGTGCAAGTTTATAAGGAGGATCCTAAGAAAAACAGACTGGAGCAGGTGCAGTTGATAAGAAAATCGTAGCTGTTTGTGTCCTTGTTCAGAATAGGCTTCTGCAGCCAGGAACATCTAAGGGAGGATACTCACATGGTCTCTGGTCCTTCAAGGCCATCTAGGCTAAGGGCAGTACATCAGTTAGGGAAGGGTGCCAAACTTCTTCTTTTTTTTTTTTTGTTTTTTCAAGGTAGGGTCTCACTCTAGCTCAGGCTGACCTGGAATTCACTATGTAGTCTCAGAGTGGCCTCAAACTCATGGCGATCCTCTTACCTCTGCCTCCCCAGTGCTGGGGTTAAAGGCGTGTGCCACCACGCCCTGGCCCAAACTTCTTTATTGCCCCCAAGCTTTAGGGATAGCTGTTAACTCTTTAGTTCCCTTTAGTTTTCAGGGAAGGCTATTAACCCTTCACTTCCCCCAATGCCTGCTTTGTTTTTTTTTTTTTTTTTAAACCTTTAATACTAGCCTTTCCTTTGTTTTTGACTTATAGCCCCAGAGAGCTGGGGATTCCTACCTAGACGGAGCGGGTCCTTAGCGTGTGGGGCTCAGGAGGTGACATCGACCCCTTCCCCACCTTTCCAGCCCCTGGTCCTTCTGGAACCAGAACTCCTTAGCAGTTTTCTCTTTGCTCTGTTACATCTGGGAGCCACGATCGCCCCTAGTGGCTCCCCCTGGAAATGCTGCTCGATTTTTGCTTTGGTTTTGCCAACCAGGTGTGGATAAAGAAAGCCCTTGGGCCTTCAGTCCCGGTCACCGTCACCGGTGCTGACTAATGTTCTGTGGCTCCCTGCCTCTCTAGGTGGGGCCTCTGCCTCCCTGCCCCGCTCCTGCGGCTCCGATCTGTGCATGAGGTCCACCTCCTTCAGGCCCCTCCCCCCATATGCCCTGCTCTGTGCCCACTCCCCGTCTCCTAGGTTTCTGTTGCTCCCAAAGGTGCAGGTGGACAGTGTAAGGCCCTGGGTCAATCCTTGTGAAAGTTTCTGTAGCCTTGGTCAGTTGATCCAGGTCACAGCCCTGCTCACCACAGCAGGTGCATTTCTAGGTCTTTTTAGCCCATGTCATTATGCCGCACCTCGCTCAGCCCAGGTACGCTGGTGGGCACATTTTCCTGATGGAGTAGGTCTAGCGAAGTCATTCTTGCCAATTTAATTCGACAGCCTTGACTTTGAGAAAATTCTCATCACTGACCCATATAACCTCCAACTCAAGCTCTATGTCGTCTTTGTGCTCCGGGGAGTCCTTTCTTGTCAGGACCTCTTCTAGTACAATGAAGCCATAATGCAGGACATTTTAGCAAGTTACCCAGATGCCCTGGGTCCTTCAGGGACCAAGACATCAGCTGAGATAATGTGGGCAGGTGGCACGGTCTGAAGTCGCACCCTGTGTGCCAGGGTCTCAGAAGCGGGTATTTCGTTTTCTCCCCCTAACGCCGTATCGAGGCAGATGCTGCTGTATGCATCATCCCGGCTGGTCGATGTCAGATTGAGTCTCAGACGTGAATAGACCTGACCTGACTGAGGTTACAAAGCCAGCATGGGTGTAGCCCGCGTAGTCGTCTCGCCAGCAAGAACGCACGCGGACACCAGGATCCTTCTGCAGCAAGCGTTTATTCCAGTTAACAGATGAAGAGAGGAAAGACCCAGAGCCCCGAAATGGCGCCGCTTATATAGCCCCTAGGTGGCGTGTACTCTGCTGATTGGCTGCGCGCTCATATGACGCTCATATGCCCGGGCTGGGCAGTGACTTGGCGCGCTTTCACCACTTGCACATGCGCTATTCTACTTGTTCACCAGGGCCGAGGCCGGATGTCAGCGCCATCTTGTAATGGCGATCACCTCTCGGCTCTATACATCTCCCCCTTTTTGTTTTAATAAGATGACAACTGCCTCATAGCCCAGCCAGCGCAGCACCAAACAACCCTATGCTCGATCAAGCAAATTCCTTCCTTGGGGAATAAGCGATCAAGAGCTCACTCCCTCACCTTATCAGGTGCAATGGAGACAAGTCCTCTGAGTGCAAAGGCCAAGGGAGAGACAAAAAGGGGAGTTAACACCCATCCCCGTGCAATGGAATATTGTTCCTGGGGGTGCAAGGGCTGTCAATCTCATATTTTGGTGCTGCAGCCACTTAGGCAAGGGCTGATTAGACTTAGATCTCCCATCGACTCAGTGCAATGGGCTAAACCCCTGAGGTGCATCGACTGAGGGTCTCAGTCTAATTAATTAACCAAATTTCAGGAGATGATCCCTGTTCCATAGCCACAAGTGCTTGCGCAATAACGACCTTGTCACATTGCTATTGAGCTCTGAGCTTGCAGAACAACCAAAGCAGGAACACTAAGCCACAACATAGGGCTGCACCAAACAGCGCCACTCCCACCCATTCCTTAAAGAAAGAGAAGGCTGAAGAAATCCAGGATGTCAGGCCCACAGCTAGGGAGGGGTCAACTCTAGTAGAATAGGGTCTTCATAATGGATCTTGTCCACTTCTTCGGCTCCCGCACAGGATCTCGATGATTCGTCAGGTATCACAAGTCTACGTGTTAGGCGTTCTGGTAGCCAGAATGGATTGTCTTCTTCCTGTGGAAAAACACAAACAGCTCCCCTGGATCTTATTAAAATAGGATCCGGGCCTCTCCATTGACCAGTCAAAACATCTTTCCACTTAACCATCTCCTGTGGCCTGTTAGGCTCTGAGCAATGACGGTCAGCCGCCGAATGGCCCTGACTGTCCAAATTTAAAAAATTAAGAGTAAAGAGTGCTATGGATATAGTCACTCGTGGGACTGAGGGCAGAGCCTCCTCGACTCCCCCTTTTTGTTTCATTAAAAGCCAGCAATCCTCCACAAGGGAGGGAATTGTTTAGTTTAGTAGGGTGAAGGACCATTTTAGGAACAGTCCTCAGGGGTGGGACACTCCCTAGACGTAAGTTTTTATCAAAAAACTCCTTTTTGTTACAAGAGTTTTTGTACTTTAATCACTTCGCAGTACAAAAGACTATCAAGGCCAGCCAAATGGCTTCCGACACTGAATATACATAATCTTGCTTACATGTAGGTGCTAAAGTCTTGCTCCCAAAGGGCCAGAGCTATGGATACAAGGCCAGCCAGATGGCATCTGACAATTCCCCCTTTTTTAATTTTTATGAGCTGGGCCCTTCTGGGCCTCAGTGCAGAAAGACTGTGTCTGTCTTAGGTTGTCCTCTACGATATTTAGGCCTTACCCGTCATCGGTACATGAATTCCATCATTCATACCCTGTCTTAGGTTGACCTAACTCAAGAGAATCTTACCCGTCTTTGACTACCAGCCTCTGCAGGGGCTTTAAGATAATGTCTCAGGAAACCGGGGTCGGGTCTGTAGCTGTATCCCATGTACTTCTGTACGGATATCCATAAAGGATCTCAAAAGGCATTTAAAGAGTATGGGCAGCAGACACAGAATGAGCAAAAGACAAACACCTGTAGCAGCAAAGCTTGCTGTCCAAGAAGTGAGAGAATTTCAGCAGGCAAGGCAGACTTAAAAGCAGATATTAAGTCATCAGTAGTTTTCAAAAGTAAGATGATTATTTTGCAAAGATAAAATCTCTGAATGTAACTGAATCAGATCCAAGGAAATATTATCATTATGTCAAATACCTCTTAAATGTATTTTGCCAACGCTGTTGACTGTTATTATATTTTTTAGAAGTAACACAAATCTATTGAAAATCTACATGACACTCCAAACGACTTTTAACTTTCAACCCTAGTCTCCCAAATATGTAACCACATCATATAGAGCATCTAACAGGTGAAACTGTATCTAGAGTAAGGATCAAGCCCAAGATCTTAAAGGGAGGCACAGTTTGAACTTTCTCAGGAGCTACTTTATAGCTGTGCGTATGAAAGATAGTTAGACATTAAAAGTACAAGCCTAAAGCCAAATGGTTCTTCTTTTTTTTTTTTTTTTATTTTATCTTGAGGGAAGACACATTTAAACCCTCTCCCTGCTGTGAGGAGTGGGTCTGGTCTTCTCCAGGCCCCAGTCAATGGGCCATTTCTAGAAAAAATTTAAAATATTTAAGGTGAATAATGCTTTCTTTAGCTGATCATGGGGTGGGGGTAGTGATTCCCCCTTTTGTTTTTGTAATTGTGATTTAAGTGTTTGGTCAACAATAGCTTGCCCTCGAGGGTTGTATGGGATGCCTGTGGTATGTGAGATTTTCCAGGTCTGGAGAAAATCTACAAAGGCCTTGCTTATGAAGCAGGGGCCATTATCTGTTTGAATTTGATCAGGCAGCCCAAGAGTGGCAAAATATTGAAGTATATGACTAATGGCATGTTTAGATTTTTCCCAGCATGTGCCGATGCCCAGCAGGCACGTGAAAAGGTATCGGCTGAAAGAAAAATATCACTGAGCCCAGTCACCATGAGAGGACGGACTTCTACCCTGTCCCCACCTGGGTCAGTCCAAGGGAGCCATGTGGCAGTCTCCCAGGAGGTGGATTGCCCGCCAACTCCCAGTAGAGGAGGGCCGGGCACAAGCTGCCAGGAGGGGGGGGCCATCTATTTTTTTTTTTTTTTAATTACCACATTCCGCCCCTGGCTCCCAATAGATTTATAACCATCACATATTATACATTGTACTAAGTTCAATTTTAAAGGTCCCCACAGTCTTGACCAATTTAAGGTATTGAGACCTGTAAAATCAAACATGTTAAACATTTTTAATCTAAAGCCAGTCTTTGTGCCTGTAATTTTAACTTGTTTGAGGTTTTCCAGCTTAAAATCTTAAATCTCTCAGTCCAATATCTCTAGCCAAGCACATCAGTCCATTACAAATTTAACCTTGATCAAACACTCTGGACCTGGGCAGCAGGACGCAGCCAGCCCTTATTCCAATAGCCCAGTTCCAACAAAGTCCTCTGCAGTCTTTCCTTCATTGCCATAGTGGCGAGTCTCTCAAGCTGCATGACTGTAAAATTAGCATCTACTCCATACTTATTAACTGATTCAGCAAGTTCCTTAATGAGGGCATACTCTACCGGCGCATGGACGCGGCCTCCATCCGCAGCCTCAAACACCGGGAAGGCTTGTAAGCACCTCCTTCTGTCCCCCTCTGAAAGGAAGGAATCTGAACAATGCTTGCCGGCATAAGGCGGAGGAGCACTGGGAATGGCAGGGGCGGCAGATTGAAAAGCCGCGCGGTTCTTATCTCCTATCTTCTTTTGTTTTCGATTTTGCGGTAGCGGCTCATCAAAATAATATCTCTCCTCCCCATAGCGAGCCGCTTCGCCATCTAATTCTTCCTCCTCGGAGGGACTAAGATCCTCAGACTCTGAGCTATCAATTCCTAAAGCCTCCAATTCTTTTATCGGATAAAGAGGCCTCCTTTTTGGACTTCTCTTTTCCCTCTCATGTTTCTCTCCCAGGGCGTCTTTTCCCTTGTCTTTTCTTTCTGTGGACTTAGTGTCCACGGAAAGGCCTTTTTTCTTAGAGACGTCTTTTTCTTTTTCCTCAAGGGCCCCTAACCTTTTATCCCGTTCTGTTTCTGACATGCTGTCTTGTAGCTCCGAATGTGAAGCTCCCATGTTGCTCTCACCGCGGAAAATCAAAAGGAAGAGAACGAGAGCCACCATCACAATAGGGAGAGCAAAAATTGCTCCTGCCAATTTGGGTGAGAGATGAGACAAGGCAAGACCAAACATGCCTCTCAGAACCTACCTTAGTCCTGCAGTTCTGAATCCTTCCCCGTGAATGGGGGGTCTCCTCGGCGCCGGCGATGACAGGCACCCGGCGTCCCGGGTTTCAACACCAGCTGTAGCCCGCGTAGTCGTCTCACCAGCAAGAACGCACGCGGACACCAGGATCCTTCTGCAGCAAGCGTTTATTCCAGTTAACAGATGAAGAGAGGAAAGACCCAGAGCCCCGAAATGGCGCCGCTTATATAGCCCCTAGGTGGCGTGTACTCTGCTGATTGGCTGCGCGCTCATATGACGCTCATATGCCCGGGCTGGGCAGTGACTTGGCGCGCTTTCACCACTTGCACATGCGCTATTCTACTTGTTCACCAGGGCCGAGGCCGGATGTCAGCGCCATCTTGTAATGGCGATCACCTCTCGGCTCTCTACACATGGGAGACTCTGCGATTCAGTCCCGACATCTAACAAGCTTTAGTGTGGGAACTGGGTTCTGTCCCAGCCTTCAACAGGAGGCAGTTTTGAGGGTACACTCCTCTCACCTTGCTCTTTTGACCTGGTCTCCATTTTAATGTTGCATTAATCTTTTTTTTTTTTTTTTTGAGGTAGGGTTTCACTCTAGCTCACGCTGATCCGGAATTCACTATGTAATCTCACGCTGGCCTCAAACTCACAGCGATCCTCCTACCTCTCTCTGCCTTCCGAGTGCTGGGATGAAAGGCGTGCGCCACCATGCCCAGCTAACATTAATCATTTTCATCTCCTTCCTCTGTGGTCCTTGCTGTTCATGCACACTCTGGTTTGTTGTTTTTAAATTATTATTTATTTATTATTTTAAAATTTATTTTATTTGAGAGCGACAGACAAAGAGGCAGATAGAAAGAGAGAATGGGCACGCCAGGGCCTCCAGCCACTGCAAACGAACTCCAGACGTGTGCGCCCCCTTGTGCATCTGGCTAACATGGGTCCTGGGGAATTGAGCCTCTAACCGGGGTCCCTATTAGGCTTCACAGGCAAGCGCTTAACCGCTAAGCCATCTCTCCAGCCCTATTTATTTATTTATTAGAGAAAGAGGTAGATAGATTGAGAGAGAGAGAGAGAGAGAGAATGGGCACACCAGGGCCTCCAGCCACTGCCAACGAACTCCAGACACGTGCGCCCCCTTGTGCATCTGGCTAACTTAGGTCCTAGGGAATTGAACTTGGGTCCTTCGGCTTTGCAGACAAATGCCTCAATCGCTAAGCCATCCCTCCAGCCCTCTTTCTTTCTTTTTTAAAATTTTTATTTATTTATTTGAGATGAGAAAGAAGGGGGGAGAGAGAGAGAGAGAAATAGAGAATGGGTTTGCCAGGGCCTCCAGCCACGGCAAATGAACTCCAGATGCCTGTGCCCCCTTGTGCATCTGGCTTACATGGGTCCTGGGGAATCGAACTGGGATACTTTGGCTTTATAGACAAATGCCTTAACAGCCAGGCCATCTCTCCAGCCCGAAATGTTTCTTTTTGGCTCAGTTTTGTAGGTCTTGGCACATGATAATTGGGCATGCTGCTCTGGGGCTTGTGGTGAGGCAATAGAAGCATATGGGGGGCCCAAACCACCCACCCCATGGCAGGGAAGCAAGAGAGGAAGAGGAGGAGAGGATCTCGCCCTTCCCTTCAAGGGCCTCCTGTAGGCCCCACCTCTAAAAGTTTCTATGGCCTTCCAGAAGCGCCAAGCTGGGAAGTAAGCCTTTTATTTAACTCATGGGCCTTTGAGGAACATTCCAGATCCAAACTACAGCATACACAAGTAACCTTGTGACAACTTCTGGCCAAAGAGAGAAAAGCAAGGGTCACATGGCAGTTTTTAGGAATGTTTCCTAGGATTACTGTCCCTAGCTGAGTGGGGTAGTGTGCATCGATAAACCCAGCCCTCAGGAGGCTGAGGCAAGGCTTGTAAGTTTGATGCCATCCTGCTACATAGCCAGTTTCAGGTCAGTATGAGCCACGTAGCAAGACCCCAGACCAAACCAGAAACAAAAAGAGGAAAAAGGAAAAAAAAAAATCCGTGCATTTTTTTTTGTATCTAAACATTGTCACAGGTACTTGCCTGTGAAGCCCAAAGACCAGGTTCAGTTCCCCAGTACCCACATAAAGCCAGATGCACAAGGGGGCACATGTGTCTGGAGTTCTTTAGCAGCGGCTAGAGGCCGTGGTGCATCCATTCTTTCTCTCTCTCTCTCTCTCAAACAAACAGACAAACAAATAAATAAATAAAGTTCTGGCCTTTCTGATCCGCCATCTGCGGTGGCCGCCGCCGAGATGCAGATTTTCGTGAAAACCCTTATGGGGAAGACCATCACGCTCGAGGTTGAACCCTCGGACACTATAGAAAATGTAAAGGCCAAGATCCAGGATAAGGAAGGAATTCCTCCTGATCAGCAGAGGCTGATCTTTGCTGGAAAGCAACTGGAAGATGGGCGTACTTTGTCTGACTACAATATTCAAAAGGAGTCCACCCTTCATCTTGTACTGAGACTTCGTGGTGGTGCTAAAAAAAGGAAGAAGAAGTCTTACACCACTCCCAAGAAAAATAAGCACAAGAGAAAGAAGGTTAAGTTGGCTGTCCTGAAATATTATAAGGTGGATGAAAATGGTAAAATTAGTCGCCTTCGTCGAGAGTGTCCTTCTGATGAGTGTGGGGCTGGGGTTTTTATGGCCAGCCACTTTGACAGACATTACTGTGGCGAGTGTTGTCTGACTTACTGCTTCAACAAACCAGAAGACAAATAATTGTGTATGAGTTAATAAAAGTCTCAGACTTAAAAATAAATAAATAAATAAATAAAGTCCTGAGGCTGGAGAGATGGCTCAGTGGCTAATGCGCTTGCCTGCAGAACCTAAAGACCCAGTTCGATTCCCCAAGACCCACATGAAGCCGGATGCCCAAGGTGGCACGTGCGTCTGGAGTTTGTTTGCAGTGGTTGGAGGCCCTGGTGTGCCCATTCTCTCTCTGTCCATCTCTTTCTCTCTCACTCTCTCAATTAAATAACATTTTAAAAATGAAAAAAAAAAAAATACTAAGTGCCGGGGATATAGCCTAACGGTGCAGCCCTTGCCTAGCATGTGCACAGTGCCGGGTTCCATCTCCCATACTCAGCACTACAAACCAAAACCAGAAACAACTAGAGCCCAAACCCAGAAGAACAACACCAAAAGCCCAAGAAAAGCTGTGTAGATAGGACCGAAGACGTTGTGGTGCTTTGGTTAAAAAGATTCAGCACGGCCCCCTGTGATAGCTCACGCCTGTAATCCCAGCACTTGGGAGGCACAGGCAGGAGGATTGCAGCAAGTTCAAGGCCAGCCTGGGTTACATAGTGAGTTCCAGATTAGCCAGGACTATAGTATTAAAAACATGAAAACAGGGCTGGAGAGATGGCTTAGTGGTTAAGCGCTTGCCTGTGAAGCCTAAGGACCCGGGTTGGAGGCTCGATTCCCCAGGACCCACGTTAGCCAGATGCACAAGGGGGCGCATGCGTCTGGAGTTCGTTTGCAGGGGCTGGAGGCCCTGGAGTGTCCATTTTCTCTTTCTCTCTCTCTCTCTCTCTATCTGTTGCTCTCAAATAAATAAATAAAATAAAATGTTTTAAAAAAAACTTGAAAACAAAAGTTCAAATAGAAATAAAGTAACTTTTGTTATTTATTTATTTATTTTGTCTTTTAAAATACTGTGTTCTTAGCCAGCCTTGGTGGCTCATATCTTTAATCCCAGCATTTGGGAGGCTGAGGTAGGAAGAGCACCATGAATTCAAGGCCAGCCTGGGATACAGAGTGAGTTCTAGGTCAGCCTGGGTTAGCATGAGACCCTGCCTAAAAAACGAGAGAGAGGGCTTAGCAGTTAAGGCACTTGCCTAACTGAAGCCTAGGGACCCAGGTTCGATTCCCCAGCACCCACATAAGCCAGATACACAAGGTGACACATGAGTCTGGAGTTTATTTGCAGTGGCTGGAGGCCCTGACGTGCCTGTTCTCTCTCCCTCTATCTGCCTCTCTCTCTCTCTCTCAAATAAATAAAAAAATTTAAAAGAGAGAGTGAGAGAGAGAGAACGCGCCTAGCTGTTAAGGGCACTTGCTTGCAAAGCCTGCCATCATCCCGGGTTCAGTTCCCGGTACTCACGTAAAGCCAGATGAACAAAGTGATGTATGCATCTGGAGTTCGTTTGCAGTGGCAAGAGGCCCTGATGTATCCAAATGCTTTCTCCTCTCCCTGTCTTAAATATAAATAAATAAAAATATTTTTAAAAAGGAAATTACTTTCTGTTTGTTTTGTTTTTAAATTTTGAGAACTGTATTGGTCCAGTTTTCGTTATCATAACGAAATATTCAGGTAAGACTGACTTCATAAAGCAAGGTTTATCTTGGCTCATGAGACTGGAGGGCTGAGGGCGATGTGTTCTTGCTGGCAAGAGGCCTGGGGTGGCGTAGGTCGTCTACAGCAGGGAGAGTGTGCCCTCCCTTTCTTTGGCAGTCAAGTGCAGTCATTGTGTTCTTGGAATCCACTGTTGAGACTCAGGGATATCCAGTCGCACTGGCTGCAGGTGCTGGCCTGGCCCAGCGAGGTTGGGGTGACTTAGAGGGAAGGGACACACTGAGCTGTGTCTGTGGGCTCAGGACTGACCTGTGCAGCTGACGTCTGCAGAACGAAATTCTTCACTGAAAGCTTTTTTTTTTTCTTTTTTTCTCGAGGTAGGGTCTCACTCTTGCTCAGGCTGGCCTGGAATTCATGAATGCTTTTTTTTTTTTAAACTTAATTTATTTGATGAGAGAGAGAGGGAGAGAGAGAATGAGAATGGGCATGCCAAGACCTTCAGCCACTGTATAAATGAACTCCAGATGTGTTTGCCCCCTTGTGCATCTGGCTTACGTGGGTCCTGGGGAATCGGACCTGGGTCCTTTGGCTTCGCAGGCAAACGCCTTAACCATTAAGCTACCTCTCCAGCCTGCATTGAGTGTTTTTTTATAATCATTTTATTTTTATTTATTTACTTATTTTAGTTTTTTCGAGGTAGGGTCTCACTCAAGCTCAGGCTGACCTGGAATTCACTCTATAGTCTCAGGGTGGCCTCGAACTCACAGCGATCATCCTACCTCTGCCTCCCAAGTGCTGGGATTAAAGGCGTGCGCCACCATGCCTGGCTTCATTGAGTGATTTTTAAAGGTAAAGGCTAAGTTGTTTAAAATCATCCCTGTTAATTTGAATGTCACATATTGAAATTCAGTGATCACTATTGCATTTATTTGGACTTAGATGAGAGCTGGGGATGGAGCTCAGGAGTAGAGCCCTTGCCTGGCACGCACAAGCTCCTGGGCTTAATCCCTGGCACCAACAAACAAAACAGCAACAACAAAACAATCAAACCAGCCTGGGCTAGAGTGAGACCTTACCTTGAAAAACTAAAAACATGGGCCGGAGAGATGGCTTAGTGGTTAAGGCACTTGGCCTGCGAAGCCTAAGAACCCAGGTTCAATTCTCCACTGCCCACCTAAGCCAGATAGATGCACATAGGGGCACACACATCTGGAGTTCATTTTCCGTGGCTGGAGGCCCTGAAGTGTCCATTCTCTCTCTTGCTATTTGCTTCTTTCTCTCCCTATCTCTCTCTCACTCTAATAAATAACTAATTAAAATATTAAACAAGAAAAACCTAAACAAAAAACCTCCAATCAAACCAAACAAAAAACAAAACTGAGAGGTAGGAGGATCGCCGTGAGTTCAAGGCCACCCTGAGACTACATAGTTAATTCCAGGTCAGCCTGAGCCAGAGTGAGACCCCTACCTCGAAAAACCAAAAAACAAAACAAACAAACAAACAAACAAAAAAATTGGAACTGGTACAGAGGCAGGTTGCAAGTTCAAGGCCAACCAGGGCTGCATACTATGACTCAAGAGAAAGCAAAGAAAACCCACGCTCTTAGACCAACGAACTCCATTTTCAAGGAGAAATACTGTAACAGTCATTGGTTAGAATTACAGGCCCAAAAAGCCGGGCGTGGTGGCGCACACCTTTAATCCCAGCACTCGGGAGGCAGAGGTACGAGGATCACCGTGAGTTCGAGGCCACCCTGAGACTCTATAGTGAATCCCAGGTCAGCCTGGGCTAGAGTGAGACCCTACCTCGAAACTCCCCCCGCCCCAAGAAAAAAGAATTACAAGCTCAGCTAGCCTTTGGCTGTCCACCGTTTTAAGTCCTCCATAGGCAGGTCACCCTCTGTCATGGCTCCATGGTGATATTGTGCACCGTTGATTGATAAGAGAGGTCTTGCTCTATATTTGCTTTTTAAAATTATTTATTTATTTGAGAGAGAAAAAGAGGCAGAGAGAGAGAGAGGAGAGAATAGGCACGCCAGGGCCTCCAGCCATTGCAAATGAGCTCCAGACACGTGTGCCCCCTTGTGCATCTGGCTAGCGTGGGTCCTGGAGAGTCGAACCGGGATCCTTCGGCTTTGCAGGCAGACGCCTTAACCACTAAGCCATCTCTCCAGCCCTACATTTGCTTTCATAGTGGCGGGGAAGGACCCCAGGGTCTTGCGCATGCTAGGCAAGTGTCCCGTCACCGGGCCACACCCAAGCCAATGCCTTTCTGTTACGAAGCAGCAGAGAGGTGACTCGTGTTCAAAGGAAGACGGGATGAGAACTCTGCCAAGGGCTTCAGTGTGGGCAAGAACGCCTCCGGAAGGGGCGGCGCGTCGGTTTCGATGGCCTTTGAGACGCCTGGCCACTCCTTGGTAGATGTTTACATGGCAACCAACAGAAGTCTTTGGCATCTCGTCTACTTCATCCCCTCTGTTCCCATATTGCTGTTTGGATGAGGGCAGCCATCTTGGACCATGATGCTGAGGGGCTTAGTCCAGAGCTGGCACGAAGTGCCTGGGAAGCGGGGGGGCTCCATGGAGAGCAGCCTGTGGCTCCAGTATGTGTATGTGTGTGTGTGTATATATATATATTGTTTTGTTGGTTGGTTGTTTCACTCTAGCTCAGGGCCTGAAATTCACTCTGCAGTCTCAGGGTGGCCTCGAATTTATGGTGATCCTCCTACCTCTGTCTCCCGAGTGCTGGGATTAAAGGCACGTGCCACCATGCCTGGCCAAGATCCTATATATATATATTTTGTTTTTTTGAGGTTGGGTCTCACTCTAGCTCAGGCTGACCTGGAATTCACTATGTAGTCTCAGGGTGGCCTTGAACTCATGGTGATGATCCTCCTACCTCTCTGCCTCCCAAGTGCTGGGATTAAAGCCGTGTGCCACACGCCAAGCTTCTGTATTTTTTAAAAGACATTATAATTTTTATTTTATTTATCCATTTTGAGAGAGAAAATGAGAAAGAGAGAGAGGCAGATAGAGAAAGAGAATGGGCATGCCAGGGCCTCCGGCCACTGCAAACAAACTCCAGATGCATGCGCCCCCTTGTGCATCTGGCTTACGTGGGTCCTGGGGAATTGAACCTGGGTCCTTAGGTTTCGCAGGCAAGTGCCTTAACCACTAAGCCATCTCTCCAGCCCAAGATCTCATGCTTTAGCCAGGTGTGGTGGCACACTCCTTTAACAGTAGCACTTGGCTGAGGTAAAAGGATTGCCGAGTTTGAGGCTAGCCTGGTGCTATACAGTGAGTTCCAGGTCACCCTGGGCTAGAAATAGAACATCAACAAAAAACAAAATAAGATCCCACGTCTTATAAGATTTCTGGCACTTCCGAGGCTCAGGGAAGGTCTTTCCGTCTGAGCTCAGAAGGAAAGGATGACTAGGTTTCTGACTATGCAGAGGGCAGGGGATTTTGGGGGAGCAGAAGGCTCGGGGAGGACGACTAAGACCCAAGTGGCAGCTTGGCGAGTTGGGGGAGAGGGCAGCAGCTCCGGATGGAGGGGCGCAGTGCCAGGGGTTCTCCAGGAAGGAGCCGGGGAGGCGGGTCCTCTGCAGGTGGTTCATGCGTGCTCAGTGCTCTTACCCAGTGTCTGGGTCTGGGAGCTCCACAGTGTGTTGAGGGGGTTGTCAGAGGCCACGCCAAGGGATCCAGGGCCCTGCGCTCCTGGGGTTGCCCTAGGCGACTTCTGTTAGTAGAGAATCCTGTTTACTGCTGGCTGACTCAGTCGCTGGTTTCCATGGTTCTCAGCAACACAACAGAGGACAGGTCTTCCGGGTGAGGCATCCTCCTGGGTCACAGTACAGCAATTTCCTGAGGTGATGTGGGGACGGAAGGGCGTCTCTGTGGGGTCTCAGGCCTGGGTGTCCTTGGGAGGAGCTGACCAGTCCAGGCTGATTAGAAAGAACCCCCGCTTCCTTGGCTAGCTGGGGGAGGAGCCCAGGCAGTGCAGGTGGAGATGGAGAACCAGCAGTAGAAAAGTTAGAGGTGGCTGAGAGATGGCCTAGTGTTAAGCGCTTGCCTGTGAAGCCTAAGGACCCTGGTTCGAGGCTCGATTCCCCAGGACCCACGTTAGCCAGATGCACAAGGGGGCGCACATGTCTGGAGTTCATTTGCAGTGGTTGGAGGCCCTGGCGCACCCATTCTCTCCCTCCCTCTCTCTCTCTCTCTCTCTCTGTCTGTCGCTCTCAAATAAATAAAAATAAACAAAAATATTTTCTGTCTTCACCACTCAAGCAGAGTCTGTTCTCCAAGACAATGGCAGGGGTGACCGGCCATCTGTAAATACAGAGCTGGGGGTGGCACAGGTTCAGACACTAGCGCCAAAAAAGGGTGGTGGGGAAGTGGACTAGAGAGATGGCTTAGTGGTTAGGGCACTTGCCTAAGGACCCAGGTTTGATTTCCCCAGAATCCACATAAGCCAGATGCACATGGTAGCTTATGTGACTGGAATTCATTTGTAGCGGCTGGAGGCTCTTCTCTCTCTTTCTCTCTCTCACAAGTAAATAAAAATAAAATATTGAGCCGGGCGTGGTGGTGCACGCCTTTAATCCCAGCACTGGGGAGGCAGGGGTGGGAGGATCGCTGTGAGTTCGAGGCCACCCTGAGACTACATAGTGAATTCCAGGTCAGCCTGGGCTAGAGTGAGACCCTACCTTGAAAAACCAAAAAATAAAAAATAAAAATAAAAAATAAATAAAATAAAATAAAATATTGTAAAAATGGGAAGCCAAAGAGGGTCTCAGGCTGGCCTTGAACTGTCATCTCTCTTACTGGGATTACATGTGCACATCGCCATGTTGGGTTCAGATGTTTTGAAACGTGTGTGTGTGTGTGTGTGTGTGAATGTAGGTATGTGTGTGCCACGGCACATGTGTGGAGATCAGAGGACCATCTTTGTAGTTCAGGCATGGAAGACTTCCTCCTTAATCCTCCCACCTCAGTCTCCTGCGCGTGGGGATTCTAGGCACACACCAAGCTCAGCCACCTTGGTGATGCCAAGCAACATGTATAAGATTGAGTTTACCCACTTTAGAGCCATGGACATCTTCACTCCGGTTTGCAAAAGGTAAATGAAAACACAGATGTAGGAGGGCTTTATAACCTGTCAGTCTTTGTGCAAAGATACAAGACGAAAGTCTTTCAAAACTCTACCTTGGGGGGGGGGAGGGGGACTGGAGAGATGGCTCAGTGGTGAAGGCACTTGCTTGTGTGAGCGATGTCACCCAGGAAGCTGTCAGGTGACGCTAAGTGAAGGGCGCCCCATGGAACCACAGTCAGCCTGGTTCCTTTTATATGAAATGACCAAACTAGGCCGAGCCATAGACAGGAGCCGGATAAGCACTTCCCCAGGGCAGGGGGCAGGGGGCAGGGAAGGAACTAGGTTTTTGTTTTTTGGGGGGTGGGGGAGGCGCGCTTTGGAATGAGGTAGTGCTGATGGTGTCCGGCAGTGAGTATGCTAAAAGCCACTTGGTAGACTTTATGTGTGGTGGATTTTCTGTGAGTCATAGCTCAATAAAATTGTCAAAAGAGAACAAAACAAAATCCAGGCGGGCACTTTACCCTCTGGGATCAGTGCACATGCCCACAGGAGGTGGGACCAGCTCCTTGTACGGCTGCCTGTTTCTAGGTGGAGCCATTGAAAGGAATGTTTCCCGAGTGACGTCATTTGGATCGCCATCAATTCTCTTTTGCTTTCCTTCGACACCGACTTGGTAACTTGGGTTCCGGAGCCACATTGTTCACTATCAATGTTTCTCTGTGAACCAAATAGCATTGAAACTGGAATTCCTGCGATGACACTAATGATAATGATTAAAATCTTTTTTTTTTTTTTTTCCAAGATAGGGTCTCACTCTGGTCCAGGCTGACCTGGAATTAACTCTGTCATCTCAGGGTGGCCTTGAACTCATGGCAATCCTCCTACCTCTGCCTCCCGAGTGCTGGGATTAAAGGTGTGCGCCCGGCTTATGATTAAAATCTTTTAAAACATTTATTATATTCATTTGAGAGAGAGAGAGAGAAAGAGAAAGAGAGAGATAATGGGTGTGCCAGGGCCTTCATCCATTGTTTTTTTAATTTAATTTAATTTTATTTTATTTTATTTATTTGAGAGCGACAGACAGGGAGAGAAAGAGGCAGATAGAGAGAGAGAGAGAGAGAGAATGGGCGCGCCAGGGCTTCTAGCCACTGCAAACGAACTCCAGACGCGTGCGCCCCCTTGTGCATCTGGGGAATCAAGCCTCAAACCGGGGTCCTTAGGCTTCGCAGGCAAGCGCTTAACCACTAAGCCATCTCTCCAGCCTGCCTTCAGCCATTGTAAACGAACTCCAGATGCATGCGCCACCTTGCTGCCTACGTGGGTCCTGGGGAACTGAACCTGGGTCCTTTGGCTTCACAGGCAAATGCCTTCACCACGAAGCCATCTCTCCAGGCCTGACAGGTAGCATTTTATTGAACGCTTTTATAGGCCCCATTGTCCTAAGCACTTCACGTGCCTGCCTGCCCTTCTTTCCCCTTTTCTCTCCTATTCTTTCTTCTGTGGTGTTGCAGATGAACTCAAGGCAGCCCAGGGCTCTGCCACTGACCTAGAGCCCCTGTCCTGCAAGTATTTCTCCATTAGTCTTTTTTTTTTTTTTTAATTATTTATTTGAGAGCCACAGAGAGGAAGGAGGCACAGAGAGAGAGAGGGAGAGAGAGAGAATGGGCGTGCCAGAGCTTCCAGCCTCTGTAAACGAACTCCAGATGCGTGTGGCCCCTTGTGCATCTGGCTAACGTGGGTCCTGGGGAATCGAGCCTCCCTCGAACCGGGGTCCTTAGGCTTCACAGGCAAGCGCTTAACCGCTAAGCCATCTCTCCAGCCCTCTCCATTAGTCTTTATCAACAGATCACCACTCTCAGTTTTCAGAGGGAAAGCCCTCTAAAAACTCCAGCCTCCTTTATCAGAATTTTAGCTCTCTGTGTCTTTTACTGATCCCAAAGCCAGAGCTTCATTTGCATGAACTCCAGGGTGCTTTTTTTTTTCCTTTTAGTTTTTTTTTTTTTTTTTCGATGTAGGGTCTCTCTCTAGCCCAGGCTGACCTGGACTTCACTATGGAGTCTCAGGGTGGCCTCGAACTTGCGCCGATCCTCCTACCTCTGCCTCCCGAGTGCTGGGATCAAAGGCGTGTGCCGCCACGCCCAGAATCAGGGGGCTCCCCCCCCCCACACACACACAAAAGAAGCTCTAGTAAAACAAAATATCGTTCTGTTCTGGTGGGGGAACTTAGAGATAAACAGAGCCATGTTCACGAGGCATTTGCTCGCGCACGGTGTCCTTCACAGCATGCTGGGATGCCAGGTGTGCGACGGAGCCACGCTGTTTGCAGCTGTTACATGACATTCAACAGAGACATCTGGGAACACTTGCGTGACCCAAAGCAGAATTTACATCACAGCTCCTTTGCCTGGCTTCTTTGTAAACCGCTGACGTGCCTTTGTAGGGACAAGGGCAACTCTAGGGGGCGCACTAGGCCTCTCTTCTTCCTGGGTAACGCACCATGAAAATTATATTCTAGGAATGTTATTTTTGCGCTTACTCTGGAAAAAAAAAAAAGTCAGTAGGCTATTGAATGTGATACAAAAATTTGGATGATGGGCTGGGGAGATGGCTTAGCGGTTAAGCGCTTGCCTGTGAAGCCTAAGGACCCCGGTTCCAGGATCGATTCCCCAGGACCCACGTTAGCCAGATGCACAAGGGGGCGCACGCATCTGGAGTTCGTTTGCAGTGGCTGGAGGCCCTGGCATGCCCATTCTCTGTCTCGCTCTCTGCCTTTCTCTCTCTCTCTCTCTTAATTGGATGAGCTGGGTGTGGTGGCACACACCTGTAAAGTTAGCACTAGGGAAACTGAGGCACTAGGATCATGAGTTTGAGGTCAGCCTGAGCTACATAGTGAGGTCCCGTCTCAGAAAACAAGCAAGCAGCCGGGCGTGGTGGCGCTTGCCTTTAATCCCAGCACTCGGGAGGCACAGGTAGGAGGATCGCCGTGAGTTCGAGGTCAGCCTGAGACTCCATAGTGAATTCCAGGTCAGCCTGGGCTAGAGTAAGACCCTATCTTAAAAAAAAAAAAAAAAAAAAAGGGACTGGACAGATGGCTTAGCGGTTAAGGCCCGCAAAGTCCAAGGACCCATGTTCGAATCTCCACATCCCACGTAAGCCAGGTGTACAAGGTGACACAAGCACACAAGGTCACATGTGCACAAGATGGCGCATGCGTGTGGAGTTCAAGTGTAGTGTGGCTGGAGGCCCAGGTGTGCAAATTCTCTCTCCCTCTCTCATAAACAAAGCAAGCAAACCGGGCATGGTGGCGCACGCCTTTAATCCCAGCACTTGGGAGGCAGAGGTAGGAGGATCGCCATGAGTTCAAGGCCACCCTGAGACTACATAGTGAATTCCAGGTCAGCCTGAGCCAGAGTGAGACCCTACCTCGAAAAACCAAAAAAATAAAATAAAATAAAATAAAATTAAAAAATAAAATAAAATAAAAATGTGCTGGGTGTGGTGGCGCACGCCTTTAATCCCAGCACTGGGGAGGCAGAGGTAGGAGGATCGCCGTGAGTTCGAGGCCACCCTGAGACTCCGTAGTGAATTCCAGCCTGAGCCAGACTGAGACCCTACCTCGAAAAACAAAACAAAAACAAACAAATATATATATATATATATAAAGCAGGCAAGCACACAAACCCGAAACTGAAAACTAAACAAAGGACTCGGATGACTGGTTGCCAGGACCTGACATGACGCAGCGGACAAGACAATGAAGCGGGTGGGGCTGAAGAGCCACCAAGCCTGCTGTCCGGATCACCTGGGAGGTGCTTTCCAGGTACAGTTCACCCTCACTGCTCCTTACTGAGGAGTGTCGCCGGACACTCTCCTTTGTCCCAGCGCCTATAGCTTACCCTTCTCCCTGAGCCTGTCACGCTGTTGATGCTGGTGACTCCGTTCTGAGCCGTCAGAGCCATGTCTCTGCTGTTACTGGTACTCTGTAGTCCTCGAGGGGCCTGTGAGGTATTCATCATGTTTCTTTTCTTTTCTTTTCTTTTTTTTCTTTTTTTTTTTTTTCCTGGTTTTTTGAGGTAGGGTTTCACTCTAGCCCAGGCTGACCTGGAATTCACTATGTAGCTTCATGGTGGCCTCGAACTCACGGCGATCCTCCTACCTCTCTGCCTCCCGAGTGGTGAGATTAAAGGCATGTGCCACCACGCCTGGCACATTATCATGTGTTTCTTTTCTTCAGTGCTGTAATGGAAGGAGAAATAGGAGTAGGTTAGCTTTTTGTTTGTTTGTTTGTTTGTTTGTTTTTCGAGGTAGGGTTTCACTGTAGCCCATACTGACCTGGAATGCACTATGGAGTCTCAGGGGGACTTCAAACTACAAGTGATCCTCCTACCTCTGCCTCCTGAGTGCTGGGATTAAAGGCATGTGCCACCACATCTAGCTGCTTTTCTAAAAAAATGTATTTTTTAAGATTTATTTTTAGTTATTTATTAGAGACAGAGAGAATGGGTGTGCAGAGGCGTCTAGCCACTGCAAACAAACTCCAGACGCTTGTGCCACCATGTGCATCTGTCTTACGTGGGACCTGGAGAATCAAACTGGGGTCCTCAGGCTTCGCAGGCAAGCACATTAACTGCTAAGTCATCTCTCCAGCACCCCCCCCCTTTTTATGGCAGTGAGAGACAGAAGCCCAAAAGAGAGAAGCAGGAGATGCCACCTTGCCCACCCTGGCAAAGCTAGAACTTGGCATCTAATCCAGTCTCATCCATGATGGCGAGGAACAATTCCTCAGCAAAGGTGCCCTCTACTCCTTCCCTAGCATACACACCTGAGTGACTGGCTCCGCCGCTGTCATCTCCTTGAGTCCACCAACCAGTCAGCTCCCTTACCCACCTGGGTCTGATGAGAAAGCCCATCCTAACTCTAAAGCAGGCTTGCCATGTGGAGAAGGGCCTTAGCCGTTCTCTGTCCTTCCGATGTCTGGACCTCGGGTCTCCGGTCTGGTAAGTCCTTCCCTGATCTCAGACCTGCCTCCTTCCCTCTTTGTCAGCCTCCTCGAGGTTCTGGCCCCTTTCTGACTTCTCTGGAAATTTCCCTTTCATGTCTTCTCTCCATTTTCGAGAACCTTTCTTTCCAGCTGAGCAAGGGATTTCCCTCTGGCCTGAGTTTTTCTAGCCACCCCCTGGATATCACTTCTCTCTAAATAAATCTCGTAATTCATAATTTAACCTTCTCTGAGTTTGTTTCCTTTGATTCTGTGTTAAATGGACAAGAATCTAAACGTTGGGCTTTACTGGTGAGCCAGGGGGAACCCCCCCTGAGCCCCAAAATCTTGCAACATGATCATACATACTTAGCAGGTGTTGCCCATTGATGACATCTGTATTTTGGGGTGTAATATAGAAGAAACAGTGTGAACAAAGAAAACACATTTTATATTTTATTTTGTTTATTTGGGAGAGAAAGAGAGAGAGAATATGGGCGTGCCAGGGCCTGTACCCACTGCAAATGAACTCCAGATGCATGTGCCACCATATGCATCTGGTTTACGTGGGTACTGGGGATTTGAACCTAGATCCTTAGGCTTCGCAGGCAAGAGCCTTAATCACTAAGCCATCTCTCCAGCCCGAAAGCACATTTTTTTTTGCATGCCATACCATTTATTGGCCTCTCTGTACATACAAGGCATCTTTTTAAATTTAAATTTTATTTTTATTTTTTTCTTTTATTAACAACTTCCATGATTATACAAAAATAATCCCATGGTAATGCCCTCCCTTCCCCCACTTTCCCCTTTGAAACTCCATTCTCCACCATATCCCCTCGCCCTCTCAATCAGTCTCTCTTTTATTTTGATGTCATGGTCTTTTCCTCCTATTATGATGGCCTTGTGTAGGTAGTGTCAGGCACTGTGAGGTCATGGATATCCAGGCCATTTTGTGTATGCGGGGAGCACGTTATAAGGAGTCCCACCCTTCCTTTGGCTCTTACATTCTTTCGGCCCCCTCTTCCACAATGGACCCTGAGCCTTGGAAGGTGTGATAGAGATGTTGCAGTACAGAGCACTCCTGTCATTTCCCGAAAGCACATTTTAAAACTAAACAAGCCAGGCGTGGTGGCTTAGGCCTTTAATGCCAGAACTTGAGAGGCAAGAGATAGGAGGATCCCAGAGAGTTCAAGGCCACCTTAAGATTACATAGTGAATTCCAGGTCAGCCTGGGCTAGAGTGAGACGCTACCTCGAAAATAAATAAATAAATAAGTAAACAAAACAAGCATGTCACTGGAAAATAAGATTAGCTAAAGTACTGCAAGCAGTCCTGGAAACCCTTGTGCAATATGCATACTAGGCCAGTGCTCTACCACTGGACCACACCCCCAGACCTCCTTTTACTTTACTTTTATTTTATTTATTAGAGGAGAGAGAGAGAGGGGTAGATAGAGAGAATGGGTGTGCCAGGGCCTCTAGCCACTGCAGAGGACCTCCAGATGCATGCACCATCTTGTGCAGCTAGCTTATGTGGGACCTGGGGAATCGAACCTGGGTCCTTTGACTGCGCAGGCAAACGCCTTAACCCCTAAGCCATCCCTCCAGCCCCACTTTTCACTTCGAGACAGGATCTCACTTAATTACCCAGGGTGGTTTTGCACTCACTCTGCCCAGACAGGAGCAGCATTTGTGAAGGCCCCCACCTCAGCTTCCAGAATAGCTGAGATTATGGGCCTGGGACTGAGATTGTTATAATACTTGGGAGTATTACAGTTACTGGGCTGGGAGTATAGCTCAGTTGTACTGTATGCAGTTTGCATGTGTGAGGCCCTTCCTGAGAGAGAGAGAGAGAGTTATTAAACACATAATGATACTTATTTGATAATTTCAGTCAGTGTCACAATCCAAATTTCTGAAAAGTAGACGCACAAAAGTGCTTTCCAGATAAATAAATAAATACAAATAAACAAAAAAATTTTTTTAGTTTCTCATGGACTACTGGTCTACCTGAAAAACCTCACTCTGTTAAAAACATCAGAACTCCAGGAGCCATTAGAATCTAAGATACCGCTTCAGGGAAGAAGATGCCAGGTCGGATGGGTGTACCTGTGTGGTTGCTGTGGTCTACCGCCAGAGGGCACCGTGGAGCTAGTATGGCCGGCCTTGGACCTGGGTGGAGTTCCCTTCTGGCTGGCTATAGACTCTGCTCTTTGATTATATTAAGATTGTTCCTCTGGGGCGTGGTGGTGCACGCCTTTAATCCCAGCACTCGGGAGGCAGAGGTAGGAGGATCGCTGTGAGTTCGAGGCCACCCTGAGACTCCATAGTGAATTCCAGGTCAGCCTGGGCTACAGTGAAACCCTACCTCGAAAAACCAAAAAAAAAAAAAAAAAAGATTGTTCCTCTGTATAGGCAGGTGAACATCGCTTTTGATACTTCGTGAACATCAGGTGATTAGGTACAATTTTATACAGAGAGGATTTACATTTATTTGAGAGAGAGAGAGAGAGAGAAAGAAAGGACGCACCAGGGCCTCCAGCCACTGTAAATGAACTGCAAATGCATGCGCCACATTATGCATCTGGCTTACGTGGGTCCTGGGGAATCAAGCCTCTGAACCAGGGTCCTTAGGCTTCACAGGCAAGCGCTTAACCGCTAAGCCATCTCTCCAACCTGACTTACAGTATGTTTTTGAAACTTTGCCTCTGGAGTGCTAGGATTACAGACATGCACCACCATGTCCAGCTGGCTTTAAAAGTTTTAAATTTTATTATATATTTATTTGAGAGAAAAAGAGAGAGAGAGGTAGATAGAGAATGGGCATGCCATGGCTGTCAGCTACTGCAAATGAACTCCAGATGCATGCCCCACCTTGTGCATCTGGTTTATGTGGGACCTGGAGAATTGAACCTGGGTCCTTAGGCTTCGCAGGCAAGTGCCTTAACCACTAAGCCATCTCCCCAGCCCCTGGCTTTATAGTGTTAATCACACTCTTTATTATTATTATTTTTTATTTATTTGAGAGTGACGGAGAGAGAAAGAGGTAGGGAGAGAGAGAGAGAGAGAAAATGGGCGCGCCAGGGCCTCCAGCCAGTGCAAACGAACTCCAGATGCATGTGCCACCTTGTGTATCTGGTGAACGTGGGTCCTGGGGAATCTAGCCTTGAACCAGGGTCCTTAGGCTTCACAGGCAAGTGCTTAACCGCTAAGCCATCTCTCCATCCCTAATTACACTCTTGAAAGGATTTGTGACCCCTTTTCCCACAAAGTCCAGAACTTTATAGAGCCATGGGAGCCTCCTGATCCTGCAGGAAACACTGTCACTCCCAGCATCTGACTGTCTGCCAAGTCGCAGCTCTACGTAGCTACCTTGCAGAATGGCCACATTAGACATAGGAGGTGCCCGGAGTTCGAAGAGGGTGAAGTGCTTTGCCCTGGTCGCCCGCTAGGAAGTGGTACGGTTTGGATCCATAGTCCAGACTCGCACTGTGCCCTTGCCCCTCCGAGGGAAAAACAAACAAACAAACAACAGTGAAACTCAACGGTTCATAAACGAGACGTGCAGGTGCTGAGAGTGTGTCCAGGCCATGCCGGCTGTCAGGGGCCGTGTGGAAACAAACAGCCTTGCTGGGGTGGAATTCAGCACCCAGAGGGATAGTGGTCCTGTCCCATCAGCAGAAGGAAGACCATGATTAAGCTCAGTGCAACCTGGGAAGAGCTCGCCGAAGGAACACAGCAGACGGTAGCCAATGGGGAGCAGCGGATTAAGGACAGAGGCTGCAGTTAGAACCAGCCCAGCACACCCAGAACCCTGGGTTCCATGACCAGCGCCTCTTGAAGAAACCCGCGCGGTGGCACATGCTCATGATCCCAGGACTCTGAGGTGGAGGCAGGAGGATCAGGAGTTCAAGGGCATTCTCAGCTACGTAACGAGTTGCAGGCCAGTTTGGACTACACGAGACCCATTCAAAAAAAAAAAAGGGAGCCAGGCATGGTGGCGCACGCCTTTAAATCCCAACACTTGGGAGGCAGAGGTAGGAGGATCACCATGAGTTCAAGGCCAGCCTGTGACTACATAGTGAATTCCAGGTCAGCCTGAGCTAGAGTGGAAACCCTATCTCAGAAAAACAAACAAACAAACAAACAAACAAAAATGAAAGAAAGAAAGAAAGAAAGAAAGAAAGAAAGAAAGAAAGAAAGAAAGGGGGTGGGGGGACAGAGAGATGGCTCAGTGGTTAAAAACACTTGCTTGCAAAACCTGCTGGCCGGGTGTCTCTGGAAGCTTTTCTCCAGAGGAGACGTGAGCACACATCTTTACCCCAAACAGAGCTCAGATGGCAGACCAGGGCGCAATTACACCAATACCAGTTCCATGAACCAATGGGTTTATCGGGGGTCATTTACAGAGCATGGAGAGGGGCTATTTACAGGAACACGGAGCCCCTAAAGCGGCCACTATGATGAGGTTTCTTGGGTCAAGATGACTCCTCGGATGCTCTTCCCTCAGCCCCAGAGCAGCCGCACCACTGAGAAGTCTCACCTCCATCCTGAGTGACAACTTCCCTGTGGCTGCTTCGAGAAGCTCCTTGTTCCTGACCAGCAGTGTGAGACCCCAGAGCAGCCCTCCAGCGGGGCTAACTAACTATATCTGGATTGCCCACCGGGAATGCTCCTACTCAGCCTGTGGGTGAGAGTTTACTTATAGAGCATGAGACCCCAAGGAAACCACCTTTTTCCTTCTATATGCTCTTTTTTTCCCCAAATATATTTTATTTATTTATTTGACAGAGAGAGAGAAAGAGAGAGAGCGAGCGAGAGACAATGGGTGCACTGGGGAATGGAATCTGGGTTCTTAGGTTTTGCAGGCAAGCGCCTTAACCACTAAGCCATCTTTCTATCCCCCCAAAAATAATTTTTATAATAAAGGACAGAGGGGAGAGCTGGAGGGCTGAGCAGGGTCAAGAAACTCAGGTTTTATCCTAAATGAAATGGAAAGTCATTGTGGGCTTTAAACTTGCTGAGAAATGCAAGCTAATTTACATTTTTCTTATTAATTGTGGTCATACATCACATAACAAAACTTAACCAGCTTAGAGCCAGGTGTGGTGACGCACACCTTTAATCCCAGCATTTAGGAGGCAGAGGTAGGGAAGATCGCTGTGAGTTCGAGGACACCCAGAGACTACATAGTGAATTCCAGGTCAGCCTGGGCTACAGTGAGACCCTACCTCAAAACAAACAAACAGGGCTGGAGAGATGGCTTAGCGGTTAAGCGCTTGCCTGTGAAGCCTGAGGACCCTGGTTCGAGGCTCGATTCTTCAGGACCCACGTTAGCCAGATGCACAAGGGGGCGCACGCATCTGGAGTTCGTTTGCAGTGGCTGGAAGCCCTGGCGCGCCCATTCTCTCTCTTTGTATCTGCTTCTCTCTCTCTCTGTCTGTTGCTCTCAAATAAATAAAAATAAACAAAAAATTAAAAAAACAAACAAACAAAAACTTAACCAGCTTAGCTATCTTTTTAATACACATTTATTTGAGAGAGAGAAAGAGAGAGAATGAGCACACTAGGGCTTCCAGCTATTGCAAACAAACTCCAGACACATGCATTACCTTGTGCACCTGGCTTCACATGGGTACTGGGGAACCGAACCGAGGTCCTTTGGTTTTTCCAGCAACAGCTTAATGGAGAAGGGTGGTCAGCCAATTCTCTTGCTCAGTTCCTGGGAGCGTTCTAGTGGTGATGTCAAGAAGGCAGGTAGGCAGGAGTCTTGAACTCAGAAAGGCAGTCACCAAGGGGGGAGATTTTATGAGCCACTGTGCCCGGAAGGGAGGCGGGTTAAGAGAAGATGATAAGACCTAGAATGGCCCCTGGAATTGGGAGTGGGGGTGGAGGAGGCAGAAGCTGAGCCTGAGACAGAGGCGACCCAGGCCCACTGGTGGAAGTGCAGGGAAGGGGGTGGGCGGGTCTTCTTGAAGCAGCTGTCTGGAATGGGAGCTGTCCGTGTCTCTCTGAGGCTGGAGACAGACCAGGTCTGAGGGCGGGTGTCAAGCATGGGAACTAAAGTGAGATCCTCCCTCAAAAGACTGAAAACAAAAGCAAACAAGCAAAAAACGTATTTTTAACTTTTAATTTTAGACACACAGAGAGAATTGGTGCGCCACGGCCTCAGCCACTGAAATTGAACGCTGGCCACTTGCGCCACCTAGTGAGCATATGTCGCCTTGCACTCGTCTCACCTTTGTGAGCCTCACCACACCTGGCTCCTCGATGCCTTCGTCTTGTTTATTCCAGGTAGGGTCTCACTCTAGCTCAGGCTGACCTGGAATTCACTATGGAGTCTCAGGGTGGCCTCGAACTCACAGCGATCCTCCTACCTTGGCCTCCCTAGTGCCGGGATTAAAGGCGTGCGCCACCACGCCCAGCCAGGATACATTTTTTTCGTTCGTATGTTTGGGATCATGTACGTGTACATGCGCATGTGTGTGGAGGTCAGAGGCTGATGTCATGTGTCTTCCTCGATCGCTCTCCACTTTCTTCATTCCCTCAGGGTCTTCCATGGAGCCTGCTCCTGCTGGTCTAGCTAGTCCATCTAGCCAGCTCGCCCAGGGGTTCGCTACCTCCGGCCCTTGAGCACTGGGATTACGGGCGAGCCTGCCCAGCTTCTACCCTGGTGTTGGGGGTCCAGAGTCCAGTCTTCACATTGGCACAGCAAGGGCTTTGTCTACTGAGCCCAGCCCCACAATTTTAAAATATTTATTTGAGAGTGAAGGGGAGAGAGAGAGAGAAAGAAAGAGAGGAGGGGCATGCCAGGGCCTCCTGCTGCTCCAAGTGAACTCCACATGCATCTAGCACTTGGTGCCTCTGGCTTTAGGTGAGCACTGGGGAATCAAACCTTCACTCTTACTCTGAAGTAGAACTACAGATTTATTTTAATTTTTTTGTTATTTATTTATTTATTTGAGAGTGACAGACAGAGAGAGAAAGAGGCAGATATAGAGAGAGAGAGAGAATGGGCGCGCCAGGCCCTCCAGCCACTGCAAACGAACTCCAGACGCGTGCGCCCCCTTGTGCATCTGGCTAACGTGGGTCCTGGGGCATCGAGCCTCGAACCGGGGTCCTCAGGCTTCACAGGCAAGCGCTTAACCGCTAAGCCGTCTCTCCAGCCCAGAGCTATATATTTAAGTAGAAAAAGAACTGGAAGGAAAGAAGGCTCTGACACAAGTTCATGAGGACAATATCAGAAGTGTGTCTCTGCAAGCTTGTTCTCAACCGCTGCGTTTCTTCCCGTGGAGGGAGTTTTCCCTCGGCCGAGGCTCGGGGACTGGCCCAGAGGGCTAAGCAGAGACGGTCAGGAGAGGCTGGAGACTCCCCAGGCCAAGGGAAAGGTGGCTGCCTCCAGGGCTTTAGCTCTGTGAGCAGAACCCAGCTGCGGCTGCATGTGGGCGCAGCCGTACCTTTTGCTCTGTTTGTATTTAAGGCAGTCTCCTCTGGGTTGTGCTCAGTTAGCCGACTCTCTTAAAATCTCCCCAAACTGGCTCCTTATCCTCCCTTTTGCTCCTGTCTCTCTTTCCTTTGTGACCCTGTCATCCTTTGAGGGACACAAAAGGCTCCACTTTTCCCTAGGAAAATACCATCTTTGTTTAAAAAATTATTTTTATTTATTTATTTGAGAGTGACAGACAGAGAAAGAGGCAGATAGAGAGAGAGAGAGAGAGAATGGGCACACCAGGGCCTCCAGCCACTGCAAACAAACTCCAGATGCGTGCACCCCCTTGTGCATCTGGCTGACGTGGGTCCTGGGGAATCGAGCCTCGAACCGGGGTCCTCAGGCTTCACAGGCAAGCGCTTAACCACTAAGCCATCTCTCCAGCCCTCCCTAGGAAAATACGATCTTTATAGGTCTTGTTTTCCTAGGGAGTCCTAAGGGGGGGGGGGCTCCCGTCAGGTCACGAGCTCTTTTCTCTTTGGCAATTAAGCTCCTTGCTCATCAATACAGGGTCCCACTGTGTTGGGATTTGTAATCCTCCTGCCTCAGGCTCCACAGTTCCAGAATTCTAGGCAGCCCCACCGCACTTGAATCCTCTCCTCCATCTCTTTGAAGGCTGTTAGCTGTCTGGTTTCCTTTGGTGTCGAGGTCTTGTCCGTCCGGCACAAAGCCAATCAGTCCCCAAGACACCGTTGTAGGCACCGAGGACACAGGACGAGCAAAACCAGAGTTTCCAGCATGCCCCACCCCCTCGGTTTACTTTGTCAGTTTGCTCTGGACTCAACAGAAGGGCGAGTTACTCATAGTTGCTGGAACCCGAACACAGGGTGGGTTGAGTCACTTGTGTTGCCTGAGGGCGGGGAGCAGTGAGATGGCATGAATGAAACCGGAAAGAGGCCGGGATCTGGAGTCCTGAGAACCTGGGGCTGTTGACTTTGATAAAAATCATTGGCTTTGCTTGGTAACTGACTCGTCCGTCCGTGGGAACAGTTCTTCATACTTCAGATCGTCTTAGAGTCAAATGGAAGTGTTGCTTAAAGAATTAACTGCTGCGCACATGTCAGTGATGCCCTTCAGTCTTCATTTTCTCCTGGGTAGGGGGCCTCCCTCCCTTCCTCAGTGCTAAGGGCATTCGTTATGCCTGGCACCACGGTATTGGGTAAATACTGGCCACCCTCATTACTTGGCTGTCTTCTTCACCACCAGTCAGTTCTCTGCTGTGTCAGAACCAATTAATACTCAGAAGGAGGGATGGGTGAATTGTCCAGAGGCTCAGGGTTGAGAATTAGGGTACGCAGGTGGGGGGTGGGGGTGGAGGCAGGCAAGCAATGGGCCTGAGCCTGCTGGGAGCTCATAGGCCATAGTTCTTTGGGGAGGGAGGGGAGAAAGAGGAAAATAACTCGTTGAGGATACCTTTCAGTCTGCTTCCTTTTTCCTAGCACCCCAGATTTCTCACCTATCAGGTGAGCGGTTCAGCCAGTGGGAGGCCTCGGCTTGCTGTGCCCGGGATGGCCGCGAGGGGGCGCGGCAGGTCGGCTCTGGCTGGACAAAGACGGCTCTGTGGGGTCCGCGGGTGACTCAGCCTCCCCGGGATCCTGCGCCCCGCGGGGCCTCCTCCCTCCCGCTCCCGGGCATCGCTTCCGGCAGGCCCCTCCCGGCTCCCCAGAGGAGTTCCAGCACCCCTGCCCAGGCCTGGCCTGGCCCCGGTGGGCGGGATGTGCCCGGGCTGGGGGAAGGGCCCTGGGGTGCTTTTTCCCTCTGCTCGGAGTCAGAAGCAACAGGAGCCCCTGGTGGTCTTCGCTGCAGGTTAGGAAGGGGCCTGGCCCGGGTCTGCCCTGCAACCTGAGGGCATTGAAGTTGCAGACCCCAAGCTGCTGCATGCATCTCGTTGGAGATGGCTCCTAGGAAGGAAGTGACCTGTCCAGAGGCCTGTGGGTTCGGCTGGGCCTCCCACTCGCAAGGAGCCTAAAACGGTGCCCGACGTGTAGTTAGTTGATCCTTGATAAATATTGCATGTAACGCACCTTGTTATACGTGTATACTTTCAGGCATAAAATGGTAATATGCAGATCCATATAAATGTGTGCTCATATGTCTTGGGACGCCTGAGGTATGCCAGGTTTCCTCAGGTGTCAATGCTCACTGATTTCCGTGACATAGGTACTGTTTTATTCCTGTATGGTGGCTGAGGAAGTAGATACGCAGACAAGTAACTTTTGAGCTGGAGCTGGTGACCCACAAATGTGTCCAAGCACTTAGGAGGTAAGGACAGAAGTATCAGGACAGAAGCATCAGGCATTTAAGGCTGTCCTCAGCTGCGTGGCAGGAGGGAGGAAGGAGGGAGAGAGGAGCAGGCACTGTTGGAGTCAGGTTCCCATTGCTGGTAGAAATCACCCAACCAAGAGCAGCTTGTGGGGGGAGAAAAAGAGAGAGAGAGAGAGAGAGAGAGGTTTATTTTGGCTTACAGACTAGAGGGGAAGCTCCACGAAGGCAGGGGAAAACGATGGCATGAGCAGAGGGTGGACATCACCCCCTGGCCAGCACAAGGTGGATAATAGCAACAGGAGAGTGTGCCAAACACTAGAAAAAGGGAGAGCTGGCTATAACACCCATAAACCCGCCCCCAACAATACACCGCCTCCAGGAGGCGCTAATTCCCAATTCTCCATCAGCTGGGAACCTGGCATTCAGAACACCTGAGTTTATGGGGGGGACACCCCAATCAGACCCCCCCACAGGCTGCCCTTTCTCGAGAATGCACACTGCCCCTTCAGGTATGGCCGGGGTCCAGGCAGGCGCTGGACGTTGGACATTGTCTTCCCCTTCCTGGTGTGTGGGCACAGTTAAACTTAACCCTGGGAGGAGGGACCATTTTCCTGCCAGAAAGCATTGCCCTGCAGAGAGCCAAGCTGTGTCGCTGTCCCCCCTCCCCCCTCTGGACCAGAAGAGACTCTCCTGAGCGCTGCTTTGGTCTCCTGGCTAGCTATGCCAGTCACTGCTGGCCTCTGGCTCCCACCATTGTCTCTGCGGGGTTTGTAGAACACACTTGCAGTCGCCTTTTAAAATTTTATTTCTAAACCGGGTGTGGTGGTGCACACCTTTAATCCCAGCCCTCAAGAGGCAGGGCTAGGAGGATTGCTGTGAGTTCGAGGCCACCCTGAGACTACACAGTGAATTCCAGGTCAGCCTGGGCTACGGCGAAACGGTACCTTGAAAACAAAACAAAACAAAACAAAAAAATATTTCTGAGGCTGGGTCTAACTCTAGCTCAGGCTAGCCGGGAACTCATGGCGCTCCTCCTAACAGACACCACGCCTGGTATGGGATTAGTCGCTTTTAACAAAGAATTCCAAATATCTGTGGACAGAGTGGGGCCGATGTGGGACGCATTAGAGTCTCTTGGGAGCATGTTAACCACAGATTCTGTGGCCCGCCTGCTGCCCCTTCCACCCAAATCTGCTGGAGCAGATCTCGGGCCAACCTGGGAAGCAGCAGCTCAGCAAGCGTCCAGGTGATAGTTGAGTACCCGGGCTGACAACTACCAGGCTAAATAAAGGTTGAGGTGGCCCCGAGTCTCTGTGCTTTAAAGAGCATGTCTTAGTGGCAGTGGTGGTTTGATTCAGGTGTCCCCCCCCCCCACCATAAACTTCTGTGTTCTGAATGCTGGTGACAGTTTAGGCATTGGATCCTCCTGGAGGTGGTGTTTCGCCGGGGGCGGGCACATGGGTGTTATAGCCAGCTTCCCCTTGCCAGTGTTTGGCACACTCTCCTGCTGCCGTTGTCCATCTGATGTTGGCCAGGGGGTGATGTCCGCCCTCGGCTCATGCTGTCATTTCCCCCTGCCATCGTGGAGCTTCCCCTCAAGTCTGTAAGCCAAAATAAGCCCTTCGCTCCCACAAGCTGCTCTTGGTCTGGTGACTTTTTTTTTTTTTTTTTTTTTTTTTTGGTTTTTCGAGGTAGGGTCTCACTCTAGCCCAGGCTAACCTGGAATTCACTATGGAGTCTCAGGGTGGCCTCGAACTCACGGCGATCCTCCTATCTCTGCCTCCCGAGTGCTGGGATTAAAGGCGTGCGCCACCACGCCTGGCTTTGGTCGGGTGACTTCTGACAGCAGAGCGAAGCTGGCTGCAACAGTGGTTTTTTGGACCTCATGTGTCTTGTCTACTTGGTCCTCAGCTGATGGCACTTTGGGAGGTGCCGCCTTGCTGGAGGTGGTGTGTTTCTGGGGGTGGGCTCAGAGGTGTTAATAGCCAGTTCTTCCTTGAGATATATATATATATATATATATATATATATATATATATATATATATTTAATTTTATTTTTTATTTGGGAGACTGAGAGAGAAAGATGGAGAGAGACAGAGGGAGAGAGGGAGAATGAGCACACCAGGGCCTCCAGCCACTGCAAACTAACTCCAGATGCGTGCGCCTCCCCCCCCCCAATGCATCTGACCACGCCTGGCTTTCTACCAACTTTATTTTAAAAAGATTTATTATTTTATTGGAGACAGAGGGAGGGATGGAGCCGGGCATGGTGGCGCATCCCTTTAATCCCAGCACTCGGGAGGTGGAGGTAGGAGGATCGCCCTGAGTTCAAGGCCACCCTGAGACTCCACAATGAATTCCAGGTCAGCCCGGGCTAGAGCGAGACCCTACCTCGAAAAACAAACAAACAAACAAACAAAAAAAAAAAAAAAAGAAAAGAAAAGAAAAAAGAGGGAGGGATGGAGAGAGAGTGAGACACATGCACCACCTTGTGCATCTGGTTTACGTGTGACCTGGAGAATCAAACCTGGATCCTTAGGCTTCACAGGCATGTGCCTTAACCGCTAAGCCATCTCTCCAGCCTCCTTCTACCAACTTTTGTCTCCCAAGTACTTTCTTTTGAGTGATGAGTGGCCAGACTTGGGCCCTGGTAACAGTGACAATAATGTTAATCTTTTTTTGTTTTTTAGACTTTATTTTGTTAGAGAGAGAGAGAGAGGAAGAAAGGCAGATAGAGAGAGAGAATGGGTATGCCGGGGCCTTCAGACACTGCAAATGAACTTCAGACATACGTGCCACCTTGTGAATCTGGCTTACGTGGCTCCTGGGGAGTCAAACCTGGGTCCTTTGGCTTTGCAGGCAAGCGCCTTAGCCACTAAGCTATCTCTCCAGCCCAACAATGTTAATCTTTATCCATTGAATAGGGCATTGCATGACTGGCAAAACAACTGTCTTGCCTCTACCATGTGAGCCACATCCCCAGCCTTTTATTTTTTTTTAATTTTTGTTGAGACAGGATCTCAAAATTAAAATTTCTATATAGCCGAGGATGACCTTAAACGTCTGATCCTCCTGTCTCCACTGTCCAAGTACTGAGATTACAGGTTGCACCTCCACACACCCAGTTTATGCAGTGCTGGGGGGGGGTTGGGGGGGTGAGGGGGGGCGTCAAACCCAGGGCTTTGTACGTGCTCGGTAAGCAGTACTCTGCCACAGAGCTGAAGCCCCAGCCCTAATCTTATCTCTCCTAAGGAACTCCTAAGAGGTCAACAGCTGATATTAAAGTCTCTGTCTGACAATGGAAGGTTCCAGAACCTTGTACCCATTACTCAATATTTGGAGTGCGCTCATTGAGTGCTTACTGTATATATCCAGTCAGGTATGAGGGGATTCCAGGCTGCTTGTCAGGAAGTGAGGCAATCCACACAGAAAAATAAGTGTGGAAGATTATAGCTCAGTGGTAGAGTGCTTGCCTAGCATGTATGAAGTCCCGGGGCCAATTACCAGTGCATCAAAAACAAACACGTGGCCAAAGGCAGGGTAGGACTCCTTACAACATGCTCCTCCAGACACAAAATGGCCTGGATATCCATGACCTCACAGTGCCTGACACTACCGACACAAGATCATCATAAGAGGAGGAAAAGATGATGACATCAAAATAAAAGAGAGGCTGACTGAGAGGGGGAGGGGATATGGTGGAGAGTGGAGTTTCAAAGGGGAAAGTGGGGAGGAGGGAGGGAATTACCACGGGTTATTGTCTATAATTATGGAAGTTGTCAATAAAAAAAAAAACAAAACACCAAACATGTGAGTATGAGTAATGCTGCATGAAAATGGACATAGTGGATGTTCTGGAACTTTAGAGGGAGAGTACAGTGTAGGTGAGATGCAGGGGAGAAACCTGAATCCGACCAGCTCAGCGCAGGATGGATTTGGGGGGGGGGAGGGGCGGAGGGCAGATGTGTCCTGGGAGACGGTGTCAAGCAGTCTGGGGAAGGCTGAGGGAGACGTTGGGTGGCAGCCAGCTCGCCCTTCCCGAGTCCTGCGGTACCCCAGCTTAGCAGGACTGACCCAGGCACAGAGACCTCTTGGGCACCAGCAATAGGAAGAAGACGTGGGCTGGAGAGATGGCTCAGCAGTTGAAGGTGCTTGCCTGCAAAGCTTGACAGCCTGGGTTCGGTTCTCCAGTACCTGTGCAAAGCCAGGTACACAACGTGGCGTTAAGTGGGGTTCATTTGCACAGACAGGAATCCTGGCACACCCATTCTCTCTTTCTCTTTCTCTCTCTCTGCTTGCAAACAAATAAAAATTAAAAGTTAGAAAGATGAAGACGTGTCCCAGACCAAAGCAATCACCTGCAAAGCAAAGGATGAATAAAAGCCCTTTCCAGGCTGGAGAGATGGCTTAGTGGTTAAGGCGCTTGCCTGAGAAGCCTAAGGACTCACGTTCGACTCTCCAGGTCCCACGTCAGCCAGATGCAGTGTCGCAAGTGCGCAAGGTCACACATGCTCACAAAGGGGCGCATGTGTTCGGAGTTCTATTGTAGTGGCTGGAGGCCCTGGCACACCAATTCTGTCTCTCTCTCTCTCTCTGTCTCACTCTCACATTAAAAAAAAAAAAAAAAAAAAAATCCCTTTCCATCTGGGCAGCTGCTGTGGTCAGAGGCTAGAAGTCACAGTTTGGAGCCAGGCGTGGTGGCGCATGCCTTTAATCCAAGCACTCGGGAGGCAGAGGTAGGAGGATTGCCATGAGTTCAAGGCCACCCTGAGGCTCCATAGTGACCTCCAGGTCAGCCTGGGCTAGAGTGAGACCCTACCCTGAAAAACAAAACAAAACAAAAACAAACAAACAAAAAAAAGAAGTCATAGTTTGGTATGACTGTTTTTTATTTTTTTAATTTTAAATATTTTATTTTTATTTGAGAAAGAGGGAATGAGAGAGAATGAGAATGGGCACGCCAGGGCTTCCAGCCACTGCCAACGAACTCCAGATGCACGCGCCCCCTTGTGCATCTGGCTTACTTGGGTCCCGGGGAACCGAACCGAGGTCCTTTGGCTTTGCAGGCAAGCGCCTTAACCACAGAGCCATCTCTCCAGCCCTGCCTGTTGCTTTTTTTGACAGCCATCTAATCGTGTAAGGGGCCAGGTCACCCCTGGTAGGTTCCTTCCCCTCCTCACTCTGGAGTCTCTGACATCCTCTGTGCTACCCCGTGGTCATTTCCTGCCCACAATGACTTTGGCCATGACTGTCCAAGGGTCCCCACCCAGCGCCTCCATCCATTGTTCTCAGGAAAACTCTGCCAGGGAATGGACACAGTAAGGGAAAATACCATCGGGAGCCAAAGAAGGAAGGAAAGAGGGACAGAAACGGGATGGGCGGGCGATGGAGACAGTGACTTGCAGCCGGTTCCTGGCCTTGGACCTGGACGGCAGCTCAGCGTGACTGTCATGACAGTGATCTGACAACCACTGCTCCCCTCCATGGCTTAATGGCTGTTCTGTCCTCCCCCCTCCCCGATTCTAGCCCCCCTCGACCCTGTTCCGTTCAAGAGTTCAGCTTGCCCAGGCCTCTTGTTTTTGTCAGTTTCCAACTCTGACCCAAGGAAGCGGCTGGCAACTGGGCGAAAGTGGGCATGCAAACTCTCTCTTGTTTGTCCCTCCGCGCCCACCATCCAGCCCTCCCCACTTTCCCTGGCCCTTGCTGTCCAGACTCTTCTACTGGACTCCCCCCATCTCCAGGTGCCCATCAGCTGGTGGGAGGCCCACCAGGATTCGGAGGGCAAGAGAAGAGCCTCGCTGCTGGACGGCGGGGTGGCTGCGTGGTCCTCGCCGCAGACCACTGCTTGTGCCTGGGCCCCTTCCCGAAGCTCCTCTCTCCTGCTCCTGTCTCCTTGCTTCCTTCACCTCGGAGTGTTGGTGGCTTCATGTTTTTTTTTTTTTTTTTTTTTTTTTTTGCCAGGCCCAGGGTGCCTTACTGATCTTGGAATTTGAGGTGTCTTTGAGATTGATGGGGCCCTTCGTGGCTTTTGGTTGGGCTTTTTTTTTTTTTTTTTTAAATATTTTATTTAGGGCTGGAGAGATGGCTTAGTGGTTAAGCGCTTGCCTGTGAAACCTAAGGACCCAGGTTCGAGGCTTGATTCCCAGGACCCACGTTAGCCAGATGCACAAGGGGGCGCACGTGTCTGGAGTTCGTTTGCAGTGGCTGGAAGCCCCGGCGCGCCCATTCTCTCTCTTTCTCTCTATCTGCCTCTCTCTCTCTTTCTCTCTATCTGCCTCTTCCTCTCTCTGTCACTCTCAAATAAATAAATAAAAATGAACAAAAAAAAAACTAAAAAAATATATTTTATTTATTTATTTGAGAGAGAAAGAGGCAGAGAGAAAGAGAGAGAGAGAGAGAGAATGGGCACACCAGGGCCTCCAGCCACTGCAAACAAACTCCAGATGCTTGCACCCCCTGTGCATCTGGCATATGTGGGTCCTGGAGGATCGAACCAGGATCTTTTGGCTTTGTAGGCAAATGCCTTAATCACTAAGCTGTCTCTCCAGCCCTTTGGTTGGGCTTTTTAAAAATGTTGTTGTTGTTGTTGTTGGCTGAAGAGATGGCTTGGCGGTTAAGGCGTTTGCCTGCAAAGCCAAAGGATCCTGGTTTAATTCCCCAGGACCCATGTAAGCCAGATGCACAAGGTGACGCATGCATCTGGAGTTTGTTTTCAGTGGCTAGAGGCCCTGGTGTGCCCATTCTCTCTCTCTTTCTCTCTCACCTCAATTTTTATTTTGAGACAGAGTTTTTGCTAAGTTGCCTAGGCTAGCTTTGGATTTGCCCTAGAGCTCAGGCCTTGAACTTGTGACCCTACTGCCTAAGCTTCCTGAGGAGCCAGGTGCGCAGGCCCAGCAGTTGGATAAATTTAGTCACCACTCTACAGATAGTCCTGAGTGCCTGCTATGTTCTGGGCACTATTTCAGGTGCTTGGTATACATTAGTGACTATCAAAAGTAGAGAGAGGGCTGGAGAGATGGCTTAGCAGTTAAGGCGTTTGCCTGCAAAGCCAAAGGACCCAGGTTCCACTCTCCAGAACCCACGTTAGCCAGATGCACAAGGGGCACATGAGCCTGGAGTTCGTTTGCAAGTGGCTGGAGGCCCTGGAGTGCCCATTCTCTCTCTTCTCTCTACCTGCTTATTTCTGTATCTCTCTCTCTCTCTCAAATAAATAAATAAAAATTAAAAGAAAGAAAGAAAGGAAAAAGTAGAGAAAGACATAGTAACTATATTGGCAGTTACCTTTTCTTTGCTGGGACAAAGCACCGGACCAGAAGGAGCTCACGGGAGGATAGGGTTTTGTTTTTTGTTCTTTTGTTTTTCAGGCTTGCAGATGACAGGGAAGCTTCATCATGGTGGGAGAAGCTGGCTCACTTCCAAACAGCCACAGCAGAGAGACAACAGCCAGCAGGAGCAAGCACGAGCTGACTCTCACACACACTCACACACACACACACACTCACACACACTCACACACACTCACACACACACACACACACACACACGCCTTGGGTTGGACTCAGGATTCACCTCCAGTGACCAGCCCTTCTACCAGGGTTCTACCTGCTGGAGACAAAGTAGGAAGCTTAATCGAAACTACCTCAGACATGGGCTGGAGGATGGCTTAATGGTAAAGCGTTTGCCTGCAAAGCCAAAGGACCTAGGTTCGATTCCTCAGTACTCACGTTAGCCAGATAGATACACAAGGGGGGCGCAACGTGTCTGGTGTTTGTTTGCAGTGGCTGGAGGCCCTGGTGCGCCCATTCTCTCTCTCTCTTTCTCTGTCAAATGAATAAGTAAATAAAATAACATATTAAAAAAATACCTCAAATAAGCCAGGAATTTTTTTTTTTTTTTTTGGCTCAGGCTGACCTGGAATTCACTATGTAGTCTCAGGGTGGCCTTGAACTCAAGGCGATCCTCCTACCTGTGCCTCCCCAGTGCTGGGATGAAAGGCGTGCGCCACCACGCCCGGCTAATAAAATAATTTTTAAAAATGCTAGGAGAAGATAAGTGCTGTGAAAAAATAAAAGCAGGGGTTCTGAAGGTGGCTCAGGGGTTCAAGTCTGCTGGCCCAGGTTCAATTCCCCAAATAAAGTTGGCTGCAAAGTGCCGCAGGCATCTATGATCCAAACACACCGGTGACAATAGGAAGTGGCGAGAGAGGAATTTAAAACTCCTGTGGCCCGACTCGTCTGAAGCTCACCTGCAGTCTGGCAGGTCATTTGCAGGGGCGAGAGACCCTGTCTCAACGAAGGCGGAGCTCAGCCGCCTCCAAGTTGTCCTCGGACCTCCATATGCATGTCACGTGTGGTGACGCACGCGTGCGTACACACACACATGCACACACACACACACACACACATCAAATTAAAAAAAATAAAACCAGCAAGGTAAGGAGACCCAGGAGTCCTGGGACAGAGATTTCTGGAGGATGGTCAGGGTTTTATTAAGAAGGTGGCATTTGGGCTGGAGGGATGACTTAGCGGTTAAGGCATTTGCCTGCAAAGCCAAAGGACCCAGGTTCGATTCCCCAGGACCCACGTAAGCCAGATGCACAAGGGGGCGCATGTGTCTGGAGTTCGTTTGCAGTGGCTGGAGGCTCAAGCGTGCCCATTCTCCCTCTCTCTCTCTCCCCCCTCTTTCTCTGTCAAATGAATAAATAAAAATAAAATATTAAAAAATAAGAAGGTGTCATTTGAACAGTGTTGAAATCACCTTCTTGTTGCGGGGGGCAGGGCGGAGGATAGAGTTAGGGTGATTGGACCCCTGAAGTTAAAAGGGCAGGAAAGTTTGCACTTGCCAGAAATCCAAGATGATCCAATTTCTTAGCTCTTGCCCAGCTCCCTAGAGACCAGTTTTTCCACAATCAGGACCCCTCCTGGGAGGGAGGTCTTTCATAGGATTTAAACATTGTGGCTGGTCAAGTTCAGCCTTGGAACTTGGTGCCAGAGCTAATCTGTACCCGAGACAGCCCTGAGCCCTAACCAACCAGCTGGCCCTCTGGTTCACCTGAGCGGGAAGACAGCCCACCACCCTAAGATGAGAAAGAGGGAGAGAGACGGAGAGAGAGAGAGAGAGAGAATGGGCACCCTAGGGCCTTCAGCCACTGCAAACGAACTCCAGACACGTGTGCCCCCTTGTGCATCTGGCTAACGTGGGTCCTGGGGAATCAAGCCTTGAACCTGGGTCCTTAGGTTTCACAGGCAAGCGCTTAACCGCTAAGCCATCTCTCCAGCCCTGCTGCTTTCTTTTCTGGAGCTCCTGCTTTGGCCCTGAAGCCTGTAGGTCCCAGTATACTTTCTCCGGAGTCTTGTACGGAGGCTTGCGCCTGTCCTCCTTACAGCCAAATTCCCGGTTTTCTTAGGGTAGTGCCCGGAGAGTCATTGACCAGGATGGCAAAAATAGCTTCCGATCAATGTGACCCTTTGGAGTTTCCAAAGTTGGTCTTTTATAACCAACCCCTTATTGTTGGCATTTAATATAGTATAACAGACTGCTACAATGAACAGGTGTGGTTTGTCTATCTCCATCACCCTTGTGCTGATATCAGGTTCACTTAAGAAAGCAGCACTCTTGCTCATTTCCCCAATTCCTCTGTGGTTTCAGCTGGGGCCAGGGTGGAGTGCGCTGGGTCGTTTATCTCCTCAGGTCCAGGTCCTGTCTGGAAAAGAGAAGCAGATTCTCCAAAGGAGAATAAAGTCAGCACCAGTTAAGTGGGATAACCATTATTAATTTAGAGGGAATTAAAAGGGTGTAGACCCTCTTATAGTCCAAGATTAGTGGGAGCTTGGCGATGGAAAGCAGAATCATTATCTGGACATGATTCCGACTTGTTTCCCAGTTCCAGATATGGTTTCCTTTCCACTGAGCTGATCTGTTAGCCAATCCAAGAGCAGTTGGTTACCCACCATGGCCGTGTGCCACTATTGCACTTGTGTGAGCATCATGTCGGGTTGTTTGCTTCTGAGTTGCTTAGACTTTCAGTTGCTTGGACAGATGTTGGCCGCTTTCCCCCGGTAGCACCTTCACGTAGCTGCTGTTCGTTGGGTGATTTCTACCAGCAATGTGAACCTGACTATGACATGGCCTCAGGTGCTATTTGATGACATCCTTGGCATATATATATATATTTGACAGAGAAAGAGGGAGAGAGAGAGAATGGGCACGCCAGGGCCTCCAGCCACTGCAAACGAACTCCAGATGTGTGCGCCCCCCTGTGCATCTGGCTAATGTGGGTCCTGGGGAATGGAACCTGTGTCCTTTGGCTTTGCAGGCAAGCGCTTTAACTGCTAAACCATCCCTCCAGCCCAGTCCTTAGGTTTTGTGTTGGTGGAAGCCAGGAATCTTTGCCTACATTCCAGAGGATTTACCTAATAGTCACAGGATGTTAGGTTACACATGGAACTGGGAAATTTATGGGTCTAAGATACCCCAAGATAATTTGGCTCTGGACCTGTAATATTCCAATTGTCCGTAGTCACTGCAGTTCTGATTATTAGAGTCACAGAGCCCATCTTCTATTCAGCACAAGCCACGAGGCACAGACTGAAAAATAACTTATTTATGCAAATAAAATATTACCACTTATGAATTTATCAGACCGAATTAGGAGCTCACGGATACATGGTCAGATCAAAACCATATCAGAAAATCCAGGCCTAGCTATGTTTGGTGATAGAGAATTGTAATTCCAGCTACTTGGGAGGCTGAGGCAGGAGGATCGCAAGTTCAAGACCAGTCTGGATAACCTTATCAAAATAAAAAGGGGAGAGCTGGGCGTGGTGGCGCATGCCTTTAAACCTAGCACTTGGGAGGCAGAGGTAGGAGGATCATCATGAGTTCAAGGCCACTCTGAGACTATATAGTGAATTCCAGGTCAGCCTGAGCTGGAGTGAAACCCTATCTCGAAAAAAAAAAAAAAAAAAAAAAGATAAAATTAAAATAAATAAATAAAAAGGGGAAAAAGAAAAAAAAGTGACTTGTTTTGCATGCATAAAGTCCTAATTTCAACTTCTAGCTCCCAAAAGAATAAGCAAAACAAGCTGGGCGTGGTGGCGCACACCTTTAATCCCAGCACTTGGGAGGCAGAGGTAGGAGGACTACTGTGAGTTCTAGGCTAGTCTGAGACTACAAAGTGAATTCCATGTCAGTCTGGGCTAGAGAGAAACCCTGCCTCAAAAACAAACAAACATGCCTCTCCATGCCATCCCCCCCCCAAAAAAAATCCCAGACATATGAATTTATCAAAGCACCAGGCCAGCAATGAGGCCACTCCTTCACTTGGCTTATGTAAAGGGAGGGCTGCATAGCAGTGGGTTATGGCAGTGATATGGGAATTTGGGGTGTCTTTGAGAGCACTGGAGTCTCATCTTGGATCTTGGATGGGCCATAACTCAGGAGCTAGGATCCAGGGAGCTCAACAGTCACGGTCAAGCTCTCTAAGACAGTGACCTTCGGGGCTCTTGTGAATTTCAGCATATGAAACTCACGGGCCCAGAGGATAAGGTTACAGAGTTTACTATGGGGAGAACCTGTCGAAATAGGACTTCCGAGCTTAACAGAAGGAAGGAGGGGCAGGAGCAGGGTTCCTGGAAGTGGGAAGGTCACCTGGAGACCCTGGGCCTTTTAAGGGAACCTACTGGTTGAGGAAAGGGGACTGAACTGGTCAGTTCTTTCCTGACTCCGGGTGTCTGGGCTCAGGTTTTCTGGGAAAGGGTAATCTTCCCAGGAATTTTAATCCCTCAGGAAGGGTGGAACCTTCTCAGAAGGGTGCCGGTGATGATCCCTCTTGGGAAAGGGGACCTCCTCTAGGGGAGAAGAGATAAGGAACGTCCAAACCCTTCGGGCATTTCTGACCTCTAACAAAGTGGAATGACCCAGATTCTCCTCCTATGGGCTCAAAAACATTCCTCAGTTTTATTTCCAGGAGTCGTGTTACCCGTAATCTGCCTCAGCAGCACCCGCCAGCCACCGTCAGGCCGTTTGGTGCTTGTGTCAACAGGCAACAAATTCCCACCTCTGTCTGTTGGTCTTCAGCTCCGCACGGCCTCTATGCTTGCTGCCCTCGGCTGAACTGCGGTGGAATAGACCTAGCTTCCCAGCTCTGCACTTGCCTTAAACCAGATCTGTGCCTCCAACAGGCTGAGACATCCTGGGGCTGGGTACTGATTTCCCAGAGAGAGAGAGAGAGAGAGAGAGAGAGTTGTGCTGGGAGCAGTTTTGGGAACAGAACCCTCGGCCTGTGAGCTCTGCTTCCATCCCCGGGTAGAGAGTGTCTGTTGCAGTCAGGTTCGCATTGCTGGCAGAAATCACCTGATCAAGAGCAGCTTTGGGTTAAAAAAAAAGGGGGGGGTTTATTTTGGCTTATAGACTGGAGGGGAAGCTTCAAGATGGCAGGGGAAAACGATGGCATGAGCAGAGGGTGGATATAACCCCCTGGCCAACATCCGGTGGACAATAGCAACGGGAGAGTGTACCAAACACTAGCAAGGGGACACTGGCTGTAACACCCGTAAGCCCGCCCCCAACATACACTGCCTCCAGGAGGCGTTGATTCCCAAATCTCCATCAGCTGGGAACCTAACATTCAGAACACCTAAATTTATGGGGGATACCTGAATCAAGCCACCACATTCTGCCTCTGGCCCCCCATAAACTGATATCCATACATGACTTAAAATGCAACGCAGCCAGGTGTGGTGGCGTACGCCTTTAATCCCAGCACTAGGGAGGCAGAGTAGGAGGATCGCTATGAGTTTGAAGCCACCCTGAGACTACATAGTTAATTCCAGGTCAGCCTGGACCAGAGTGAGACCCTACCTTGAAAAACCAGAAAAAAAAAAAAAAAAAGCATTTATTCCAACTTTAAAAGTCCCCATAGTTTTTATCAATCCCAATGATCTCCAAACATTCCCATAGTCCAAGGTCTTTTAACTGAGCCTTAGTACACACAAAAAAAAATCCATAATGGCACAGAATAAACATTCACACTGCAGAAGATGGCATTGGGCATAGCAAATAAATATTCAGCCAATATAAGATTTAAAACAACCAGGGCAAACATCAAACTCTGTAGCTTCAAGTCCAACAACTCCAGCCAGTGACAAATCTCTTAGTCCGATAATTCTAACCAGCAACAAGTCCCTGGAGTTCCAATCCCGCCCCTCCAGCTAGGCTACTCACAGTCCTGGAAAACTTCATTGGGGCCGGCAGCTCTCCTTAGCAGCCGTCTCGTGGTCTCCACTGCAATCCACGGTTCATCCTCATGGCTCCATTAAGTCTCCACGCAGGCATCCAGCAAACCTGCTTCACACTGCCCATGGCCATTTCCAAAACACAAGACCATGTTGCAAACTCAATGACCCTCTCATTCCTGAATTTCTTATACTCCACCGTACCAGGTAGGGTGCCAATTTGTTAATCCAGGTGGGGGGGGGGGGAGTAAAGCAGACTTTGAAGAACAGGACACTCCTTGAGCATTCAGGCCCTTTCAAAATAGTACATTCTTCCTGTGGCCGCAGTGCAGGTCAGCTGGCCCAATCTCAAAGGTTGTTATTTCTGTGTCATGTCCCTCTACTCACACCAATCTATTTCTACACACTGCAACCCCACACAAGGTCTCAGGATACAGGTATAACAGCAAGCCTCTCACACAAACTGTTTCTAGCTCAGTCCAGACAAAGCTCCTTTTCACCCTCATAAGCCAAACCTCACAGTCCATAGTTCTTACCGCATTCAGGTCTTTCAACTCTAACCAGAATAGTCCATCAAGCTGTACTTACAGCACTGCAAGGCGTCTCTTAGGCCAAGGTTTCAAATCCTTCCACATTCCTCTTGAAAATCAGCTCCGAAAGGCCAAAGCCACACAGTCAGGGGTCTAGCAGCAACCCCACTCCTCAGTACCAACGTTACTGTTGCAGTCAGGTTCGCATTGCTGGTAGAAATCACCACATCAAGGGCAGCTTTTGGGAAAAAAAAAAACAAAACAAAACAACATTTATTTTGGCTCATAGACTCGAGGGGAATCTCCATGATGGCAGGGGAAAACGATGGCATGAGCAGAGGGTGGACATCACTTCCTGGCCAATATCAGGTGGACAACAGGAGAGTGTGCCAAACACTGGCAAGGGGACACTGGCTATAAATCCCGCCCCCAGTAATACACTGCCTCCAGGAGGCGTTAATTCCCACATCTCCATCAGCTGGGAAACCAGCATTCGGAACACTTGAGTTTATGGGGGACACTGGAATCAAACCTCCACAGTGCCAGAGCTGAACTGAGTTGGAGGACGCTGTGCTGGTACCCGGTGCAGAACTGATCGCTTTCTTTCAGGCAGGGAGAAACCTCCCCACGTCTTGGGATTGCAGAAGTCACCGTGTTGTGAATATACAGTAAGAGAAACTGAGGGCCTGGGTTTTGCCCACCCATGATGCACTAGTGATCTTAGTCGTAAAATATGGCTTGGTCAGCAAATGAATTTATTTTAGGATATTTGATTTCCAGGAAACCAAGAAGGCTGCACAGTGCCTCTCTCTGATGAGACCAGCAGAGGCCACAACCACCCCAGCGTAACAGAGTCTGCAAGCTGTCCTTTGTAAGGTTACTGCCCTTCCCTTCCCCTTTGTAAGGACACCATCCCTCCCCATTCACTCAGCATTCTTAATTCTCAAGAGAAGACACACCTAAGTGACTAAGATGTTAATGCTAAATAATGTTTCTTTGGATTTACAAAACCCAGAACATCTGATGACCTTCAGGTCCTATCGGAGTGCCAAATGCGCCTTGCCTCTTGATCTTGTCTACCACCTAACACAAAGCATGTAATTTGCTGGGAGGTTTGACTTGCAGAAAAGCAATAGGTCTGTTTAAAGAAAATAGGGAACTGGCCTTAGGAGGCCAAGGACCACTGGGATCTTCTGACTGGAATAAACAAACAACAATAAGCACCTAGGGGTGGTGCTTTGAATCAGATGCCCTCCCCCCCCCCATAAATTCATGAGCTGTGAATGCTGGGTTCCCAGTTGATGGCAACTTGGGAGGTGGAGCCTTGCTGGAGGAGGGGTGTGGCTGGGGGTGACCTTGGGTTTATTAGCTCCTAGTTTGCTAGTGTAAGTCAGCTCACTCTCCTGCTGCTGTTTTCCACCTGCTCTGGCAGAGGTGATGCCCAGTTTCTGCTCATGCCATGCTTTCCCCTGCCCTCATGGAGCTTCCCCCCAAGAAACTGTAAGCCAAAATAGATCCTTTCCTTCCTTTTGGTTGGTTTGTCCCAGCAATGAGAAGGTGCCACACCAGGAGACACACCCTGGATGACAAAGACTCTCCTCAGCATGGAGCCCCAGGCTCTGACCCTCCCTTTCTCCCAGTAATAGTCTTTTGAGCCCCGCCCTGAGTTTCTTAAAATGAAGCATTGAGGGGCTGGGGAGATGGCTTAGCGGTTAATGCATTTGCCTGCAAAGCCAAAGGACCCTGGTTCGATTCCCCAAGACCCATGTCAGCCAGATGCACAAGGGGGCGCATGCGTCTGGAGTTTGTTAGCGGTGGCTGGAGGCTCTGGGCATGCCCCTTCTCTCTCTCTCTCTCTCTCTTTCTCTCTCTCTCTCAAGTAAATAAATTAAAACAAAATTTAAAAAACTTAAAAATAATGAAGCATTGAGGATGATAGCCCCCACCATCTTCTTAAGATGTTTTCTTAAGATGTCAATTGAATAAAACTGATTTCCACCACCAACTCTTGTCTTCTGAGTGTTGGCTTCTAAGTGGCAGGCAGCCCAGACCCGAGTCTGGACCCAGTGAGTCATGGGGCAGGGCAGCCCTCTGACTTACCTCTGATTTCTTCCTCCTAGAAGTTTTTTTTTTTTTTCCACCTGGTATGCTTATTTTGATTCTATATTCTTCTCCCTGACCCAATAAACAAGGTTCTCCATATACATTTAAATTTAATCAGTGCTGGGCACTATGGCGAGCACCTTTAATCCCAGTGCTTGGGAGGCAGAGGTAGGAGGATCACTGTGCATTCAAGGCCAGACTATGTACTGAATTCCAGATCAGCCTAAGCTACAGAGAGACCCTACCTACATTTTGCTTAAAAAAATTATTATTATTATTTTAGAGAGAGTGAGCAAGAGAGAGAGAGACTGGGAGAGAGAATTGGCATGCCAGGGCCTCAGCCACTGCAGAAGAACTTCAGATGCATGTGCCACCTAGTGGGCATGTGCAGCCTTGCATGTGCCTCAACTTTATATGTCTGGTTTATGTGGGATCTGGAGAGTCAAACATGGGTCCTTAGGATTTGCAGGCAAGCGCCTTAACCGTTAAGCCATCCCTCCACCCCTTACATTTTGCTTTTATTAACTAACTGTATACCTTCTTTCTTTATATTTAAGTCACTAATGACCAAATAGCACCTTATATGTGCATAACAGATTTAGATTTAGATTTTAATGATATCTTCCTAGACATCAAGTTGATGTACAGAGGAGGTGTTTAATGTTCCCATATCTCTTCTGCTCACACTGTCAGAGAAGTTCTTTTATAAAATGATAAGAATGAACTGCTCAATCACATCAGCTCACTGTCTAGATTTGGATGAGGAGGAGAATAATCCATCTCTTCAACAGATTCAAACTTGCTATCAGTTTTTTTTCCATCTTAAAGGGGCTTCTAGACTTTTCTCACCGAATATTTTGGAAAAGAAGAAGAAAACATGATAAGAGAAATATGAGAAGTAAGAAAGAATGTAAATTACCTTCTTTTCTTTTCTTTTTTAAAGAGACAGAGAGAGAGAGAGAGAGAGAATGGGTACCCCAGGGCCTCCAGCCACTGCAAATGAACTCCAGATGCATGTGCCGCCTTGTGCATCTGGCTTGAGTGGGTCCTAGGGAATCGAACCTGGGTCCTTTGGCTTTGCAGGCAAATGCCTTAACTGCTAAGCCATCCCTTCAGCCCGCAAATGAACTCTATATGCATCTGCCACTTTGTGCATCTGACTTTACATGGGTACTGGGAACCCAGATGGGCAGACTTTACAAGCAAGTGCCTTTAACTGCTGAGCCATCTCTCTCCAGCCTAATAAATCTTTATTACTGTGTCCTTCTGCTGAGCCTATACTTGTCAATTCTTTGCTAGTTGCAAGGCACGAACTCAATGCCACCAGCTTGGAAGGCTCTGTTGCCCTCCAAACCGGTAACAGAACTAGCTTATCGCACTCTTTCTTCACGGACAATATTAAATACAAGCTTGACTGCCCCTGGTTGATGAGACCTCCGTCACATTAAGACAGGAATTCCCCAGACATGCAAAGAGGTTAAAGGGGAACTGTGGGCGAAGGGGAAGAAAGGTTCAGGAGGCATTAGTCAGTGTTCTGGCTCTCAGCCAACAGAAAGAGATTCTGGATAAGTTAGGCAGAATACATTTCATGCGGGGATCTGGGGCACGCCGGTACTCGGGTTATAATGGGGAGGGGTTTATCATTCTCTCATGACAGGGTTCCAGAAAGCGATTCTCCATGGGGCTATCACGCTATAAGAGTCGAGGGTGCAGTGCAGTGTATTTGTTCAGCATTACAGTCTTGGCACAGCTGCTCTCTGGAGAGGCTCTCTCTCTCTCTCTCTCTCTTTCTTCCCTCTTCAATACCCTCATTTTCAATTCAAAGATGCCCTGGGCTTTTTTTTTATTTTTATTTTTGGTGTTGTTGTTGTTTCCAGGTAGGGTCTCACTCTAGCCCAGGCTGACCTGGAATTCACTATGGAGTCTCAGGGTGGCCTCGAACTCTGGCGATCCTCCTACCTCTGCCTTCCTAGTGCTGAGGTTAAAGGCGTGCGCCACCACGCCCGGTAGGTTTTTTCTTTTTTTTTTTTTTGTAAATAAATTATTGATCAGAAGAGTCTTCTGAGGTAGACTGATGGGAATGGGAATACGTCTATATCATGGATCTTCAAGGAAGGAAGAGTTCTAGCAAGCTCTGGACGGTAAGCAGGATTCTAACAGGTGACAGCATTAGTCAGCTTTCTGTAACTCTGACAAAGTACTTGACATAAGCAACTTGAAAGGAAGATTTTTTTTTTTTTTCCCCAGCACATGGTCTTAGGGGTTTAAGTCCTTGGCCACTTAGCCCCATTGTTATTGTTGCCAAATTTTTGGGCTCTGGATGGGCAGAGCCTAGGAGACAGTGTAGTGTTGGGGGCGGGCTTATGTGTGTTATAGCCAGTTTCCCCTTGCCGGTGTTTGGCACACTCTCCTGTTCCCGTTACCCGCGTGATGTTGGCCAAGGGGTGATGTCCACCCTCTGCTCATGCCATCATTTCCCCCTGCCATCGTGGAGCTTCCCCTCGAGTCTGTAAACCAAAAATCAACCCCCTTTTCCCCGCAAGCTGCTCTTGGGTGATTTCTGCCAGCAATGCGGACCTGACTGCAACAACCCGTCGACGAGGTTGAGCTCTCACGAGCCACCCACCTCCCCAGATGTCCCACCTGTGACCCTCACTGCGCTGGCTACTGAGCTTCCCTGTACGAACCAAGGGAGGTCTCGGACCCTAACCATACTGTCAGATAAGGGCATTCCTGGCTAGAGACTGTCATGCTCAAGGATGTTACACTGATTTTCCATTATTGTAACAAACATCCAGCTCACTGTTTGGAGTTTTCAGCCCATGGTCATTTGGGTCCATTTCTTTTCTTTCTTTCTTCCTTCCTTCCTTCCTTCCTTCCTTCCTTCCTTCCTTCCTTTCTTTCTTTCTTTCTTTCTTTCTCTCTTTCTTTCTTTTTTGGTTTATTTTGGTTTTTCAAGGTAGGGTCTCTCTCTAGCTCAGGCTGACCTGGAACTCAGTATGTAGTCTCAGGGTGGCCTCGAACTCACCGCGATCCTCCTACCTCTGCCTGCCGAGAGCTGGAATTAAAGCCGTGCGCCACCACGCCCAGCTGGATCCATTTCTTTTGGGCCCGTTGCAAGGCAGTACGTCTGGTGGGAATGTGCGATGGGGCAAAACCACTCACTGAATGGGGTTAAAAAGAGAGGAAAAGGTCAGGTTCCCAGGGTCCCCTTCAAGGGCAAAGCTCCAATAACCTAACTTCTTCCCACCAGGCGCCACTCCCTAAAGCCTATACTTGTAGTGACATGCAGTCAACCAATGCAGAGTATTTTATTCCAGCTCCAAAGTATAGTGGTCGTCTGTGGTTTTTGCCTGCTAAGTATCTACTCCCCAGTCTTCTACAAAAGAGCAGCCAGATCGCATGATTCAGGAGGAATTGGTAAGCTCTCCTGGTCACAGGTTGCATGTGTGGTCCACTCCGTCAGCCCATCACATCCCAGGGTCCCCGCAGCATCACCAAGCCAATGATGCCACATCCCAGGGCTTGAACTGGAGTCACTGGAGAAGTAGGATTTTAAAAATAATCTATTTATTTATTATTTATCAGGGAGAGAGGGAGAGAAAGAGAACGGGCCACCAGGGCACTTGCTGCTGCGAAGGAACTGCAGACGCATGTGCCACCATGTGCATCTGGCTGGTGCGGGTTCTGGGAAGTCGAACCTGGGTCTTTAAAGTCTTCGCAGTCAGGTGACTTAACTGCTAAGTCATCGCTCCAGCCCGAGAAGCAGTATTTTTCTTCCTGGTGGAGATGCTTGGGGATAGAGTCAGGTGGACGCTATCTCATGTGCTCAGATCCACAGATCTTCCAGTGACCTCTGATGCTTCCCCCTCTTTCTTTCTTTCCTTCTTTCTTTCTTTCTTTCTTTCTTTCTTTCTTTCTTTCTTTCTTTCCTTCCTTCCTTCCTTCCTTCCTTCCTTCTTTCTTTCTTTCTTTCTTTCTTTCTTTCTTTCTTTCTTTCTTTCTTTCTTTCTTTCTTTCTTTCTTTCTTTCTTTTTAGATGTGGTCTCGCTTTGTCACCTAGGTTGGTCTTGAACTTGTGGACTCAAGTGATAAGCACACCTCAGTTTCCCACCTTATGTGGCCCAGGGGGTGATGTCCACCCTCTGCTCATGCCATTGGCAGAGGTAGAAATGAAATCCAGGTTATTTTGGGTTTAAAATTCCATGTTCTGGTCGGGCGTGGTGGCGCACGCCTTTAATGCCAGCACTCGGGAGGCAGAGGTAGGAGGATCGCCGTGAGTTCGAGGCCACCCTGAGACTACATAGTGAATTCCAGGTCAGCCTGGACTAGAGTGAGACCCTACCTAGAAAAAAAAAAAAAATCCATGTTCTGGGGCTAGAGAGATGGCTCGGGAGTTAGAGGTGCTTGTTTGCAAAGCTGGGTTCAGTTCCCCAGCACCTATGTAAAGGCAGAGTCATGCGTCTGTAGTCCCAGCTTGCCTATAGCAGTGGGAGGCAGGGCCAGGACAACCTGGAACTCACAGGCCGCCAAGCCTGGCGTTGCTTGGCAGTTTGGCAGTCTCAAAGGCGGAGCGCAGAAACCCCAAAGATGCCCTCTGACCCCCACGTGTGTCACGGCACTCACCCTCCCCCATAAACTAAAACAATAAAATAAAATCCCATGCTCTTCCTGTGATTTATGGCTAAGACGGAGGCAGATGAGAGAGAGAGAGAGAGAAAACGGGTGTGCCAGGGCCTCTAGCCACTGCAAATGAACTCCATACACATGGGCCACCTTGTGTATCTGGCTTACATGCGTACTGGAGAATTGGACCTTGGTCCTTAGGCTTCACAGGCAAGTGCCTTAACCGCTAAGCCATCTCTCCAGCCCCCCGATTTATTTATTTATTTATTAGAGACACAGAGAGGAGAGAGAGAGAGAGAGAGAGAGAGAGAGAGAGAGAATGGGCACGCTAGGACATCCAAACACTGCAAACGAACTGCAGATGCATGCACCACCTTGTGCATCTGGCTGACGTGGGACCTGGAGAATAGAACCGGGGTCCTTAGGCTTTGTAGGCAAGCGCCTCAACAGCTAAGCCATCTTTCCAGCCTCAGCCCCCCCTATTTTTTGAACCAAGATAAATCATCAATTATCCAGAAGTGTCAATATTTTAGTTGTTGTTGTTTTGAGGTAGGGTCTCACTCTGGCCCAGGCTGACCTGGAATTCAGTCTGTAGTCTCAGGGCGGCCTCGAACTCACGGTGATCCTCTGCCTCTCAAGTGCTGGGATTAAAGGCGTGTACCACCACGCCCAGCTTCAAGTTTTTTGTTTTTTGTTTTTTTTCATGTCTGGAGTTGTGAAAAAGGGGCTGGGGCACAGAGGCAAGAGGAGAGGGACAGGAGTCGACGTGAGCCCTGTGGAGCCAGATGTTTATGTGTGGAGGCTTCCTTCCTTGAAACCAAGATCACAGGCATTTCCTCAGACTAGTGAGAGCATTCTTGGCTTCGCTCCCAAGAACACATGCAGGAGAGGCAGCGCTCAGGTCAGAGGGGGCTAGGCTAGCCTCGAGAGGGGAGCCCAGATCTGAAGGTGTCCTGGGGCTATTTGTGCGCCATGGGACCACCCTGCCCACAGCCTCTTTGGAGAGGAGTGGAGTTTTTTCCCAAGCTCTTGGCAACTGTCTGTAAGGCCCACACTTTCATGTCTCGACCCATATGGACTGCTTCTAAGGCTGTAGTTGATTGGCCCAGGAGCGGGTACCGGCCCAGAGGTACCAGGCCATGGTGTGGCTTTGGTGTCAGTGATGTGACCAGACAGGAGAACGGAAGTGGGCTGGGCCTTTCGGCAGAGAGACAGAAGCCAGACAATGACATAAAAAGCAGAAAAGGCAGGGGGTGGTGGTGCATGCTTTTAATCCCAGCACTCAGAGGTAGGAGGATCGCCGTGAGTTCAAGGCCACCCTGAGACTACATAGTGAATTCCAGGTCAGCCTGAGCTAGAGCGACACCCTCCCTTGAAAAGCCAAAAATAATAAATAAATAAATAAAATTTTAAAAAGCAGAAAAAGGCAGCCCATTATAGAGATGACCATCTTTGGGGGCAGCCCTGGGTTACTGAAAGCATCTCCTGGGGTTAAAAAAATTCTGCAGTCCTTCATGCCATGAATCCCACACAATAATCCCGTCATGGTGTGGCTCAGCGGCAGTCTTGTTTGGCATGTGTGAGGTCCTGCGTTAGACCACGCAGCGGCCTCAGCTGGGGTGCGCCTTGGTCAGCCGCTGGTGCGAATCAAACACTTGTGTGCACTCCTATTTATTTTTTTTTCCTTTCTGTGGTACTAGGGATTGAGCCCAGGGCCAGCTAGGCAAGTGCTCTACTACTGAGTGGATGCCAAGCCATCTTTTTACTTCATTACCTCTTTCCAAAAGAGCCAGAAGGGAGCACACTGAGATGTCTCCTTTCCCTTCTGGTAGGTTCTCTTCTTAGGGTTTTGCGTGTGTTGCTGGGGGGAGGGTCAGGCATTCGTTCAGAAATGCTCTGTGCATGTCGTAAACACAGTCACATTCACATCTGTTTCTTCCCATTTTGTACACAATCTTAGCATGCTATTTTTTTTTTTTTAATTTGGTTTTTCGAGGTGGGGTTTCACTCTAGCCCAGGCTGACCTGGAATTCACTGTGGAGTCTCAGGGTGGCCTCGAAATCTTGGCGATCCTCCTACCTCTGCCTCCTGAGTGCTGTGATTAAAGGCGTGCGCCACCACGCCCGGCTTAGCATGCTATTTTTATGCAGGTTTAAAAAAAATATTTGCATGTGTGTGCACATGTGTTTTGTGTGTGTGTGAGAGAGAGAGTGCAAGTGAGCATATATGTATGAGCACCCCAAGATGTCTTGCTGCTGCAAACTAAATCCAGATGCATGCACTCAGCTTTACTGTTTTCTTTTCTTTTCCCTCCTTCCTTCCTTCCTTCCTTCCTTCCTTTCTTTTTTTTTTTTTTTTTCCAGGCAGGATTTCGTTCTATCCCAGGCTGACCTGGAATTCACTCTGTAGTCTCAGGATGGCCTCAAACTCATGGCGATCCTCCTACTTCTGCCTCCTGAGTGCCGGGATTAAAGGTGTGCGCCACCACGCCCAGCTGCACTCAGCTTTACATGGGTACTGGGGAATCAAAATCAGGCTGCCAGGCTTTGTAAACAAGTGTCTGTGACTGCTGAGTTGTCTCCTCAGCTCCCTGTAGTACTTTTATTATTATTACTGTTATTATTTATTTATTTGCAAGCAGAGAGAGATTGAGAGAGAGAGAGAGAGAGACAGAAGAGAGGCAGACTGAGAGGGAGAATAGGCACGCCAGGGTCTCCAGCCACTGCAAACAAACTCCAGACGCGTGCACCCCCTTGTGCATCTGGCTAACGTGGGTCCTGGGGAATTGAACCTGGGTCCTTTGGCTTCGTAGGCAAATGCCTTAACCATCAAGCCATTTCTCCAGCCCGTGTTTTTTTTTTTAAGTTGTGAATGAGTAATTAACTTTTCCTGTCAGTGACAGCAGCCGTGTGTGATGCGCTCTGTGACAGGGACCATCTTGGCCACTCCCCATTCCACTACTCTTTTCTGTGAGGGAGAGAGGAGCAGAGCCCAGGAGACTCGGGGAGGTTGTGCTCTCACGTGAGCCTGCAGGAGGGCCTGCACAAGGGCTCTAGAGAGGACACTTTAGTTAGTTTTCCCTGTTAGTCAGTGAGACAAAACCTGGAAGAAAGAACACAGAGGAGACATGTACCCTGGCCCACGGTTTGGAGGCTTCATCTATGTTCCCCTGATCCTGCCGCTTTGGGCCTCTGGTGGCACAGCGGGAGTGTGTGGTGGAGGAGGCCTGCTTACCTCGTGGTGGCCAAGAACCAGAGGGAGGAAGACGAGGATACTGGCCCTGGGCTTCAATTTCCTCTTGAAGGGCGCCTCCCCAGCTACCTAACTGCCTCCCGGGAGGCCCCACTTCCTAAAGGTCTTAGCCCTCCCAGCGGCTCCCAGGGCTGGGAACCAAGCCTTCACCAACTGGACCCTTGGAGGACATTTCAGAGTCAAAAAAAAAAAAAAAAAAAAAAGATAGCAGAGACCACAGTTGGAAGGACTGGTTCTAGGTCTCGAGTCCCCCGCACAAGGCTGGGGCTCCTCTTTGATCAGTGTGCGGCTTGTCGACAGGAACTGTAAGAAGGTCCCTTGCAGTCGCTGAGCCGATGGAATGAGGACATGCTGAGCAGCCACGTTCTAGTATCTTCGCGCTGCTAGGACAGAACAGCTGGCCAAACGTAGATGATGGGAGGAAAGGTTTCTATTTTGGTCCTCAGTCTTCCTGGTGCCTGGAGAGAGCATGGCACGAGCAGAGTCTGGGCTTCACTTCTTGCCATGGCAGATGGAAAACAGCAGTAAAACAATCAGCTGAGGCCGGCCGTGGTGGCGCACGCCTTTAATCCCAGCACTCGGGAGGCAGAGGTAGGAGGATCGCCGTGAGTTCGAGGCCACCCTGAGACTCCATAGTGAGTTCCAGGTCAGCCTGGTCCAGAGTGAGAGCCTGCCTCAAAAACAAACAAACAAACAAACAAACAAACAAACAAGCAAAAAAAGAATGAGCTGAGGCCTGGCAAGGGGGAACTGGGTATAACACCCCAAAACCTGGTTCCAGGAGCACACCTCCTCTGGCAAGGCTCCGCCTTCCAAACTGCCACCCGCTGGGATTCGAGCATTCAAAGCACATGAGATTACGGGAGATGTCTGATTCAAACCACCGCAGGCTGTCTCGGGAATTATCAAGCCCTGGGCTGGGACAGGTTCTTGTCAGAAACATCGGTGTCTGTTTTCCCAGAAGGACGTCTGACCTCGGCTCATTTCCCCTCCTGCTCACGCACAGCACATCTGCACCTCACGGGGTCCTTCAAAGGCTCCCCTCCAGCTTCTCAGCCACACCCACACACCCTACCTGCTGTCCTCCGTTCCACCTCCCCTCCCTGTGGCCGAGCCACAGTTCGCCTCCTCCAGGCTGTGGCCCGTGTGTCAGTCTCCCCTGTCTCCCCAGCCTTGCTCTTTCCTTACTGGCTCCTCCCAGCCTCGCTTTGCTTTTTTCTTGTCTTAAAAAGACGCTTATGGGCTGGAGAGATGGCTTAGCGGTTAAGCGCTTGCCTGTGAAGCCTAAGGACCCCGGTTCGAGGCTCCATTCCCCAGGACCCACGTTAGCCAGATGCACAAGGGGGCGAACGCATCTGGGGTTCGTTTGCAGTGGCTGGAGGCCCTGGCGCGCCCATTCTCTCTCTCTCCCTCTCTCTCTCTCTGCCTCTTTATCTCTCTGTCTGTTGCTCTCAAATAATAAATAAAAATGATAAACAAATAAATTAAAAAAAAGGCATTTATCCTTCCTTGTTCCTGTGTCGCCTTTGGCCACTGTCCGTTTCCCCGCTGAGCACAGGCTCAGCACCTTCACCTCCTCCAGTTCCATCTGCTTCTCCTCGTTCTGTAAATGCCTCGTTACTCTTTCCCTCTCTCGCCTCTCTTTCCTGACACTCGCTACATATGTAGCCCAGACTGGCCTGGAGCGCTCAGTCCCCCTCAGCATCCCAAGTGCTGGGGCTCTAGGCATATGTCAGCACACCCAGTTTTCCATCATATATACATATATATTATATATAACATATATAATATATATATAATTTAATTATATGTTTATTTAATTATTATATGTCTATGTGGGTTGTGGTGGTTTGATTCAAGTGTCCCCCACAAACTCAGGTGTTCTGAATGCTAGGTTCCCAGCTGATGGAGATTTGGGAATTAACGCCTCCTGGAGGGAGTGTATTGTTGGGGGTGGGCTTATGGGTGTTATAGCCAGTTTCCCCATGCCAGTGTTTGGCACACTCTCCTATTGCTATTGTCCACCTTATGTTGGCCAGGGAGTGATGTCCACCCTCTGCTCATGCCATTGTTTTCCCCTGCCATCGTGGAGCTTCCCCTCGAGCCTGGAAGCCAAAATAAATCTCTTTTCCCCACAAGCTGCTCTTGGTTGGGTGATTTCTACCAGCAATGTGAACCAGACTGTAACAGGGTATATATTCATATGTATATAATTTATTTATTTCTTTTTTTTTGGTTTTTCGAGGTAGGGTCTCACTCTAGCCCAGGCTGACCTGCAATTCACTACGTAGTCTCGGGGTGGCCTCGAACTCACGGCGATCCTCCTACCTCTGCCTCCCGAGTGCTGGGATTGAAAGGCGTGCGCCACCATGCCCGGCTTCATATATTTTTTTAAACCGAGCATTCACCAGACTCAGCATGTCAGGTGTGTCCCAAGCATTTACGTGACTTGGCTCGTGCGCTCCTCGCGACGGTCTAGAGAGGCGGTAAGGCCCGTTGCTAGTCATCTCACAGCCCAGGACAGTGGCACTTCCGATCAACCCGCCACACAGGTGGCAAGTGGCGATGCTGGTTTCAAAACCAGGCACCTGCCTCGGAGCCCAGAGGCTGAGCCCTGCCTCCCTCCTCTGCCCGTCCCTGCTTGGTTAAGTCATTTGGGGCTCGGCCTAAAGGGCACTTTCTCAGGGAAGTGCGGTCAGCCACCCATGTCCGAGGGTTCTGCACCAGTGGGTTTTACAGACAAGGATAGACTGTTCAGAGGTAATGTCACGCTGTCGCCGACGTAGCTGGGCCAGCAAGCGTTGTGTCTGCGCTGAATAGCTAGGCTTTTCCTTTTGTCCTTATTCCCAAGCAATAGGCTGAGTGCTTACACAGTAGTCAGCCCTGGGACTAAGCTAGAGGGTATTGTAGCGTGCAGGAGGCTGTGTGTGCGGGTTGTGTAAGAGTGTCACCACTTGGGCATCTGGGCATTCTGTGGTCTGAGGGGGCTCCTGGGACCACGTCTCTGCGGATGACAGAGAACGGCTTCAGTGCCCTTGCTGCCTGCCACGTCTCTTGTCACTTCTTCTTGTCACGGGCACGTCTGTTTTTGTTTAGACTCAGCCTTGCGCCCATGTGACGGTTTGGTTGGTTTGGGTGAGGTTGTTTCTCTTTAGACCCGATGTGCCTGAACACGTGACTTGGTGCACGGAAAGCCATAAATGTGTTTGTACTGATCCCGGTACTCGGGAGGCTGAGGCGCGAGGATTGCCACAAATTTGAGGCCAGCCTAGGCTACATAAGGAGTTCTAAGACAGCCTGGGCTACAATGTGAGACTCTAATTACATTTAAAAAATATTTTATTTATTTATACAGCCGGGCGTGGTGGCGCACGCCTTTAATCCCATCACTCGGGAGGCAGAGGCAGGAGGATCGCCGTGAGTTCGAGGCCACCCTGAGACTACATGGTACATTACAGGTCAGCCTGAGCTTGAGTGAAACCCTACCTCGAAAAACCAAAAAACATTTTTTCTATTTATTTACTTAGTTGAGAGAGAGAGAGAGAGAGAGAGAATATGGGTGCACCATGGCCTCCAGCCACTGCACACAAACTCCAGATGCATGTGCCACCCTGTGCATCTGGCTTACATGGGTACTGGGGAATTGAACCTGGGTCCTTAGGCTTCATAGGCAAATGCCTTAACCACTAAGCCATCTCTCCAGTATTGTGGTGACAAGACCCATCTGCGGCGAGGAAGGAAAGAGTAGGAAGAGTGTGGCAAGGTTCAGAGAAGCCAAAGGGCAAAGTGAAGAAACAGACGCACAGGAGTGGAGACAGCCTGGTGGGTGTGTCGTGTCTCTTGGGTTCTGTCCCTCCCCGTCAAGGAGTGCGTTTCACCCACAGAAACTGACCTGAGACAATATTGCACCGAGGCTGGAAGTGAGCAGACTTGAAGTTTTGTGTAAAGTTTACCTCCTCTCAGCTTTACAAAAGCTGGGCTAAATACCTGCTATGTTCTGCACACCTAGGGGTTTATTATTAGTCAGGGTTACCCAGAGAACAGAACCAACTGGAGAAGCATATATGTGTGGGTGGGTGGAGAGAGAGATATATTTTAATATTTTATTATTTATTTATTTGACGGAGAAAGAGAGAGAATGGGTGTGGCAGGGCCTCCAGCCACTGCAAACGAATTCCAGATGCATGCGCCCCCTTGTGCATCTGGGTAACTTGGGTCCTGGGGAATCGAACCTGGGTCCTCTGTCTTTGCAGGCAAACGCCTTAAGTGCTAAGCCATCCCTCCAGCCTGAGATTTATTTTAAAGAATTGGTTCTGGGACCGAGGTTTGTTGAGTATAAAATTTGCAGGCGAACTGTCAGGCCAGGCCAGATAGATACCCAGGGAAGGGCCTCTGCTCTTGAAGTTCAAGTTTGTCCGGGGAGGTTAGTCTTTGGTTCAAGTGAGTCTTGCAACTGATTGGATGAGGGCCACCGCATTGGAGGGCCAATTCAAAGTCTACCAGCAAGTCTTATTCAAAATCACCATCACAAACATCTGGAGGATTTGACCACATGCTTAGGCAATGCAGTTTAGCACAGATGGTGAGGTCTTCATTTTAGTTTCTAACACCTTTGGTGAAGGTGTTGGGTCCCCATTCACACTGAGGTAACTGAGGCTCAGAGAAGGGAAGGGGTGACCTCAGGGTCTCAGACCTGGGGCGGGGCGGCATGTCGTCACAAGGGAGGCTATGGTGAATACTGCCTGGGCCACTGCATGAAAATCTTTGTCTTGATGGCTAGAGTAGAGACAAGATCAGATGTCAACACTAGAACCAGGTGTGAAACACTTTTATCTATTTACTTACACACACACACACACACACACACACACACACACATATATTTTCAAAGCAGGGTCTCACTCTAGCTCAGGCTGACCTAGAATTCACTATGTAGTCTCAGGGTGGCCTCGAAATCACAGTGATCCTCCTCCTACCTCTGCCTCCCAAGTGCTGGGATTACAGGCATGCGCCCACCCTGCCTGGCTATTAATTTATTTTTTTATTGACAACTTTCATAATTGTAGACAATAACCCATGGTAATTCTCTCCCTCCCTCACATTCCCCTTCACAACTCCACTCTCCATTACATCCCCTCCTCCTCTCAATCAGTCTCTCTTTTATTTGGATGTCATGATCTTTTCCTCCTCTTATGATGGTCTTGTGTAGGTAGTGTCAGGCACTGTGAGGTCATGGATATCCAGGCCATTTTGTGTCTGGAGGAGCATGTTGTAAGGAGTCCTACCCTTCCTTTGGCTCTTACATTCTTTCCACCACCTCTTCTGCAATGGATCTTGAGCCTTGGAAGGTATGCTAGAGATATTGCAGTGCTGAGCGCTCCTCTGTCACTTATTCTTAGCACCATGGTGCCTTCTGAGTCGTCCTAAGGTCACTGCCATCTGAAAAGAGAAGGTTCTCTACCAAAAGTGAGAGTAGCATTAATATAAGGGTATGAACATTAAGAGAAGTGCTTACTGGGCAGTTTGATGAGCATAGTATATACATTTAGCCAGACAGCAGCAGATGTTATACCCCTAGGGCTCATGACTACCCCTGTTGTAGGTTTTCACTATCAGAGATGTATTTATTTATTTATTTATTTTTAAAATATTATATTTATTTATTTGAGAGAGACAGACAGAGGAATAGTCAGAGAGAAAGAGAGAATGGGCACACTAGGACCTCTAGCCACTGCAAACGAACTCCAGATGCATGCACCTCCTTGTGCATCTGGTTTATGTGGGTACTGGGGAATAGAACCTGTGTACTTAGGCTTCGCAGGCTGCTAAGCTATTTCCCCAGCCCCCTTTATTTTATTTATTAAATTATTTATTTATTTATGAGAGAGAGAGAGAGAGACAGACAGACAGATAGACAGGCAGAGGAAGAGGCAGAGAGAAAGAGAAAAGTATTTGTTTTTATTTGAGGTAGGGTCTCACTCTATCCCAGGCTGGCGTTGAACTCATGGTGATTATCCTACCTCTGCCTCCCAAGTGCTGGGCTTAAAGGCATGTGCCACCATGCCCGCCTACTAACACACTTTACATGGAAAGCAGGCATCCCGTGGGACACAGTGGCACAGTGTAATCGTAGCACTCAGGAGGATCCAGGGTTTGAGGCCAGCCTGGGCTACAGGAGCAGGAGGAGTGAGGGATGTACCCCAGTGGTAGAAGAGAACTTGCGGGTGCAAGGCCCTGTTCAAACCCTAGCATGGCAACTGAAAAAGGAAAAAAAAAATCAACCCTCAACTAGGTATCGTCAGCCTGGGGTCCCTGGGTGAGATCTGCTGAAATCTTTGAGACCCTCTGTAGCAGACAGCTTCAGGTTCGCTGAGCTGAACATCCAGACCAGGCACAGTGATGGAGGAAGGGATATTTGTTGAAGCTTACAGACCCAGGGGAAGTTCCATAATGGCAGAAGAAGCTGGCCTGCCTTCACAGGCCCAAGCAGAGAGAGAGAAGAACAAGCCTAAAAGCCAAAAACCACACAGCACAGCACAGCACACTTCAGGAACTCCAACTAGGCACACTTTGCAGATCTTTAGATTGAAATCTGAAACCCACCACCACACCTTAAGATCCACCCAGTGACACCGCCTCCAGCCAGGTGGCTGCAGATGCAAACTACAAACTAATAAAACATTGAATAGATTGGGGGTCATCTATTCAAACTACCACACCCTGTTTATGGAAAGTCTGGTGTCTTCCCCAGATTTCTGTACGGCTGGGGGTGGGCTGTGTTCTCTTGATCAGCCTGGCCTGTGATTTCCACTGCTGGTCCAGGCAGCCACTTCAGTCATTGTTGTTTGTTAACCCAGCCACCCTCTTCCTTTATTTCAAAATCCACCCCTCAGATGCCCCACTGGAGGTAACTGACTGTGTGGCAAGCTTTCTCATGGTCTGGCGGGATGGAGGGATGACAAGTTCAAGTGGAGGTTATACCACATGACTTACAAAACAAATGTCTCCTGGCATACCCAGCGCTGGCTCCAACTTCCTACTCGCGTCCCACCTTCTTTCTTCCTGTTCTCTCCTTGTCTTTCATCGCTACCCAGTTCCTCTCAGAACAAGAATCAAAGTCTCTGTATTTTCTTTGGTGGCAATGTCCCACTTTCCAGTTCTGAGCTCTACCCTGGCTCCAGGCCTCCTTCTGGGAGTGTGGGCACCCTGTTCTCCAGATGTCCAAAGGGTGGGGGCCAGGTTCTTCTTCCAACAGCAGCTGGTATGAAGTGGTGTCTGAGGCAACATTGGGCAACCAACCCCTTGTCAGCAGTGGTCAAGTGGGTGAGAAGGCCACCTCCGGTTGTCTAGCTTGTGACAGGTGACTTGCTGTTGTGAGGACAGATGTCCAGCTGCAGATGCCAGGCTCTGAATCCAAACATAGTGATTCATCCGCATTCATGGCTTGTCCACTGAGAGTGGACTACCTGGATACAGAGTAGGAGGGCCTGTGCTGGAGACTGCGCTTGACATTCAGACACGTGTGGCCTCTGTGTGTAGGTGACCTCTGATGGCCACCATGACGTCATGCTCCTTCTTTCTACTGGGACACTTGGGCTTTTGAATTCTGGGCTTCTCCTGAGACGCTGATCCCCGTTCATGGCAGTGAAGACAACAGCCTGTACCCCTGGAATTCAGGTTCCCCGGGCTCTCAAGCCTTTGGATTCCTGACAGACCATGTGATGCTGTGTGGGCTAAAGAGGTGTGTAGACATGGCCGAAATCCTGGCTCTGTCCCTCGCTGTGGCTAATAGCTACACAGTGCGGACTAAACTTCCGCAGCAGGCCCCAGTGGACCAAACTACGTGTAAAATTGTAGTTACGCATAACAAGGTTCGAAGCCTCACTGCTGACGTTCAGATATCTGACCTTCCAAGAAATCAAGACAGATAAGAGCCAAAGTTCTCAGATCGTTTCAACGGTCGTAATAATGAAGTCCCGCAAAAACAGGTGACCTGAAGGAACCCGATGCGAACCACTCATGATCCTGTTGTTCTGCCCTCTGTCACTTATTTATTTATTTATTAAAATAGGGTTGCACTCTAGCCCAGGCTGACCTGGAATTCACTATGTAGTCTCAGGGTGGCCTTGAACTCAAGGTGATCCTCCTACCTCTGCCTCCTGAGTGCTGGGATTAAAGGCGTGTGCCACCACACCTAGCATAAGATTTTTTTTTTTTTTTTTAATTTGAGAGTGACAGACAGAGAAAGAGGCAGATAGAGAGAGAGCGAATGGGCGCGCCAGGGCCTCCAGCCCCTGCAACCGAACTCCAGACGCGTGTGCCCCCTTGTGCATCTGGCTAACGTGGGTCCTGGGAAATCGAGCCTCGAACCGGGGTCCTTAGGCTTCACAGGGAAGCGCTTAACTGCTGAGCCATCTCTCCAGCCCCGGCATAAGATTTTAAAAATTAATTTACTTTCGTGTGTGTGTGTGTGTGTGTGTGTGTGCACATGCACATGCATCCCTCCCCTTACATGTGCCAGGGCTTCTTGCCACTGCAAACGAACACCACATACTTGTGCCACATTTTGCATCTGGCTTAAATGGGTGGCACGAGAAATGAACCTGGACCAGTAGGCTTTTTTTTTTTTTTAATTTTTTTTTGTTTTATTTATTTATTTGAGAGCGACAGAGAGAGAGAGAGAGAGGGAAGAATGGGTGCACCAGGGCTTCCAGCCACTGCAAACGAACTCCAGACGTGTGCCCCCTTGTGCATCTGGCTAATGTGGGTCCTGGGGAATCGAGCCTTGAACCGGGGTCCTTAGGCTTCACAGGCAAGCGCTTAACCGCTAAGCCATCTCTCCAGCCCAACCAGCAGGCTTTGCAAGCAAGAACCTTTCACTTTTGAGCCGTCTTCCTAGCCCCTAGCTTAATGATCTCTGTGTTTTAGATTGTTTTCATTTAGTTATTTATGAGAGAGAGAGAGAGAGAGAGAGAAGAGAGAGGAAGAAAGAATAGGCACGCCAGGGCCTCCAGCCACTGCAAACGAACTCCAGACGCGTGTGCCCCCTTGTGCATCTGTCTAATGTGGGTTCTGGGGAATCAAACCTGGGTCCATAGGCTTTGCAGGCAAATGAGTTAACCTCTAAGCCATCTCTCTGGCCCTACTGTAATGATCGTGATTGGCTTTTTTGTTTTTTTCTATTCTAGAATCAGGTGACACTTCATTCCGTGAAAACAAAGAAGGCTGGTTTTGTGGGTAGGGAAGGGCTTGGGCAGAAGCAGGACACAGAAACCAAGGGCAGAAAGTGGACGGGTCATTTCAAAGTTACTGTCTGTGCGAGGCTGGAACGGGGAGACAGAGCAGGAAGAAAACGCCTGATCGATTGCTATCTGGTTACTTCAGATGACCTTTCCTGTCAAGATTAAAACAGAGGAAAACTTAATCATCATGGCTTTTGAAAGAGCTTGTTTAGGAAACTTGGCAGTTTTTCTATAATCCCGCTTTCTGGAAAGGTTAGATAAAACAGATTAGTTTCATCCTGGTGACCTGGAATTTTTAACATGAGCGACTCCATTTTGATTTTTAGCCTTGTACCCTGGGCGTAGTACAGAGCAATGGCCTCCTATAATTTTGAGTTAATAATATATCATTTAAGCAGACCCCTCCCCCCCGAAAAAGTGACATCACGAGGAGGTAGGGAGCAGGCAGAGGGTGGTGAGGCCCACGGAGCAGAGGCCCTGGGCGCAGTGGAGACATGGCCATATTCGAAGTACTCAAGGGAGTGAGTTTGGATGACAGGAAGAGATTAGAGTGGACGGCTGAGCTAATGAAAGGCCTCTTTGTTCTGCTGCATCTGCTGCAATCTCTCTGCTCCTGGTCCGGCTTTGGCGTTTTGATCTTTCGAGCCGGAGGAAGTGATGAAGTCTGGGACAGCGGTTTCTCAGACTGGGGGCCGGAGCCCCATTAGTAGCTCATTCAGTCAGGTTAGTGGGTTGCAATCAGTGTCTAGAAATGGAAATTAGAACAGAAAACAGAACACATTGCAAGGGCCAAGGGTGAGTATTATCATAAGGTTTTGTTTCATCTGTGTGTACATAGTTTGGGGTTGTATGGTGTGTATGTGTGCTTTGAGACACACACACACACACACACACACACACACACACACGGTTGGGTCATAAGCAATTTGAATGCCAATGCCCATGAGGAGGGGCAAGGAGATCACTGGAAAGAGTACTGGAATGATAGGAGTGTGTAACCATGCCTGGTTTATTATTATTAATATTATTATTGTTTTATTGAGAGAGAATTGGTGCGTGAGGGCCTCAGCCATTGAAGTCGAACTCCAGACGCTTGCGCCACCTAGTGGGCATGTGCGACCTTAAGCTTGCCTAACCTTTGTGCGTCTGGCTTATGTGGGATCCTCAGAGTTGAACGTGGGTCCTTAGGCTTCGCAGGCAAGCGCCTTAACCGCTAAGCCATCTCTAATTTCTCACTGTGTTCCTGACTGTGCAGTCAGCCCTGCCAGCAGCGTCATTCCATGGCCCGGGAGCCACTGGCCCTTTATTTGTTTGCTTGTTTGTTTGTTTTGTTTTTCGAGGTAGGGTCTCACTCTGGCCCAGGCTGACCTGGAATTCACTATGTAGTCTCAGGGTGGCCTCGAACTCACAGGCGATCCTCCTACCTCTGCCTCCCGAGTGCTGGGATTAAAGGTGTGTGCCACCACTTGGCTTCTCCCTGCCTTTTATTTTTTTTTGGCTTTTTGAGGTAGGGGTCTCGCTCTAGCCCAGGCCGACCTGGAATTCACTATATAGTCTCATGTTGACCTCGAACTCATGGTGATCCTCCTACCTCTGCCTCCCAAGTGCTGGAATTAAAGGCGTGCACCACCATGCCCAGCTCCTGCCTTTTTAATATTACAACCAGTGATGCATTGTGGTAGAGGTCAGAGCCTGGGATTCATAGTGGTGCCCACCTGTAATCCCAGTCCTCAGGAGGCTGAATGAGACAGGAAGACCACCACAAATTTGAGGTCAGCCTGGTCTACATACTGAGTCCCAGGCCAGCCAAGGTTACCTAAGGAAACCCTAACCCTCAAGAGCAAAACAAGCCGGGCGGGGTGGCGCACGCCTTTAATCCCAGCACTCGGGAGGCAGAGGTAGGAGGATCACCGTGAGTTCGAGGCCACCCTGAGACTACAGAGTGAATTCCAGGTCAGCCTGAGTTAGAGTGAGACCCTACCTCGATAAAAAAAACCAACCAAGCCGGGCGTGGTGGCGCACACCTTTAATCCCAGCACTCGGGAGGCAGAGGTAGGAGGATCGCCGTGAGTTCGAGGCCACCCTGAGACTACATAGTGAATTCCAGGTCAGCCTGGGCTAGAGTGAGACCCTACCTCGAAAAAAAAAAAAAAAAACCAACCAACCAAACAAACAAACAACAAAAAAAAAGGCGAAACAAACCACAACACACAAACAACCTGGGCTTCAGTTACGATGTCATTATTGGGGGGTCTGCTATGTGCCACACACATTTTCTAATTGCACCCCGTAATGCTGAACAAGATGGAGCCATGGTTGCCAGGATCCATGTGTTGTCACACACTTTCCTGGCAAAAGTACTGCAGTGGCTTTAGGCTGCAAAGCAGTCTTTATTCTGAATTTCAGTGTTCAGGCCTAGGTAATTACTGAAGCCTCTAATTACAGTGGAAGTGATGACTGCTCCCCGCCCCCCCCCCCACTGCGAGGTGGGGCCTGCCCCTGGGGAAGGGTGTGGGGCCAACTTTCCTCTTCTAGCTTGTTCATTTCTGCTCACCTAACTATGTTTATCACCACTATCATCATTTTTTTTTGAGGTAGGGTCTCACTCTAGCCCAGGCTCACCTGGAATTCACTATGTAGTCTCAGGGTGGCCTTGAACTCACGGCGATCCTCCTACCTTCGCCTTCCGAGTGTTGGGATTAAAGGTGTGCGCCACCACACCCAGCCAGTTTTTTCTTTAAATATTATTTATTTATTTTTTGCAAGGACAGAGAGAGAGAGAGAGAGAGAATAAGAATAAGCACATCAGGGCCTCTAGTCATTGTAAACTAATTCCAGACACATGCACCACTTTGAGCATCTGCTTTACGTGGGTCCTGGGGAATCAAACTCTGGTTATTAGGTTTTGCAGGCAAGTGCCTCGGCTGCTGAGCCGTCTCTCCAGCCCTGCCCTATTTTTAGTTTTTATGAGGAGCTTCTGTACCAGTTTCCGTAGTGGGTAGATTATTTTACATTCTCACCAACAGCATAGAAGAGCTCCCCATCCTTGTTAATGTTTGGCTTTTGTATTGTGTGTGTGTGTGTGTGTGTGTGTGTGTGTGTTTTCCCCTGAGGTAGGGTCTCACTGTAGCTCAGGCTGACCGGAAACTCACTCTGTAGTCCCAGGCTGCCCTCAAACTCACAGGCGTGATTCTCCTACCTCCTCTGCCTGGGATTAAAGGCTTGGCCATTCTACCTGGCGCTGTGTGTGTGTGTGTGTGTGTGTGTGTGTGTGTGCGTGTGTGCGCGTGTGTGTTGACAGAGAGAGAGGGAGACTTGGTGCACCAGGACCTCAGCAACTGCAGTCGAACTCCAGACACTTGCGCCACCTAGTGGGCATGTACCACCTTGTGCTTGCCTCACCTTTGTGCGTCTGGCTTACGTGGGATGTGGAGAGAGATCGAACATGGGTCCTTAGGCTTTACAGGCAAGTGCCTTAATTGCTAAGCCATCTCTCCAGTCCTTTTTTGTGTTTCTGAGAACAGCTATTCTAAGGGTGTGTGTGTGTGAGCGAGAGAGAGAGAGAAAAAAAATGATGTCTCTCTGTAGTTTTGATTTGCATTTTTCTAATGGCTAAATGACATTGAACTTTTTTTCCCATATATTTGTTGAGCCTTTAATTAGGGAAGGTTGTAGGGGCCAGCCTTCAGAGGTATGGAGTCCAACATTCTGCAAGTCAGCTTTTTTAAAAAAAATTTGTTGATTTTATTTATTTATTTGAGAATGGCAGAGAAAGAGGTATCTATCTATCTATCTATCTATATCTATATATATCTATATATATAGATATATCTATATATCTATAGATATCTATAGATATCTATATATCTATATATATCTATCTATCTGTATCTATCTATCTATCTAGATATATATAGAGAAAGAGAGAAAATGGGCACGCCAGGGCCTCTAGCCACTGCAAACAGCCTCCAGATGAATGCGCCACCTTGTGCATCTGGCTTACATGGGTCCTGGGGAATCAAGCCTCGAACCGGGGTCCTTAGGCTTCACAGGCAAGTGCTTAACCGCTAAGCCATCCCAGCTTTTTCTAAGCAAAGTCAGCTTTTCATAGTGCGCAAGGGCACCTACAGCAGCAGAGTCATGCTTCCCTGGGGCCCCCAGGGCCTGGTAATCCCTCTCCCCAGCCACAGGGCTGGCAGCTGTTTCCTCTGGCTGTTAGGCACGGCCGGCCGTCCTTGTTCTCTGAGTGACTCCTCAGGGCCCCCAATCCCTAACCAGTTTCCTATATTAGATTCTCTATGATGAATGAGCTATTTTGCATTTTGTTTTGCTGGCTAGACCGCGATCCTGTGTTGGTGGCTTAACAATTTCTAACCGGCTACAACTGAAAGGAGAGTTACTTGTACTATATACCATAGCCAAACTGTTCACAGAGCAAACAACGGGGCATTGGCTTTCATCAGCCGGAGCCTCCCAGGAGAGGTGACCTGCGCCCAGATGGAATGCTCTTGCCTCTTTCTGCCTTTGTTTCCAAGCTGGTGGGTGGCGGGTGTCACTCACAGCTCTCCTGTCGCCGAGCCTTGCAACGCTTGGGCTTTGCCAGGGAGGATCTTGTGGGCATGGTGGTCAGTGACGACCTCCTGGCTGGCCCAGAAGGAACCTAGAGAACAGCCTGACCCTGGAGGCTGTCAATGCTCACCTGGGAGCTGTGGCTTTCTAGGTCTAGTTGGGGCAGGAGGCCTGGTGGAAGAACTGCAAGTTCTGTCTTAAAAAATTTTTTTTTAAGGGGCTGAAGAGATGGTTTAGCGGTCAAGCGCTTCCTGTGAAGCCTAAGGACCCCGGTTTGAGGCTCAATTCCCCAGGACCCACGTTAGCCAGATGCACAAGGGGGCGCACGCATCTGGAGTTCATTTGCAGTGGCTGGAGGCCCTGCTGCGCCCATTCTCTCTCTCTCTGTCCGTTGCTTTCAAATAAATAAATAAAAATAAACAAAAAAAAATTAAAGCTGGGCATGGTGGCGCATGCCTTTAATCCCAGCACTAGGGAGACAGAAGTAGGAGGACTGCTGTGAGTTCAAGGCCACCTTGAGACTACAGAGTGAATTCCAGGTCAGTCTGGGTTAGAGTAAAACCCTACCTTGAAAAACAAAAACAAACAAACAAACAAACAAAAAAAAAACCCAAAAAACAAAAACAACAAAAAATTATTTATGGGAGAGAGAGAGAAAATTAGCATGCCAGGGCCTTTAGCCACGGCAATTGAACTCTAGATGTGTGAGCCATCTTGTGCACATGTGTGACCTTACATGCATGGATAATATATAATATGTGCATATTGCTTATGTGGGTTCCAGGGAGCTGAACCTGGGTCCTTAGGCTTCTCAGGCAAGTACCCTAACCACTAAGCCATCTCTCCAGGCCGGTTCTTTTTTGGAGGGTTTCTGAAGGTAGGGTCTTATCCTAGTCGAGGCTGACCTGGAATTCACTCTGTAATCTCAGGGTGGCCTTGAACTCACGGTGATCCTCCTACCTCTGCCTTCCCAGTGCTGGGATTAAAGGCGTGCGCCACCACACCCGGCTCTACCCAGCTCTTTTTTTCTGTCCTGACATTGTGTGTCTGTTACCCAGAGATTCTGACAGTTCCCAATTTGCCCAATGGTTTTTGCATTTCATCTTCATTTTCTTTTAATCTGAAAGTGGACGGGCAGGCTAGCCGCTCTTCCTTCCGTGTCTGTCTGTCTGCGCTGGCTCAGAGCAGCTCTGCGTGCCCCGCCCCAACCGCTCTCTCCTTTGTAGGGCTCTCGTTGTCTCCTCCTTCGGAGATGGTTTCGGTATACTTTTCCTTTCTCTCTCCCTTCCTTCCTTCTCTCTTCTCCTTCCTTCCTTTCCTTCTCTGCCTACCTCCTTTCCTTCCCTTCTCCATCCTCTCTCCTTCCCTCCTTCCTTTCTTTCCTCCTTCTTTCTCTCTTCAGGGTCTCAGGAAACCCAGGCTGGCTTGGAAATCACTACATAGCCACGGCTGGCCTTGATGCTTCGCTCCAGTGTCCTTTTAAGTGAAGGTGCGACTTTACCGTCCGCCTTACTCAGAGCTGGGCCATCACTGGGCATGGTGATACAGGCCTGCAATCCCAGAACTCAGGAGGCAGACACGGGACTGTGAGTTTGAGGTCAGCCTTGGCTATGTAGTGAGACCTTGGTTCAAGACAACACCCTTCCCCCCCCCCCCGCCCCAACACAGAACAAGAAAGTTCTCCCAACACAGGTCAGCTGTACCATCTGGCTGCATCCGTTCCCCACAGAGGTCGGGAGAGCTGCTGCCGCCCACGCTGGTGGTCTGAAGCTCAGGAGCTGTGTGACTAGTTTTCAGTGCGCTCTGGAATGTCAGACGCTCTGTGTCCTGATACCTGTTCATGCTCTGTCACCTACACTGTTCTCATACACTGAAGTGTACGGATTTTTCAAGGTAGGGTCTCACTCTGGCCCAGGATGACCTGGAATTCACTATGGAGTCTCAGGCTGGCCTCGAACTCATGGCGATCCTCCTACCTCTGCCTCCCCAGTGCTGGGATTAAAAGCGTGCGCCACCATGCCTGGTTGAGCGTATTTTTTTATTCTTTTGGTTTTTCAAGGTAGGGTTTCAGTCTATCCCAGGCTGGCCTGGAATTCACTATGTAGTCTCAGGGTGGCCTCGAACTCACTGTGACCCTCCTACCTCTGCCTCCCCAGTGCTGGGATTAAAGGCGTGTGCCACCATGCCTAGTTAAGCGTATTTTTATTTTTTATTTTTTAGTGCTGGGTATGGAACCTAGGGTCTCAAACATGTTAGACACGTGCTGTACCACTGAGCTACATCCAGCTCTATGAATCTTTATTTAAAAAACTGTGCTAGCCGGGCGTGGTGGTGTACGTCTTTAATATTAGCACTTGCTCCGGAGGCAGAGGCAGCAGGATCACCGTGAGTTCGTGGCCACCCTGAGACTACATAGTGAATTCCAGGTCAGCCTGAGCCAGAGTGAGACCCTACCTCGAAAAACCAAAAAAAAAAAAAAAAAAAGAAGAACTGTGCTAGAGAGAGGCTGGAGAGATGGCTTAGTGGTTAAGGCACTTGCCTGCAAAGCCAAGGACCCAGGGGTTCGATTTCCCGGGTCCCATATAAAGCCAGATGCACAAGGTGGCACATGCGTCTGGGGTTTGTTTGCAGTAGCTAGAGGCCCTGGTGCGTCCATTCTCTCTCCTCTTCAAATAATTAAGTAAATGAAATGTTAAAACCTCCCTGGACGTTTCACACCGAGGATACTGAAGCCCGGGACCACGGTGGGTGAATGTCGGGGATGGGCCCTGACGCGGCTCATTCCAGGGAGCAACGCTTCATGGGCTTGCTTGAGGGCTGCGTCTGCAGTTTCTCCTCCCAGCGTCATTCTGAGTCAGCTGGGCAGCCCAGATTGGACCTACAGGTGCTGGTGACCATGCTGGCAGGATTGTTAGAACAGCCCCCCCCCCCAACTTCCTCTATGGAAAGGTTCTTGCAGAGCAGTGGAGATTCTAGGCTTTGATAAGGTTTGACCCTGCCTTTATGTCTGTAAAGGGAAGCAGATGGTTTGGGGAAATCCAATTTAAAACGAAAAAAAAAAAAAAAAGAAATCAAATTAGCTCTCCAGGGGTCTGATGGCCAAGACTTGAGTGGGGACAATTACATTAGCTGCTCAGACCTCACCAGGCCAGCCTGAAGGCAGAGGGCGGGTGAGGGGTACCCTCTGGTGGCACGGGGCTGGGTGGGTTCCAATCACGGCTGAAGAGGAAGAGAAGCTTGTTGGAGAGTGAAGATCTTACACTGCGAGGCCCTGTGGCCCACGAGCCTGCTGCAGACTCCGCCTTCTATTTCCCTGTTCCTCAGATCTTTCTGCAAAGTTCTTACAGAAACCAACGTTGACCTGTTGTTTCTTTCTTTTCTTTATTTTATTTTTAATTTATTTGAGAGCAACAGACAGAGAAAGAGAGAGAGAGAGAGAGAGAGAGAGAGAGAGAATGGGCGTGCCAGGGCCTCCAGCCACTGCAAATGAATTCCAGACACTTGCGCCACCTTGTGCATCTGGCTAACGTGGGTCCTGGGGAATCGAGCCTCGAACCGGGGTCCTTAGGTTTCATAGGAAAGCGCTTAACCGCTAAGCCATCTCTCCAGCCCTGACCTGTTATTTCTACAACTGGGACAGTACAGTAAGTTTCGGAAGAAGAAGAAATCTAGGGCAACAGAGCCTTAATGGGACTTGAGGGGGCTGGCCTGGCCGATCTTTCCTCATGTTTTGTAAAACAGGTATAGCTAACATAAACCGGGCCATTTTCGAGTGCACAGTGCTCTGGCCCACAGCTGTCTTCACAAGAGTGTGTGACTATCACCCCGCCCCTTTCTAGGACTTCATTATCCCAAACAGAAGCGACTCATTAAAGAGCAACTCCCTATTCTCTTGCTCCCGGTTCTGAGTTATCTATAATTTACTCTCTGTCTCCCGACTTTGCCTCCTCTAGATGCTTCACGTAATTATCATTATAAAACACGTGTCCTTTTGTGTTCTGCCTTCTTTCACTTACCACAGTGTCTTCAAGGTTCATTGATGTTGTGGAGTGTGCTATAACTGCATTTCTTTATTGTTTTGTCAAGTTTTTATTAGCATGTATTATATATAACGAGCTTCATTATGACATTTTCATACATGGATATAATGCACTTTGATCACACTCACCTCTTTACCCGCCCTCTGTTGTCTCTCTTCCACTATCATTCCTCTCTTCTCATTTTTCTTTTTCTCCTCTTTTCTTTCCTTTTCTTTCCTTCCCTTCCCTTCCTTCCTTCTCTCTCCTCCCACACCCAGGGGTCCATGCACCTCAGGCTGGCTTAGAACCTAGAGCTTCCTCTGGAGCTGAGGCGGTCCTTGAATTCCTGATCTTCCTGCCTCCACTTCCCAAGTGCCAGGGTGTGCCACAATACTGACTAAAATCTCATTTCTTTTTTTAAGGCCACATAAAACTCTCCTGTGGTCACCAGTTGCTATGAACATGGGTGCTCTGATTCTTGAATGGAAGGAGTTTGGGGATAGTCTGATTCTCTCTAGTTTTTGCTTTAAAAAACAATCTAAAAATTATTTGATAGGGGACAGCAAAAATGGGCATGCCAGGGCCTCTAGCCACTGCAAACGAATTCCAGAAGCATGTGCCACCTTGTGCATCTGGCTTACGTGGGTCCTGCCTGGGGAATTGAACCTGGGTTCTTAGGCTTTGCAGGTGAGTGCCTTAACCGCGATTTCTCCAGCCCTTGTTTCTGCTTTTCTTTTTTTATTTTTATTTTTGTTTATTTTTATTTGAGAGCGGCAGACAGAGAAAAAGAGGCAGAGAGAGGGAGAGAGAGAAAATGGGCGCATCAGGGCCTCCAGCCACTGCAAACGAACTCGACACGTGCGCCACCTTGTGCATCTGGCTTACGTGGGTCCTGGGGAATCGAACCTCAAACCAGGATCCTTAGGCTTCACAGGCAAGTGCTTAACCACTAAGCCATCTCTCCATCTCCTGTTTTTGCTTCTTGAGACAAGGTTGAATTTGCAGTTTTCCCACCTCAGCCTCCTGAGTGCTGAGAAGACATGTACTTTCAAAAAACGTTATGAAGGAGCTGGAGGGATGGCTTAGCAGTTAAGGTGTTTGCCTGCAAAGCCAAAGGATCTAGGTTCGATTCCCCAGGACCGTTAGCCAGATGTACAAGGGGGCGCATGCGCCTGGAGTTCATTTGCAGTGGCTAGAAGCCCTGGTGTGCCCATTCTCTCTCTCCCTCCCTCTTTCTCTGTCAAATAAATAAATAAAAATAATAAAAAATATTTTAAAAAATGTTATTAAGGATGAGTGTGGTGGCACATGCCTTTAATCCCAGCACTCAGTAGGCTGAGGTAGGAGGATCATTGTGAGTTCCAGGTCATTTTAAGACTAAATTCCAGGTCAGCCTGGGCTAGAGAAGAGACCCTACCTTGAAAAAAAAAAAAAAAAACACAAAACAAACAAACAAAAAAAGTTATGAAAGACTCTAAACTGAATCAAAGGGCCTAGTTTTCCCCATACTTTTGTCTTCTTCTCACTGTATTTACGTGACTCTGTTATTGATCTGTCTACATTCTTTAGGGGACTCGGTTACAGATGGTCTGATGCCCACCCCTGTGGGTTCTGGGATCTTTCCACCTATAAGCTGAGCTGTACCTATGGGAACTGCCCTGGCATTTCAAGCTTGGAGGGCGATGCAGTAGCAGATTTCTGCTGGCTCACATCACCTCCAGGCCACCATGTGTTCAGTTCCAGTGCAGGGCCCACACCGTCAAGACTAGAACTGCCGTGCGGCTGCCTGTCACGGAGGTACCAAGCTCTTGCTTGTGGTTCTACGTCCGTCCGTAAAAGTAAGAGTGGGCTCAGCCAGCTGCAGAGACTGCATAGAGCTGAGTTCCTGTGACGGATCGCTGCGTATGTGTATCTCACAGTGGTCCTGTCTCTTCGACTAAGCCCCAATGGGGATACAGTCAATGCTGAAACCTAGGCCGGGCGTGGTGGTGCACGCCTTTCATCCCAGCACTCAGGAGGCAGAGGTAGGTGGATCTCCATGAGTTCGAGCCTACCCTGAGACGACATAGTGAATTCCAGGTCAGCCTGGGCCAGAGAGAGACCCTACCTCGAAAACAAAAACAAACAAAAAAACCAAAAAAATTTAAAATAAAGAAAGAAAGATAGAAAAAAGAAAAAAAAAAAAGAATGCTGAGACCTGACTGCACCAGCATCTTGGTACTGAAGGCTCAGCAATACGCAGGAGCCCGGCTACCACGGGACTCAAGTCCTGTTGTGTCCCTAAGACACAGCCCACTGCTAAATGAGCTGGGACTCATTTTAGTGCTCACGCTGCTATTAACAACTGTGTGACCCTGGATCAAAATCCCTCAGTCTCAGCCGGGTGTGGTGGCGCACACCTTTAATCCCAGCACTCGGGAGGCAGAGGTAGGAGGATCGCCGTGAGTTCAGCCTGGGGTAGAGTGAGACCCTACCTTGAAAAAAAAAAAAAAAAAAATCCTTCAATCTCTCTCATGTCTCCAGTTCCTCATGGTTAAGTAGGGAGACCCGCTTTCCAACCCATTTCTCATTTAATATGGCTGGGATATATTGCAGCTCAAAGAGCAGGGCATGGTGGCTCCCACCTATAATGCCAACATGTAGGAGGCTAATGCAGGAGGGACTGCCTGGGCAACACAGTGAACTCTAGCTCGTCTGGATTATAGAGTGAGACGCTGTCTCAAAACAACAAACAAACAAAAAACCCCAAGTATTGAAAAACACTTGAGAACTCAGTGGCTCTAAGAAAATGATTTAGAGGAAGCAAAACTACAAACCAGTCCTTGGATATTGTTATAATCTTTTATTATGTATCAAATTGTCTTCAATATAACTTACAACCTGATTAAATTTGATAGACATTTTTATCTATTTAAAGGCAAAAAAAAATTATCTTTATGTACAATATCTTCTGTCTAGAGTCTGGAAAATATAGTACCTTTCATTGCAGGATTCTTGCTTAAGGTAACAAGCAAAAATAACCAACCAAAACAAACAAACAAAAGAAAAAAAACAAAAAGAAAAACCAACAAAACAAAACTCAAAGCAAACCAAACCCCCGGGTCCCTCGGCTACAAAGGTCAATATTGAATAAAGCATTAAAATGACAAAACAAAGAATAACTTTCGTTTAGAAATGCGTAATGAACACTAATGTTAGTGGCAAAAATAATAATAATAATAACCCAACAGACTCCAGGGGCCAGTTTTCCTGCTCGGGGTGTAGAACGACTCTAGACCATCTCGCGGCTCCTGCGGATAGCGCAGCACAAAATCATGCTGAAGATCATGCCGAAAATCTGCAAGACAGGAGGGGCCGTGTGGAGAGACCAGGGCAGCGCTGTCCACAAGGCCACATGAATTCCTGAAGCTCGAGAGATTCAGGGCTGGACACTGAGATGGGAGGCTGGACTCACACTCTGAGAGGGGTGGCAGCTAAGTGCTAACGTAGTGTTCCAGAAGCTTCCCGGAGAACACTTGGGGTGAGATCCTTTACATACAGTAATTCGACCTTCAGATTCTGGATTATTTCAACAGAGCACACAACTCGGGACTTTTCTTTTTTTTCTTTCTTTTTTCTTTTTTTTTTTTGGTTTTTCGAGGTAGGGTCTCATTCTAGCCCAGGCTGACCTGGAATTCACTATGGAGTCTCAGGGTGGCCTCGAACTCATGGCGATCCTCCTACCTCTGCCTCCCGAGTGCTGGGATTAAAGGTGTGCGCCACCACGCCCGGCAGGACTTTTCTTTGGTGTTGGAAATGGAACCTGGGGCCTTGTGTACCCAGGAAAGCTTCCTACCCCTGAGCCACACCCCGTGGGCCCCGCTTCCTGGAAGACGGAGTGAACGCAGCTGGCTGGGAAGGGGCCGACTAAGTCAGCTGATGGAAGCTTTTCCAACAGTGCCCGGCCAGAGCGCGTGGCTCGGCGTCACCCACGACGGAGCTCTCCCGGGGGGCACCTCGCACTCACCATCACCACCGCAATGCCGATGCCCACCGCGCCGATGATGTGGAACTTGCTGTTGAAGACCTCCTGGATGGCCTCAGGGCAGGGCTGCGGGGGGGGGGGGGACGGACAAACCCCGGGTTATACAGGACCCCACACCGCCTCCCTAGCAGGACCCCCGCCTCAGCCGGGGAAGCAGGCCTGGTGGACAGAGAGCAAGCAGGGAACAGGCGTATTTGGGGGTAAGAGCTGGCTGGTGGGAGAAAGGGGAACAGAGGGGGGGGGGTCCCTAAACTAACTTTCTCCCCCTACCCTTCCTTCCTTTCTCTCTCTTTTCTTCTTCTTTTTTTATTTTTTTTTGGGGGGGAGGGTCTCATTCTTGCTGAGGCTGACCTGGAATTCACTATGTGGACTCAGGGTGGCCTTGAACTTACAGTGATCCTCCTACCTCTGCCTCCAGAGTCCTGTGATTAAAGGTGTGCTTTTCCTTTTGCCTTCCCCTTCTCCTTTCCTTCTCCTCTTCCTCCTTCTCCTCTTTTTCCTTTTCCTCTTTCTCCTCGTCCTCCTCCTCTTCTTCCTCCTCCTCCTTCTCCTCTTCTTCCTCCTCTTCCTTTTCCCTCTTCTTCTCCTTCTCCTTCTTTCCTCCTCCTCCTCTCCTTCTTCTCCTTCTCTCCTCCTCTCCTCCTTCTCCCCCTCCTCTCCTTCTCCTCCTCCTCCTCTTTCTCCCCTTTCCCTTCTTTCTTTCCTCCCCGCTCTCTCTTTCTTCCGTTGTGCAGGCCAGACGACAACCTCGGGTGTCATTCCTTAGGAACTCCTTTGGTTGAGGCAGGGTCTCCAGCAGGCCAGACGGGCTAACGAGCCAGCCCCTTCACGCCTTTGTCTTCCCAGCCCTGGCATCACACACGTGGATCACCACTCCTGTCGTTTTATGTAGGTGCTGGGCATCTGCGCTCAGGTCCTCACGCACGTGAGGCAAGTGCCTTAACCGTTACCTGCCCAGTTATCCTGCCAGCCCCAGCGCACGTTGCTCCCGGCGATGCTGGGGACGGAGCTGGGGACCTCGCCCCAGCAGGCAGCGCCTGCCGCTGAACCGGCCCTAGGGTTACCCTGTTACTTTGAATCCAGCCGTCGACAAGCAGGGAGCTGTTTACAAAGTCTAAGGAGCCAGAGTCCCCTCCCCAGAGCCGTGCTTGTCCTCGGAGGCTCGGGGGACTTGGGCAGCAGAGGGTGGCCCCAGGGAGCTAGGACACTTTGATATGGCCTGTGTGGGCTTCGCTTGCCTGCCTGCCTTTGAGGAAAGCGGGCCCAGGGCAGCGGGGAGACGCGAGGCTCACTCTGCAGCCCGTTCAGGCTAAGAGGGTCTTTACGAGGCCTTTGGGCATCTGTCCTCCAGGCAGAAGGTGGCCAACTTTACGTCCGCCTTCGCGGGGATGCGCCCGAGCAGCAGGGCAGGGGTCCCGGAGGGTGGGCCCCTAAGTTTACCTTAATCTGGATGCTTTCGAGAATGTCCTTCTTGGGGCAGATGTCTCTGACGAACTGCTCCACGCCTCCGGCTAAGCCACAGCAGTCCAGCTGCGGGGAGGAAGGCAGCCACGGTGGGGGAGAGAGACGAAGAAAAGGACGGAGTCAGGCAGAGCCGTGCCGGCGGGGCTCGTGGGCACCCCTGCCCAGACCTACCGCGTAATGGATGGCTTTCAGTGGTTCACGCTGGGGGTCATCCTTGGACTTCAGCTTGTTGTAGGTGTCCTTGTAGAACTCTTGGACTTCCTTAATCACCTGTGAGGGGCAGACGAGTGAGTAGCCGAGACGGCAGCGTCACACTCTACGGACGCTTGTTCGAATCCTCGGGTATCCGCCACTGGTATCATCTCTCAGGGCCGGTGTGGCACCGTCCACCTTCTTCTTTCTGCCTCTTCTAGGAACTTGCCCCGGCTATCTGTCCTGTTCTCTTATATCTCTGGTGGATCCCTTTAGCCTCACTTGCTTTAAAAAAACAGCATGGGGCTGGAGAGATGGTTTAGCGGTTAAGCGCTTGCCTGTGAAGCCTATGGACCCCGGTTCGAGGCTTGATTCCCCAGGACCCATGTTAGCAAGATGTACAAGGGGGCGCACGTGTCTGGAGTTCGTTTGCAGTGGCTGAAGGCCCTGGCGCGCCCATTCTCTCTCTCTCTGCCTCTTTCTCTCTCTGTTGCTCTCAAATAAGTAAGAATAAACAAACAAACAACAAAAAAGCATGTCTGTACCCTTGACCCTCCCCTACACTGAATCAACACACCAACCTACAATACTTTTCCCTTCAGCACCTTATTTATTTATTTACTTATTTTAAGTTTGAGGGCTGGAGAGATGGCTTAGTGGTTAAGCCCTTGCCGGTAGAGCCTAATGACCCGGGTTTGATTCCCCAGGACCCATGTAAGGTCAGATGCACAAAGTGGTGCATGCATCTGGAGTTCATTTGCAGTGGCTAGAGTGGCTCGCTCTCTGCTTACAAAAAAAAAAAAACCCAAAAATATTTTAAAAAATATTTGAAATGTTTTTGAATATGAATGTTTTTTTGGTGGTGCTGTGGATAGAACTCATGCTAGGCAAGTGTTCTACCACATCCCAGCCCTTATTTCTTTTTAAGAAAACTTAATTAATTAATTAATTTATTCATTTATTTTTTTGTTTTTTTGAGGTAGGGTCTCACTCTAGCCCAGGCTGACCTGGAATTCACTATGGAGTCTCAGGGTGGCTTTGAACTCACAGCAATCCTCCTACTTCTGCCTCCCGAGTGCTGGGATTAAAGGCGTGTGCCACCACGCCTGGATTTTATTTATTATTTATGTGTGTGTGTGTATGTAGGTGCATAACAGAGTCTCTTAACCATTCACTACAAATGATACTTATGCCACTTTCTGAGTCTGGCTTTATGTGGGTCCTGGGGAGTCAAACCCGGCACCTTTTAACTGCCAAACCATCTCCCAGACCCCCTTCTTTCTTTCTTTTGTATTTTTTTAAAAGTTTTGCTTTTATTTATTTGAGAGAGAGAGAAGAGAGAGAGAGAGAGGGAAGGAGACAGAATGAGCGTGCCAGGGTCTTCAGCCACTGCAAACAAACTCCAGATGCATGAGCCACCATGTGTATCTGGCTTATGTGGGTCCTGGGGAATCGAGCCTGGGTCCTTGGGCTTTGTAGGCAAGTGCCTTAACTGCTAAGCCATCTCTCCAGCCCTCTTTTAGTTTTTTTTTTGTTTTTTAATGAGAGAGAGAGAGAGAATTGGTGCGCCAGGGCCTCCAGCCATTGCAATCGAACTCCAGACTCGTGCGCCCCCTTGTGCGCATGTGCGACCTTGCAGTCACCATGTGTGTCTGGCTCACGTGGGATCTGGAGAGTAGAACAGGGGTCCTTAGGCTTCACAGGCAAGCGCCTTAACAGCTAAGCCATCTCTCCAGCCCATCCTTTCTTATTTCTAAGCTTGTATCACTTGGACAGCTTCTCCCTCCCCAAAGCAGGGTTTCTGCCTGCCAAACGTGGTTAAGTGGCCCTTCCTAAAACACAGCACTGGCTTGTGCCATCCTGCATCCAAGCTCCTTGGAGGGCCCCACAGAGGCCTCCACGCAGACATCCTCCGCCTCTGCCCGCTTTCCTCCCGCTCCAGGTGAAGGTTCATGTTCCTTCTCCACAAGCCTAAACACACCCCCCCTTCCCCACCCCACTTTTTCAAATCCCACCATAATGCTGTGCATAAATCATCTGCGTGACATTTGTCAAACACATCTTTCTCCTACTCTACGTGACAAAGTTCCCAACATCCAGGACATCTCAGGCACCTGGGGAACGGGCACAGTATTCGGTATGGCACTTGAACACACGTCACTGGGGCTGGAGAGACGGCTCAGCTGTTAAGGCGCTTGCCTGCAAAGCCTGACAACCCAAGTTTGATCCCCCGGTACCCAGGTAGAGCCAGATGCACAAAGTGACACATGGATCTGGAGTTCATTTGCAGAAGCTACATACACATTCTCTCTCTCTCTTTCTCTCCTCTGGGCACACACCTATTTAATCCCAGTAGTTGGGAGACAGAGGTAGGAGGATTACTGTGAGTTCGAGGCCACCCTGAGACCACCAAGTGAATTCCAGGTCAGCCTGGGCTACAGGGACACCCTATCTCAAAAAACAAACAAACAAACATGTCACTGAAAGACACGCTGTCCTAAGCAATCTTTTTGGGAGTTGGGGAAAGGACTGTTGAGGTATGCCAGTGAGCCCCCTGTGACCCCACACCCTAGCTCCCCCAATGAATGGTTCCCAGACATTTCACTAGATGTCAGCCACACAGGGCAGATAAGCTCCGCATACCCAGCCGCGGGGGAGTGGACGTCATGCTGCCGTGTGGGAATGTGCTCAACGGCTGAAAGCTGACCATGGTGTCTGTTGGGAACCTGCGGTGGTTTGATCCAGGTGTCCCCCATAAACCTAGGGGCTCTGAATGCTCGGTTCTCAGCTGATGGAGATTTGGGAATTAACGCCTGCTGGAGGCAGTGTATTGTTGGGTGCGGGCTTATGGGTATCAGTGTCCCCTAGCCAGTGTTTGGCACACTCTCCTGTTGCTACTGTCTTGTCCACGTGATGTTGGCCAGGGGGTGATGTCCACCCTCTGCTCATGCCATCGTTTTGCCCTGCCGTCGTGGAGCTTCCCCCTTGAGCCTGTAAGCCAAAATAAACCTCTTTTTCCCCACAAGCTGCTCTTGGTCGGGTGATTTCTACCAGCAGTGCGGACCTGACTGCGACCGTGACTCCTTCCACTCTCATGTCCCCCTCCAAATTTACAAACCCAAGTTACCGCAGGACCCAAGAGCTCTCGGTGACAACCTACCTCATCCTTGTGGGAATAGCCCCAGATGGCCGCAGCTATCTCAATGGCAAATATCACCAGGAGGAAACCAAAGAACTAGAAGGCAAAAGGGACGGGGTGAGGGGGACCGCGGCCGGCCAGCAAGGACAGGGGCGCATGGCGACAAGTGTGGGAAGCGGGCACGTGGGGGCACACAAGGGCACCCTAAGAGGGCCAGGGAAGGGGTTGGCAAAAACGTGAGAGGGATGCCCATCCCTGGGGAAAGCGTGGGGCGCGGCAACCCCCAAACTGCTACTCATGGGGTGTGAGAAGTCAGGGAGCGATAAAACGCCACCGCTGCTCAGAAAACGGGGAGTCAGAGGCCCTGAACTCATTCTAGGAGCTGGGGAAGACAGACTCTGAAGTAACAGGGGAGAGGGCGACAGTCCCCGTGAATTCGGGGACAGAGCGACCGGGTACCTGGGAAAAGGGGGAAGCCAAGTTAGCTGCTGAGGGAAGGGCATGGGGCATTGCCTGCAGGGGAGCAGGGGACACTGGGGAGGCTCAAGCCCAGGCAGCCTGGGGACTGTCCTCTTGCCACCCGCTCCACCTGTTCTATGCAATGGGCCTGGTGTACGAGCAGGAGGAAGTGAGGCAAGGGTTAGTGTGGGTGGGGGCGGCACCGATGGGGGGTACTCACCAGTCCCAGCATGCACTGGGACTCCTGCACAGCTCCACAGCAGCCCAGGAAACCCACCAGCATCATGAGGGCGCCAGCTCCAATCAGAATATAGACTCCTGGGGGGGGGGGAGGGGAAGGAAGAGGACATGGGGGTTGAGGCTGGAGGCCCAAGGCTAGTTCCTGAAATGTCTCCTCCTCCACCTTCCCTCTCCCCCCAACCCCCACGCCATTTGTTAACTCAACCCCAGGGAAGGAGTGCAGTCCTTTATTTAGCAAAATTGCCTCCACCATCTCTGCTTCAGGCTCCTCCCACTGGTCTCTCCCAGGACCTCCACCTCCCACCTCACCCCTGGCCTTTCTGGAAGGGGCTCTTAGGACAAGAATATCCACAGGGGTGGCGCACACCTTTAACCCCAGCACCTGGGAGGCAGAGGTAGGAGGATCGCCATGAGTTCGAGGCCACCCTGAGAATACATAGTGAATTCCAGGCCAGCCTGAGCTAGAGTGAGACCCTACCTCGGACAACCAAAAAAGAATATCCATAGGAACCCCAGATTCAACTTAGGATAGCACACAATCCATTTCAGCGAAATTAATGTAGACCCTTCTGACTGGGACTCACGTCTTGGGTAGCCCTTAGTCGCCCCTTCTCCCCCCCAGGATGCTGTCAGAGCAAGCTCCCAGCAGGAAGGGGCTGGGCGTACTCCATTCTGGGGAGACACCACTTAGCCCGATTCCGATCCTGATGCCCCTTTGTTTGCTGCTAGGAATCTGCAGGGAACCGGTGTCTTAACATTCAAGTCCCTTGTCTGAGTGCAGAAGACATATTCGTGGTACTGGAAGACCCATGTTTCAGTTCCCATGTTGCTACGATCTCTACCGTGATCTTCAGTTAGGACATGCTTCCTCTGTGGGCCTCAATTTCCTTAACTTAAATTCCGTTTCTTGAAATTAAAGAAGCCAGTTGTTAGAAAATCCCGAGAGATCCCTTTTAAGCACACTGAAGAGACAGGATGGTTAGCATGCAGCTCCTCCAGGTTAAGGGCGAAAAAGATCCTTTGTGCTAGTGACGTGGTGAGTGACATCACTCCTGAGTGTGACGAAGAGAAGGCAGGTGTGGTGGTTTGGTTCAGGTGTCCCCCCCATAAACTTAGGTGTTCTGAATGCTAGGTTCCCAGCTGATTTGAGATTTGGGAATTAACGCCTCCTAGAGGCAGTGTACTGTTGGGGGCAGGCTTATGGGTGTTACAGCCAGTTTCCCCTTGCCAGTGTTTGGTACAGTCTCTGGTTGATGTAGTCCATCTGATGTTGGCCGGGGAGGTGGTGTCCACCCTCTGTTCATGCCATTGTTTTCCCCTGCCATCATGGAGCTTCCCTCTCAAGCCTGTAAGCCAGAATAAACCTTTTTTTTTCCCCCCCACAAACTGCTCTTGGTTGGGTGATTTCTACCAGCAGTGCGAGCCAGCCTGCGACAGCAGGGAAGGACAGGGACTTGTACACCATGAACCATCTTGAGAAGCCAGAGCTGACCAGTGGGGAGTGCCCTGGGAGACCCCTCTATGGCAGGCCCCATGGGGCCTTCTCATCTCGTAGCCACAGCCTCATCCTAGCCCACTCGGGGTGGGGGGGTCACTGTCGCATGGGTGGAGAACACTGCCTTGAAGGTTAGCTCTGTGACCCCAGGGAAGCCACTTAACCTCTCTGTGTAACTCTGTGTAAGTGACCCCCCCCACCCTGCTGAGGTAAGGTTTCACCCTAGTCCAGGCTGACCTGGAATTTACTATGGAGTCTCAGCGTGGCCTCAAACTCATGGTGATCCTCCTGCCCGGCTGTGTAAGTTGTTTGTTTTTTGCTTTTTTTTTTTGGTTTTTCGAGGTAGGGTATTACTCTGGCCCAGGCTGACCTGGAATTCACTATGGAGTCTCAGAGTGGCCTCGAACTCACGGTGATCCTCCTACCTCTGCCTCCCGAGTGCTGGGATTAAAGGCATGCGCCACCACGCCCGGCTTTGCTTTTTTTTTTTTTTTTAAGTTTATTTTTATTATTTTTTTTTCTGTTCAAGTTTTGAACTGCAAAAATGGGATGACGGGGGCTGAGGATTCAGCCCGCAAAAAAGTCCTGGCCTCGGGATCCCCGGCGCAGCACGAGGAGGGCATGGTTGGCGCATGCCTGGGATGCCAGCACTTGGGAGGTGAGGATTAGAAGTTCAAGGTCATCCTCCGCATGCTTTGCATGCGTGTGAGGACCTGTCGCGAGGAGCAAGTGCCAGGTGTTGGTCATCTCAGTAAAACGGGGGGGGTCGAGTGACTGCTGTTAAAAACCACGTGAGTTTTATACACTCGTTCTTCTCCACGACACGCTGTGCAAGGAGACCTCTGGGCGGGTGACACGGTGACAGAGTCACTCGGCGCGGGGCTGGGACCTTGCGGGCGGCAGAGAGGGGCGCAGCATGCGCCCCGGGAGCGTCTGTGCCTCTCGCCTTCCCCCATCTGCCGTGATGTCAGGTCACGTGGGCTTTACTGGCAAACCCCAGCGTGGATGAATATGGGTATTGTTCCCGTGTCTGCCCGGCCCGCACTGGGCAAGGGGACAAACGTGGCTTGTTCTGGAGTCAAATGCAGTGGGGCCCGCATGCTGGGGCGGGCGGGGGCGCAGTCCCGTGCACGGCTCCCTGGGAAGGAATGCCAGCCTTTCTCTGTTCCTGGCTCTGCCAAGGGGACACCAGTGACTGAAGCAATCAAACAGCCCTGGTTTCTCCGTAGAGCATTGGGATTGGGGGGGGGGAGGGGAGGGGACAGCAAAGGATGAGGTCACCCCTTTGAGCCTCAGAGCAGGGGGCTGAATAAACGGGGGTGGGGGGGGGACGCTGTATGAAGAGATCAAAGGGGTTTATAAGCACAGGAAACACAGTCAAGTGGGAAACGGACAGACAGATGTGTCCACACCCCAGTACAGGAGCCTCGCAGCAAAAGTCGAGGCAGCCCCGAGTGACTCAAGGGGCATTTCCCACGTGGAGAGAGTGCACTCCCCCGCCTGGGCCTCTCGGTTCATATGACAGATAGCTGCGCTTTGCAGAGGAAGGTTGTGTAAACGACGGAGATCTGCTTGGCTTTAAATCTTGCTTGGACAACTGCATTCCGGGGAGCCTCTGGGCAGCCCCGTCCGGTGAGGAGCGAGATGCAAGCTGGGCAGCAGCCACACCAGGCTCTGGGGGGTGGCCCGTCTGGAAGCGGGACCCCCACCCTGAAGAAGTCACGGAACCCACGAGGGGTTCGCGTCACTTTCCTTCTCCTCCATCCCGCTGAGCTCTCTGCTCTCACTCTGCCATCTGGACAGGGCGGCCCAGTGCCTCCCTCTGGGAAAGCGGCTCGCGGCCCTGCGAGGCTGGCACTGATACATGACAAAAGTGCTCCCTTTTGTGAGGTCAGTGAGTGGCAGCTTTCACTCACGGGAAGCCGTGTGTCACGGGCCGGCCTCCAGGAATGCCACGTTCAGTGGCTTAAAGGCTGCTCAATTCTGCCTTCTTGTTGGCTGACATTATAGGCTTAGTTAAGAAAAAAGGGGTGTGTGTGTGGGGGGGGGCGCTGGAGGGATGGCTTAGCGCTTAAGGCGTTTGCCCACAAAGGCAAAGGACCCAAGGTTCGATTCCCCAGGACCCACGCTAGCCAGATGCACAAGGGGGCGCACGCGTCTGCAGTTCGTTTGTATCGGCTGTAGGCCCTGGCATGGCCATTCTCTCTCTCTCTCTCTCTCTCTATCAAATAAATAAATAAATAAATAAAAATAAAATATTTTAAAAAAAGAAGAAAGGGGCGGGAGAAATGGCTTAGCGGTTAAGGCGCTTGCCTGCGAAGCCTAAGGACCCATGTTTGATCTCTCTCCAGATCCCACACAAGCCAGACGCACAAAGGTGAGGCAAGCGCAAGGTCGCACATGCCCACTAGGTGGCGCAAGCGTCTGGAGTTCCACTGCCGTGACTGAGGCCCTGGCGTGCCAATTCTTTCTCTCTCTTAAAAAAAAAAAAGGACTGGTGTAGCAGTAGCGTACGCCTGCATGTCCTTTGCGCAGGAAGAAATGACATTCTCTTCTACCTGTGGATGAGGGTTCTGGGCTCAGGCTAGGAGAGGTCACAGCTGTTTCCTGCCAGGGCCCCACCCCACCTGGCAAACAGTATACTTCACCTGCGTGGGTGGAAGAGAACATGATGTGTCACTTAGTTTATTAGCTCCAAATAACTGACCCTGCTCTGCCCCACCCAAGGGCTCTCTTGCTTCCCGTAGCCGCCGTGGCTGGCTCTTCTCATTACTAAGCACCACAGTGGAATTCCTCCTGCTGAGCATGGGAAGGCCCTCACAGAGGGGTTGGTGCGCCCACCACACCAGTTCCAGGCGTGCACAGAGAGAGGCACAGGGCAACCAGATGCCAGGTGGGCAGGCGAGAGCAAGGAGGCCCAACCACTTCATCATCAACACGGGGCAGGGAGGGCACTCGTGGCCTCTGGCCTGGCTACCCAGACGCCTCCGCTCAGCGGTCACGGCTCGGGAGAGACACCGAGCGGGGGACAGGAGCTGCTGGCCTGGACCAAGAAAACGAAGCCCCCCAGCAAGTTTGCGGCCTGGGTTTCAGGACCTTGCGGATGGACCAGATCTCCCAGGGCCTGCACTAGGGAGAAGACCCAAGCGAGGCCGTCAGCTGGCGTGGACACACGCTCTGAACTTGCTCCTCTGCCCGGTCGGGTACTCTTTCTCTGCTGCGCAAGCTGTGGCTCACCCAAAGAAAGACATCTCTGGGCTTTGTGATTTCCCTGGGTAGAACTGGCACTCCCAGCTCATCGGCTGGGAAGACGATGGGCCACAGGCCAGTGGAAAAGAGGCAACAGAGGACAAAAGCCTCTTTGGCTCTCTGCCCACGAACAATTATTCCTTTTCCCAAAGTATTAACAGACACACAGGTGGGACCCAGCCAGACCCACACGCCGCTCGGCTTGCTGACATTCTAGCGTCTCTTGTACCGTTCTCCTGGTTCCTGGGCTTGTAGAACCAAAACAAAGCCTTTTGAAGCTACAGCCTTGCTGGGCCTGCTGGTGAAGTTCTGTAATCTTAGCAGCTTGGAAAGCTGAGGCCGAAAACTATGAATTCAAGGCCTGCCCGAACTACAAGAGTGAGTTTAAGGACATTCTGGGCAACCAGTGAGAATCTTTCTGAAAATGTTTTAAAAAGGGCTGGGGATGTAACTCGGTGTTAAGAGTGGCGCCTACGGCTGGAGGGATGGCTTAGCGGTTAAGGCGTTTGCCTGCAATGCCAAAGGACCCAGGTTCGATTCCCCAGGACCCATGTTAGCCAGATGCACAAGGGGGCACATGTGTCTGGAGTTTGTTTGCAGTGGCTGGAGGCCCTGGTGTGGCTCATTCTCTCTCTCTGTCAAATAAATAAAAAATAAAATATATTAAAAGAAGAGTGGTGCCTAGCATGCAGGAGGCCCTGGGTTGTAGCCCCAATGCCAACTCAAAACAAAAAAAACCCTCCCCCAAATACCAAGCATTTTCCCTAGGAAGGGGGTCCACCTGGAAAGGAGCTGGGTTCTGACAGAGTTCTGACAGCGGGCAGTGGCTGCTAGCCTCCAACCAAGGACCGCCATCTCTGCGACTGTGAGGACTATGAGCCACCAGCAGGACCTGAACCCCGGGAGGTCTCCAGAGGTAGTCCCAGCTCTTCCTCACCCATGTGGCCACCCACCCTCTTCCCTCCTGGCACCTATCACCCGTGTGGAGGCTTTCCTCTCATTTGTGAAGTGAGAAGGCCCAGAGAGCTCCATTCTCCCCTGACAATGTGGAGTGATGTTCTCTCCCCGTGTGAGGAACTCCCCTCACAGGCTCGCAGGATGACACCAGAGGTGGCCGAGGATGGAGTCCTGGCCCTGCCTCTTGAGGGACAGGATCTCACACGGTGAGTGGCCGTGAGATGGAGCCATCTGTTGCTCCCGAAGGCGACGGGGCTGTTTGACTATAACACTAAGCCAGCCAGTAACCACCACCAGTGTCTTCCTCCCGGCTCACCCGTTTACCACTGAAGCCCTTTCCTCCCAGATCTAAAAGCGTACAGGGAGCCAGAGTTCCGGATAGCAGACAGACCAACAAACTAACCGGGTGATTAGGAGCAGCCAGAGTAATGGGAGGATCCTTTTGGAAGGCTCAAGGGAGTGAGCTCACAGCCCCCTCCTGTGCCACAACATGGAACATGAAGGGACTCCTGGCACCCTGCTCTTTTTATCTTTAATATTTATTTATTTACTTGACAGAGAAAGAGGGAGAGAGAATGGGCGCACCAGGGCCTCCAGCCACTGCAAAAGAGCTCCAGATGCGTGCACCCCCTTGTGCATCTGGCTAACGTGGGTCCTGGGGAATCGAACCTGGGTCCTTTGGCTTTGCAGGCAAACGCCTTAACCGCTAAGCCATCCCTCCAGCCCCCACCCTGCTCCTTGTGCAAAGTGCTGCCCTGCACAGGTCGCTTCCTCCTGCTCTACAGAGTGGCATTCTGAGGCCGGGCGTGGTGGCGCACGCCTTTAATCCCAGCACTCAGGAGGCAGAGGTAGAAAGATCGCCGTAAGTTCGAGGCCACCCTGAGACTACATAGTGAATTCCAGGTCAGCCTGGGCTAGAGTGAGACCCTACCTTGTAAAACCAAAAAAAGAATGGCATTCTGAGCCTATCACAGACTCACAAAAAAATGCTGTTGCTAGAACAAGTCAGGGCACTATGGAAACCTTCTGCCTAAAAACCTTGCCTGTAGTTAAAAAAAAAAAAACAAAAGCCCAAACCCAAAACCACTGTGCAATTTTTTCCCCTCACATTCTTCCTGACAATAGGGAACCACACCCAGCACCCCTCTCCAGTGGACACGGAAAAGCAGAGAAGCCAGAAGTGTCCACTGAGCTCAGATGCTACGTTACCCAAAGAGCCGGTGGGAAGGACCCCGCGTCTACCTGGCCCGCGTGGGGCCCCAGGGAGGAAGGAAGGGCAGCCTGGAGGCAGGCCCCGAGCCCTCGTTCCTAGAGCAGGCAGGAGAGAGCCCTGTCACGCTGCTTCTCCAGCTTCTGTAAAAATAACTTCAGTGGGTGGGAAGGAAGTGACCAGCTCATGCTCGGAGCCTGATGGCATGACAGCAGCACCCCACAAATAGGGGCCCCCCCTTGCTTCCCAGAAGCGAAATGTCCCGACCCCCCACCCCGGGCACAAGCCAAGCCAAGCCAGGGAGACCGTGTTCACACTCAGACGCCGGGCAGCACGGGCCTCGGCGGCCTCTCCTCCTACAGAATGCTGACCTAGCCGCGAGGGGCGGATCGGGGCCGGGGAGGCCACCAAGGAGGCCGCCTGGAAAGGAGAGCCCTGCTCAGCTGTAGAAGCTGGGGTCCCTTTGTAAGAAGTTTCCCGTGATGCCGGCAATGGAGGCCAGGGCAGCATGTATGCTCAGCGAGTGCCTCCACAGAGACCCATCATCCCCATTTATTCTGACAATATAGCCAGGAGATGGGTCTTCCTCTGGGCCGGAGTCCTGGTTGAAATAGTAGGGAGAGCCCCGAGCCTCTTCCTGGCCCTGCACAGGCCCCTAGGCCAAAGGTTTCTGACCTAAGAAAGTGGCCGGGCGTGGTGGCGCACGCCCTTTAATCCCCAGCACTGGGGGAGGCAGAGGTAGGAGGATGGCCGTGAGTTCAAGGCCACCCTGAAACTACAGAGTGAATTCCAGGTCAGCTCTGGGCTAGAGTGAGAACCTACCTCGAGAAACAAAAACCAAACAAACAAACAAAAAAAGAAGATGATGGGGCCCCAAGAAGATATGTAATCAGGAAAGAACACTGGGCATGTGAAGAGACTCCTAAGCTCTCGAATGGAGATTTCACATCACAGGACTGTCAAAATGCCAAGCTCAGCCGGGGAGAAAACCAACCACATTAGTCAGATGCAAATTCATGGGCATAGCTACACATCCACACACAAAAAAGCACACAACTCAAACGGGCCATTCTCTCGCGGGCCCAAGTCCTGGGCCAAAGGGGGTCTCTTGAGCTGAGGAACTACCAAGCCCCCCTCACCTGTGTAGAAGCTGGAGTTATTGTTTTCTTGCTCAAAGATGCTCTTGGTCTGCGAGTCGAATCGGAGCCATAATCCAATGGCAAGGACTGCAATTCCAGCAAGCTGCAAGATACGTGAGACATGGCGTCAGTCCTGGCTGCTTGGGACAACATGCTGAAGAGACTTTGGAACCGCCTCCCATTCTGTCTCCCAAGTACAGCTGCCAGGGGCAGGAGCCAGAGGGTGTGTCAAAAACAGCAGGGAGCCAGGAACACACAAGCCCCAGGCAAAGGTACAGCAGTAGATGGGTTACAATAAATACCACAGAGCACTGAAGACAAACCCCTCTGGCTGCACACGACGCTATGAACACAACTCACAATGGTCAAGCAAAGCAGAGGCCACAGAACTCACACGGTATGATTCCTACATAACACTGTTTAACCACACACACACACACACATGTATGCACACAGAACTCACACGGTATGATTCCTACACTCAGAAAACACTGTTTAACCACACGCATACACACATATACGCACACAGAACTCACACGGTATGATTCCTACACTCAGATAACACTGTTTAACCGCACACGCATACACACGTATACGCACACAGAACTCACACAGTATGATTCCTACACTCAGATAACACTGTTTAACCGCACACGCATACACACATATACGCACACAGAACTCACACAGCGTGATTCCTACACTCAGATAACACTGTATAACCACACGCATACACACATATACGCACACAGAACTCACACGGTATGATTCCTACACTCAGATAACACTGTATAACCACACACATACACACATATACACACACAGAATTCACACAGTATGATTCCCACACTCAGAAAACACTGTTTAACCACACACATACACACACATGTATGCACACAGAACTCACACAGTGTGATTCCTACACTCAGGTAACACTGTATATGGCACGCAGACACACATATACACACACAGAACTCACACAGTATGATTCCTACACTCAGATAACACTGTTTAACCACACACATACACACTTATACGCACACAGAACTCACATGGTATGATTCCTACACTCAGATAACACTGTATAACCACACACACATACACACGTATACGCACACAGAACTCACACAGTATGATTCCTACACACAGATAACACTGTTTAACCGCACACGCATACACACATATACGCACACAGAACTCACACGGTATGATTCCTACACTCAGATAACACTGTTTAACCACACACATACACACATGTATGCACACAGAACTCACACAGTATGATTCCTACACTCAGATAACACTGTATAACCACACACACATACACACATGTATGCACACAGAACTCACACAGTATGATTCCTACACTCAGATAACACTGTTTAACCACACACATACACACATGTATGCACACAGAACTCACACAGTATGATTCCCACACTCAGAAAACACTGTTTAACCACACACATACACACACATGTATGCACACAGAACTCACACAGTGTGATTCCTACACTCAGGTAACACTGTATATGGCACGCAGACACACATATACACACACAGAACTCACACAGTATGATTCCTACACTCAGATAACACTGTTTAACCACACGCATACACACATGTATGCACACAGAACTCACACGGTATGATTCCCACACTCAGAAAACACTGTTTAACCACACGCATACACACATGTATGCACACAGAACTCACACAGTATGATTCCCACACTCAGAAAACACTGTTTAACCACACACACACACACACATGTATGCACACAGAACTCACACAGTGTGATTCCTACACTCAGGTAACACTGTATAATGGCACGCAGACACATATATACACACACAGAACTCACACAGTATGATTCCTACACTCAGAAAACACTGTTTAACCACACACATACACACATATACGCACACAGAACTCACACGGTATGATTCCTACACTCAGATAACACTGTTTAACCACACACATACACACATGTATGCACACAGAACTCACACAGTATGATTCCCACACTCAGAAAACACTGTTTAACCACACACACACACACATGTATGCACACAGAACTCACACAGTGTGATTCCTACACTCAGGTAACACTGTATAATGGCACGCAGACACATATATACACACACAGAACTCACACAGTATGATTCCTACACTCAGAAAACACTGTTTAACCACACACATACACACATATACGCACACAGAACTCACACGGTATGATTCCTACACTCAGATAACACTGTTTAACCACACACATACACACATGTATGCACACAGAACTCACACGGCATGATTCCTACACTCAGATAACACTGTTTAACCACACACACATACACACATATACGCACACAGAACTCACACGGTATGATTCCTACACTCAGATAACACTGTTTAACCGCACACGCATACACACATATACGCACACAGAACTCACACAGTATGATTCCTACACTCAGATGACACTGTTTAACCACACACACATACACACATATACGCACACAGAACTCACACAGTATGATTCCTACACTCAGATAACACTGTTTAACCACACACACATACACACATATATGCACACAGAACTCACACAGTATGATTCCTACACTCAGGTAACACTGTATAGCACACACACATACACACATGTACGCACACAGAACTCACACAGTATGATTCCTACACTCAGAAAACACTGTTTAACCGCACGCATACACACATACATGTACAGGATATCTAAGGGAAACAGAAGGCACCGATCATAGAGTGGGTTGGCAGAGGGAGAGGGTGCTCAGGGAGGAACATGGTGGGCACGTATCAGGGGCTTTCAGCCTTTTCATTTACTGAGCTCTGCGGCTCAGGCTGCTCATGAACTCCTGCCTCAAGCTGACCTTCTGCCTCAGCCTCCTAAGTGTCCCTCGTACTAGGTAAAATATTCTAATTTTATTTTATTTATTTTTTGATTTTCAAAGTACAGTCTCACTCTAGCTCAGGCTGCCCCGAATTTCACTATGGAGTCTCAGGGTGGCCTCGAACTCATGGCAATCCTCCTACCTCTACCTCCCGAGTGCTGGGATTAAAGGTGTGCGCTACCACGCCCAGCGATATTCTAATTTTTGACTTGGGTGATGGTTATAGAGACAAGAGCACATGCACGCATGGGGAAGGGAAGCCGCGGTGTCCTTGGAGACCGCACTGCCGGGCGCACGATGTATCAGAGCTGCCCCTCACTAATGCACACCGGGGCCCTCTTATTCACCAGCCAACCCCTGGGCTGGCACTGCTGAAGCAGCTGCTGGGAAGGAGGCCTCCCGCCAGGCAGCTGGGCTCTCGCCGCTGGTACCAGGGCTTGCCGGGCAGTGACTCATAGCCCTCCAGTGCAGTGGCCGGCTGCATGTGGGAGAGGGACCTGGTTTTGCTGCTCCATCCTCTTCAACAGAGACATCCTTATGTCATTTATCCCACTCTCCAGGGACCCTAGTTCTCTGCCACCAGTCTGCGGTATGGAAAGGTCCCCTTTACTCCCATCTCTTCCGTCTGTTTTGGTTCCACCACACAGACACGGGCTTGGACACGTCACGTGGAGAAACGGACGTGACGACCATGGAAAAGCCGCCTAGGACCTCAAAAGGCGATGGGCACTACTTTGTCTGAGCTCCCAGCTTAGAGTCTATTTGTTGCCTCACTTTCCCCATCTGTAAACAGGAAGGGTTGATGCCTTTCCAATGTGGCCAGAGAATTAAAGAGATTACAGGGCTGAGGAGATGGCTTAGTGGTTAAGGCGCTTGCCTGCAAAGCCAGAGGACCCCGGTTCAATTCCTTAGGACCCACGTAAGCCAGATGCATGAGGTGGCGCATGGGTCTGGACTTCATCTGCAGTGGCTGGAGGCCCTAGCATGCCCATTCTCTCTCTCTCAAATAAGTAAAGAAAAATTTAAAAAGGAGATTATACGACAACAGGTACTTCTGAAGGAGGAGGCGGCAAATGGGCTTTGTGAGAACAGCCTGACCATCTCAGCATAAAAGTCGTGTGGCCTGGCACCACGCGGCCACTTGGCATCTTCCCACACCTCTCAGTGCCCCCTTGCCACATTCCCTTAGGGAAGACAATGCCAAACGCCAGTAGGAAGTACCCAGGGCCCTGGGGCTCGATACTCATGAACTCCAGGCTTGACAGTGTAGGAACTATGGAACTGAAATGAACCCAAGGGGCTGGAGAGATTGCTCAGTGGTTAAAGACACTCAAAGCCTGATAGCCTGGGGTTTGATTCCCCAGTACCCACAATAAAGCCAGATGTATAAAGTGGTATAAGCATCTGGAGTTGGTTTGCAGCGGGTAGAGGTCCTGGTGTGCCACATGCCCATAATCACAGGGTGTCTGTGCTCTTTCTTTCTTTCCTTTTTTCCTTCCTTCCTTCCTCCCTTCCTTCTTTCCTCCTCCCCCTTCCTTCCTTTCTCTCTTATAAACAAAATAAAAAATAAAATAAAATGAACCCCAAAATTGTGGGTTCAAAGACACAACTGAAAATTTCCTTCCTATTAGTAAGACACACAGGAAAGAGTGGGTCTCTGGGCTTAGCCCTAAGATAGCAGAGGGCTGGAGAGATGGCTCAGCAGTTAAGGCACTTGCCTGAAATGACCCATGCTTAGATTCAAATCTCCAGTACCCATGTAAAGCCAGATGCACAAAGTGGCGCATGCATCTGGAGTTCGTTTGCAGTGGTGACAGGCCCTGGAGGGCCCATTCTCTCTCACTCTCTTTCCCCTCCTTTTTCTCTTTTTGAAAATAAATAAATAAATAAATAAAGATAGCAGAGTACCATTTCATGGGATGAGTCTTTTTCACCCTGGACTAAAGACAGATAATCTCCAATCGAATTTTCCTGGCCACCAGGACAGGTAGGGCTTGGCTGTGAGGCCTTGTACTTCCAAGGACTAGTCCCCAAATCACCTTATCTCCCCCCCCCCCCCCGCCCCAGTGGTGAGATTACACACTCCTTATCTGGAAGGAAAAAAAATGCTAAATAAGTCATTCCTAAAAGAATGAAAAGCGGGCTGGAGCAAAGGCTCAGTGGACAAATTGTTTGCCCTGCAACTCTTGAGTACTTGGGTTCAGATCCCCAGATCCTAAGTAAAAAAAAAAAACCACAATAAAAGCCAGACACTGTCATGGGCTTCTGTGTGCTTCCAGTGAGTGGGGAGGCTGAGACAGGAGAATTTTCTGGAAGCTCGCAAACACAGAGGCGCACGAGGAGACCTTGGAGGCAAGGACTGACACCAAAGTTGTCCTCTGACCTCCACACGCACGCCCGCACCCGCACTCCCACACAAACACATACGGTTTTGATAGTATGACGTTACTACGGAAACGTAAGCTAGCGTGCACACTAGAACATAAGCTCCATGAGGGCAGGCACCTCGTCTGTCTTCACTGCTGTATCTATTCCCAACGCCTGATGACAGTGCCCGGCACGTAGTGGGCACTCAAAATACTTGTTGAATGAATGTTAAAAAAAAAAACACACACACACATATGGACACATGCACACACTAAAGAAATGAATTTGAAAAATTAATGGTAATTTAAAAAAGAAAGAAAGAAAGAAAGAAAGTCCTACTCTGCCCAGCGAGTGAGCCACAGAAGTCATAATGCTGTGCTGGGCAGGAGCTGGGCCTTGGGAAGAAACACAGAGCGGCCAGAAGACCTGCCTATGAAGGGACCAGGGGGGCTCGAGAGATGGCTTAGTGGTTCAGACACTTGTCTGCAAAGGCAAAGGACCCAGGTTCGATTCCCCAGGACCCACGTAAGCCAGATGCACAAGGTGGCGCATGTGTCTGGAGTTCGTTTACAGTGGCTGGAGCCTCTGGCGCGCCCATTCTCTCTCTCTCTCTATTTGCCTCTTTCTTTCCCTCATCTCTCTCAAACAAATAAATGAATAAAATATAAATTCTAGGCAGACACTATTTATAAGAAGAAGGGGCCAGGGGCAACAAGCTGCCAGACAGCTTTAGCCTTTAAGAAGGGCACCGTGTCTTCATTACGAAGGGATTCCTCGGCCTCTGCAGGTTGACCAGGCTCGCACGGAGCATGGGGTTCACTGGCACGGGACAGTCACAAGGGCCACGCGGCTGCCACTGCCGCTGCCGTCTTGACCGCCGCTGTAGGTTTGCTGGGGATGCTCAGAAGGCCCTAGAAAGAGGGCGGCACCGTGCCCGATCACCAGCTGGAGGGCACGGAGAAGAAAGTCCAGGCCACCCCTGCCAGCCTCAGGCCCTGCCCACACTTGGCCTCGTTACCTTTTCTGTTTCCAACAAAAGCCAAATGGAAAGAGCCTGGCTTTGCTGGGAAAAGCTCCCCTGCCATCTGGCCCGGGACGCCCGCATGCGTGTGACAGTGTGCAGAGAAAGAGGAGTCTCCCATTGTCTCACCAGGAGTGGCTTTGTTTCGTCACTCATATATAAAAGAAAAAAAATTTTTTTTTAAGTTCTGTAAGACAAGCCACGAGCAAAAACATGACACAAACCTGACCTGAGGACAGTTCATGAAATACTTTGACCAGAAACCCGTCACCCTCTCTCCTCTCCCTCTTTTTCTGTTTTTATTTTTATTCTGGGAGAGAGAGATTAGATAGAGAAATAGGCATGGAGAGAGAGAGAGAGAGAGAGAGAGCATGGGCGCGCCAGGGCCTCCAGCCCTGTAAACGAATCCCAGACGCATGTGCCCCCTTGTGCATCTGGCATATGTGGGTTGGATTCGGAGGGAATCGAACCGAGGTCCTTTGGCTTTACAGGCAAGTGTGTCTTAACTGCTAAGCCATCTCTCCAGCCCCTCTTTTTTTTTTTTTTTTTTTTTTTTTTTTGAGACAGGATCCTCTATTCAGCCCAGGCTGGCCTTGAACTGTCTACCCTGCCTCAGCCTCCCCGGTGTTAGGTGACTTCTCAAAGCTGTCAAAATCGTGAAGAACAAGGGAAGAAAGAAGAAGTTCGGGGTAACACAGCTGCTAGGTGCTACGCTGGGTGGGATCCCAGGACAGAAAGGACACTAATGGAAACAGTAACGACAACCCAGTGAGTGTTGGAGTTGTATTAACAGCCGTGGCAAAATCTGGCTTGGTGGGGCATGCCAGGATTCCCAGCACTTGGGAGGTTGAGGCAGGAAGATCAAGAGTTCCAGGCCAGCGCTGGAGAGATGGCTTAGCGGTTAAGGCACTTGCCTGCGAAGCCTAAGGACCCAGGTTCGATTCTCCAGGTCCCACAGTACGCCAGATGCACAAGGTGGCGCATGTGTCTGGAGTTGGTTTGCAGTGGCTAGAAGCCCTGGTGTGCCCATTCTCTCTCACTCTCTCTTTTAATCATTCTCTCTGTCTCTAATAAATAAATAAATATGATATATATATATACATATATATATGATATATATATTTATCTGATAAATGTATATGACATATTTATCATATAAATATATGTATATGATATATATGATATATATATTTATATAAATATATATATGAGTTACAGGCCAACCTGGGCTCCATACAGAGTGAGAACCTGTTTCCAAAAAATAAATAAATAAATAAAACTCAATCCAAAACCCAACAAACCCTAAACAAGCAAAACAATATGCCGTGTCAACTGAAACATGGTGTGGAACGGCATAATTACCAGTCGAAACCAGTGAGGAGCCACAGCATCTCGCTGAGCTCTCCCAAAACTAAACGTCTGCACAGGCAGCAGTGGCCGGGGGGTCCGCCTGTCTTTCCCCCTCAAAGCTTCTAGCCTCCTTCAAGGACCCGCTCAGCTAATGAGCCTCTTCCCTGCCTCCGTCTCTGCGAGCACCTCACAGGTAAGTTGCTTTATACCCTGAAGAAAAGAAAAAAAAAAAAAATCAAAACTGAAGCCGCCCCCCCCCCCAATCTTTTTTCAACTTTGCTGCTTGGGCATTGTCTCTTCAGAGCTACCCCAGTCCTCAGTGACCAGGCACTGCTCAACTGTCCCAACTGGTCCCCAGCAGCTGACACCACTGAGCATGAGCCACCTCCTCTGCTACTCTGGTGGAATCTTGCTTTCCAAAACCAGCCCCTGGCATTCCTGCCTCTGCTCACCCAACGCCCTCCTGCTGAATGCCTCCTTGGTCTCGGCGGTCTCCTGCCAGGCCTATTCCATGCCAAGCACCCTTCCCTAGCATCCCTCTTCCTCTGCTCTCACGTCACACCTCACCACAGTACAAACTCCTTGAGGTCAGGGTAACTTTAAAAAAAATTATTTTTATTTATTTATTTGAGAGAGGGAAAGAGGAAGAGAGAATGGGCGTGCCAGGGCTTCCAGCCACTGCAAACGAACTCCAGATGCACGCGCCCCCTTGTGCATCTGGTTTATGTGGCTCCTGGAGAATCGAACTGAGGTCCTTTGGGCTTTGCAGGCAAGCGCCTTAACCATTAAGCCATCTTTCCAGCCCCAGGGTAACTTTTAAAGTCCTTTTCTGTCCCTGCCCTGCCCCATCTATCCTTTGAACACGATGACTCCAAAGTCAAAGATCTCTGAAATCCCTCCTCAGGGTCCTCACTTTGAACCCAGGTTTTCATCCAGATACGTTTCCTATCACCTCACGAGGGTCAGAAACTAAATCAGGTTCCTGTAATCCTACTACCTTGGAGGCCTGAGTTCCAGGCCAGCCTGGGCTCTATATTGAGGTGAGACTCTGACTCAAAAACAAAACCGAAGCCGGGCATGGTGGCGCACGCCTTTAATGCCAGCACTCGGGAGGCAGAGGTAGGAGTATCACCGTGAGTTCGAGGCCACGCTGAGACTCCATAGTGAATTCCAGGTCAGCCTGAGCTAGAGTGAGACCCTACCTCGAAACAAACAAACAAACAAACAAACAAAAACAACAGAAAAAACAGAGTAGCTCAGTAGTAGGGTACTTGGCACCATATCCAAGGCCCTGAGTTCAATTCCAGGTACAACCAGAGAGAGAAAGAGAGAGAGAGGGAGATTGTGGGGGGTGGGGAATACAAAATGACAAGGAACAATTACTTGGCAGAGCAAACAGAGAAAGATACACAAAGACACAAAGGTTGGACAGTACTTGGTTGATTATAGATTTCTTTTTGTGTGTGTGACGAGTTTCAAAATGAGACCTAGGGGCTAATCTTTATCAAGCCCTTTCCCGGTCACAGTTCCGCTCTCCATCATATCCCTCCCTCCCTCCCTCTCCAGTCTCTTGGTATGCAGCTTGGGCTGGCCTTAGATTCACTATCCTCTTGCATTGGGGTTACAGGCATGCACTACCAGCTTTTACAAAGTCTTTTTTTTTTTTTTTTTTTTTTGGTTGAGGTAGGGTCTAACTCTAGCCCAGGATGACCAGTCTCAGGGTGGCCTTGAACTCACGGCGATCCTCCTACCTCTGCCTCCCGAGTGCTGGGATTAGAGGTGTGAGCCTTTCGCTTTTGTAAAGCAGTTTCTGAACCATACGTGGCCCTGCTGCCCCCTCCCTCAGAACCTGCAGCTGCTTCTGCATCCCACCCCTTTGAGAAGCCCACCTAGACGCACCCATTTCGGCTGAACGCACAGGTAACGTGGTCACATAGTCCTCAAGTGAATTTTGGACACACAGAACTCCAGGTGTTGCCCCAGACGCGGGCTCACCGAACACAGTTTCTTGGTCATTTATTCTCACTCCCAGTCAGTCTGTCTTTCTCTCTCTCTGTCTTGCTCATTTCTGGCACTGGGAATAGAGCCCAAGGCCTTGGGCATGCTAGGTAAGAGCTTCACAGTGGGCCACACCCCAGCTCCTGTCTGTCTGTCTGTCTGTCTTTGCTCACCCTGGAAAATACATTTTGCCGATGGCACTCAGCAAAGATCAGGTTTACAGCGAGTCTCACTATGGGGACAGGTCCGGAATGATCTCCCTGACACATTCACCTGGAGCCTGTGGAAATAATTCCAACTCTAAAGGAAGATTGAGGTGGCGGAAAGGATCTAAGAGACAAAGGAAGGGTACGACTTGTTACAATGCAACTGCCCACAGGGAAATTGGCCTCCATATCCACGACCTCACAGTGACCTTCACAAGACCCTCATAATTGGAGAAAAAGACGATGACATCAAATTAAAAGAGAGACTAATGGAGAGAGGAAGGGAGGGGAGATGATGGAGAGTGGAATGGTGAACGGGGAAGATGGGGGAGGGGAGGGAAGTATCATGGTTTATTGTCTGTAAGTAGAGAAGTTGTCAATAAAAAAAAAAAAAAAATTAAAAAGAAGCCGGGTGTGGTGGTGCACGCTTTTAATCCCAGCACTTGGGAGGCAGAGGTAGGTGGATCTCCGTGAGTTTGAGGCCACCCTGAGATTACATAGTGAATTCCAGGTCAGCGTGGCTAGAGTGAGACCCTACCTCAAAAAACCAAAAAACAAACAAATAAAAAAATTTAAAAAGAAGCCAGGCTTGGTGGCGCATGCCTTTAATCCCAGCACTCGGGAGGCAGAGGTAGGAGGATCAACATAAATTTGAGGCTACCTTCAGATTACTTAGTGGATTCCAGGTTAGCTTGGGCTAGAGTGAAACAAAAATTAAAATGAAAAAAAAAAAAAAAAGTAAAAGAAAACCAGAGTGTGGCGGAGCTCAAGGGGCACCTGGCTCCCGTGAGTTCCTGGTGCCCTTTTCAAAACCGGGTCCAGTCTGAACCTGAGGGGTACCCATGCACAGGTGGCATTGCCCACAGAAGCCTGAGGAGGTGGTGAGAAGAAAAAGAGCAACTGGTTGTCTAAGGGTGTCTGCGTGTGTGTACAGGGGCCACTCTGCCCCCTCCTCAGGTAGGAGAAAGAATACTAGCCTGTGGGTAGACTTCATGCCAAAGAAACATCCGTTCACAGCAAACAGACTGGGCAGTCCTGTAAGCTCCTCTTTTGTAGGGTGGCCTGACTTGACATACATTTAAAAAAAAATGTTTTATTTATTTATTTATTAGAGACACAGAGGGGAGAAGGAGGAAGGGAGAGAGAGAGAGAGAGAAAGACAGAATGGACACACCAGGGCCTCTACGAATTCCAGATGCATGCGCTACCACGTGCACCTGGCTTACGTGGAACCTGGAGAATCGAACCTGGGTCCTTAGGCTTTGCAGGCAAGTGCCTTAACTGCTGAGCCATCTCCACAGCCCTGTCATACATTTTCTATTTTTTAAAATATTTATTTATTTGAGAGTGACAGAGAGAGAGAAAAAGAGGCAGAGAGAGAAAGAGAATGGGCACGCCAGGGCCTCCAGCCACTGCAAACGAACTCCAGACGCGTGCGCCCCCTTGTGCATCTGGCTAACGTGGGTCCTGGGGAATCGAGCCTCGAACCGGGGTCCTTAGGCTTCAGAGGCAAGCGCTTAACCACTAGGCCATCTCTCCAGCCCCACACATTTTCTTTTTAAGGACAAAATGCCCATCATGTTTCCACGCTTCCAGAGAACAGAGACAGACCCCTCTGCCTGCTGGCTCTCTCAGTCCTCTGCATAGACTTGAGACCACGTGGGCCACGCTAGGAGGGACTCAAGTGGGTGGTGGGAACGGATGGGGTCTGGGAAGGAGAGATTTTCTTCCTTACTTCCCATTGTCTGTCTGGAAAGGCAATGCTTATTTCAGAAGGGATAGGTAGTATAATAAAAAGTCAGCAAGCGGGCTGGAGAGATAGCTTAGCGGTTAAGCGCTTGCCTGTGAAGCCTAAGGACCCCGGTTCGAGGCTCGATTCCCCAGGACCCATGTTAGCCAGATGCACAAGGGGGCGCACGCGTCTGGAGTTCGTTTGCAGTGGCTGGAGGCCCTGGCGCGCCCATTCTCTCTCTCTCTCTATCTGCCTCTTTCTCTGTCTGTCACTCTTAAACTGTCTGTCACTCTTAAATAAATAAAAATTAAAAAAACAGCAAAAGGTAGGAAGCCAGGAAGGGAAGTTCTAAAGCTGTCACTGCCACCTGTCACCTGCACAGCCGCGACACCCAGGGCTTGGTTCTACACGGAGTGGGTGTCATAATCACCGGGGGAATTCTAAACACTCTTCTGCTTCAGCTCCCAGGTGCTTCGGCTGCACAGCTGTCAGAAGGCCTATGCTGGCAGACGGGCACAGACTCTGGATTAATCCTGGCACCTGCCACCAGGAGCTGACGCCACGCCCACTGTCCTCAGACCTCTCTTCATTTGTTTTCTCATTAGCCCCAGATGGCCCCGAACTCACTATTTACGAAGCCTCAAATGTGGTGACCTTCCTCCCTTAGCCTCCCGAGTGCTGCGATTAGCGGTGTCGGCTATCATCTGGTTCATTTTGTTTAAAACAAACAACAAACAAACAAAACCCTGTCTATCTGCTGGCCCTTCTTTCCACCTAGGTTGAAGGACTGAAGTTGAGGATTATAGAAATACTGACAGAAAAACACTGGACGAGAGCCGGGCGTGGTGGCGCACGCCTTTAATCCCAGCACTCGGGGAGGCAGAGGTGAGAGACGGCCGTGAGTTCGAAGCCACCCTGAGACTCCATAGTGAATTCCACGTTAGCCTGAGCTAGAGTGAGACCCTACCTTGGAAAACCAAACACACACACACGCACACACACACATTGAATGAAAAGTGTCTAGTGCTATAAGCCAGCCAGTTTCTGCAGGGGACAAACGACAAGAGCAATAACAATGGGGCGATTGACGAAGACGCTGGAGCGTCCTCCTATGGTCCGAGAAGGCGGCTGGGGAGAGGCAGGGTATTTTAGGACACTGGGTTTCTGTTTTCTATGAGACTCTGTGTGTCTTGGGTGGTAGAGGCAGATGGATAGATTTACCCACTTCGCACCAGCCAACGGCCTCCCGAAGGCCCCCCTGGGACGGGGTGGGGACACCCAAAGTGAGGTGGGGAAGGCAGCTGGAGAGTGTGCTCCCTGGGCCCCTCCCGAGGTCTGGGACTGAACCGTGCTGCAGGGAAGGGCTCTGCCTGGGCTGGGCAGGAAAGGAAACCTTCCTTTCTTTAATCTTCTCCTTTAGTAAATACTCGCTGCCATGGTTTATGTTTCTGTTTTGACCCCTGGTCACTTGGGCCCTACGGCCACGGTCGCCTGTCCTACACAGGAAGTCAGTTAACAGACGAAACACCTAGAGCATTGGTTCTACCATCAGCCCTCTTCAGGCCCTAAAATATCAGGCACACTTCAAGAAGAAAGCAGATAAGGCCCTCTGTGTCCAAATAGGCTTCAGTATTTAAAAAACAAGTCAGGCCACCCAGACCTGTGGGCTCTGGGCCTCACCCATCCCCATGGCAACCTCTGCTCACCAGCAAATGCCAAGCCTGGGACGGGCCCAGTCACCCGTCAGGAGGCTGGGCTGGGCAGTGCCAGCAAGAACAAACAGGATCCCAGGCAGCCTCCTCTAATCCTCTCCTGAGGCTTCCTCCCCCAACCTGAGAAAGGCTGGAGCCGGGTTTTTCTATGGAAGGGGTAGGGTGTGTGGGTTAGGGTTAGAGGTCAGGGTCATCCAGCACTCAGGCGCCCCCCACCGCCCCGCAAGCCAGCTCTGCTCCGCTCCGAGCAGAAGAAACATCACGGCTCCTCTTCCCCGGGAACCACCAACTAACTATTAGCTCTCGGTGGCGGAGTTTATAAAAGCACCAACAAGGGCGTAGGACTGACTTTAGTTTTATTAGAGGTGAGCTGTAAAGTCCCAGAGGTCACAGATCCCTCTGTGGGCACAATCATTCAGGGACTGGGTTGGGGGGGGGAGCCCTGTCCTAGGTGGTCCCTGAAACTTATCAAGGCATGCAAACTGGCCATCCCATCCTAAATCTGGTGGAAACTTAGGAGGGCGGGGGGGGGTGCAGCCCAGGACCTTGTGTTTGAGCCTGTCTCCTGAGTGAGTCTGTCATATGTGTAACCACCACCCCAGGCCTTCATTTATTTAAGCAGATGCGCAGGGAAACTCTCTCCTTGGGACTCTGATCCCAGAAAGCAGCTTCCCACGCGCCCTTGCTGAAACGCACCAAGGGGAGGGCTGCTTCCCTGAGCTCAAGCTTTCTGCGTGTTGTGTCCAAGGTGAGCTCACGGCTTCAGTCCCCCACCCCCCGGCCCCCACCCAAGGGAGCGAGGCTGATCCTCCCCACGGGACACGGACATGGGGCGAGGGGCTCCAGAACCCACACCAGCCCCATAAGGCCACAGGAAGCGTGCCTAGACTGTCGCAAGGCGCCAGTTCGGTCTCGGGGAAGAGACACACTGCTTGGCAGCCCCACGTGGAATGATGCAGGCCGAGCAGCTCAAGTTGGGACCTGCATGGGGCTCCCGAAGGGTTCACTCACGCCCTCGCCCCCAGCTCTTCCCCAGTGACTCGGGGAACCTGTAAGAGGCTCCCGTGGCCAGCCACAGTGGCCTGACTTCCTGGGCCAAGCTGCTATTATGCATGAGAGTAGACTGACCTCACACTACCTCAAACTCGGAAAATAAATAAGTAAATAAATAAATAAAAGATTAAACAACAACAAGAAAACACGCAGAGACTGGTAGTGAAACTATAAGCTACCGAGCTTCAGTGTTGACTCAACTTCCGGCAGGGTTTCCTGTCCACGAGCAAATAATGCGAGAAATAAACGATAGCCACGCACTCTGATTTGATAATAGTTACTACCGATGGCGGGATGTGGTTTATCCTTTTTATCACACAAATATATCACACTCGGGATCAGGGACGCTACAGAGCTCAGCCGAAAGGCAGGGGCTCAAAGCGAACCAAGTTCCTGAAGATCAAAGCTACTTCTGTCCATTGGCCAGGTGTGTGTTGTGGGTGTGGGGGGGGGGGCGGCTGGGAACCCCCAGGAGAGGAGAGTGGCCTGGACACCCTGCATTTGGCAAAATGGCTCAGGCTTAACCTTTCGTTTGCTGGCAAGGGTTCCTCTTCCCACGCAGGTCTGATGATGGACAACAGACTCTGGGGGTGTGAAGCCCACTTAGAGAGGCATAAGGAATGAGCTGAAAGGGGGGGGGAGGTATCATGGTCCCCCCTCCCTGGTTTGGGGCAAAGTAAGATTGCTTCTTTCCTCCTACTGTTATTTCACTGAATGGCTTATCTTGTGCCCATCAAACCGCCCTCTAAATATTTATGTTTGTGAGCGTAGATTAGCGATGCTCTCACTTCTGGTTTTTTGTTTTTTGTTTTTCTTTCTCCAGGTGATGATGATGACTACCGGAGAGCACGCAGGACTTATCAAAGTGCTGGGAGAATAAGTGACCGTTGAGTGCTCGGCACGAAATGAGTCACCCGGATCATGTCCTCCGAGGGGCAGGGAACACTGAAAGATGAGGTGGGAAAAAAAAAAAAAAAATGTGAAAGCCAGACGGCGGCAAGAGCGCTCTGGATATGAAGTGGCCAGTGCCTCAGGACCTCGCGGTGACTGTCGCTGCCTAACGAGACCTGCACGACGCTGGGCCCGTCAACGGCCCAGCCTCTGATGGCAGAAAAGTTATCACAACAGAAGAGGAACTCACTAGTTGGGCTTTGGCAGGTGGATGAGGACAGGGAACAAAAGAAGGCAACGGGAGATTTTGGTCAAAATACATTATGTTCATGTATGAAAACTTTAGAAAGTTTAAAAATTGGTTCTCTCATTCTTTCACACACACACACACACACACACACACACACAGAGGATGGCCTTGAACTTCTGATCTTCCTGCTGGCATCTCCCAAGGGCTGGGATTACCTCACCTGACTAAAAGTTGCTCTTTAACCCCAAAGGTGCAGAGGGGATGGGGGATGTCACAAAACCCCCATTGCCAGTGAGCAGGTCCTCAAGAAGGCAGAAGACCGCCCTCTGTGGCCACTTAAGGTCTTAAAATTTTGAGATGACTATATCCATATAACTGAACATAAAAAGTTACCCCACATGAATAACACATATAAGGAAGTTATAAGAAGGGACTGTTTGCTTGATCCCTGGGCTCACACGTTTAGGCCTGCATGCTAAGCTGGGGTCGTCTCTCTCTTAGGGTCCTATCGCACCTGGGGGTCCCTAGGTAGAGGGATTAAGGGGCCCAAGACACCTGTTGTAGCTGGTGGGTGCTGTTATCTCCTTGCTCTTTTGGGCAAGTGTGTTTAATATTTTATTTATTTGACAGAGAAAGGGAGAGAGAGAGAGAGACAGAGACAGAGAAAGGAGGGGAGAGAGAGAGAAGAATGGGCGCGCCAGGGCCTCCAGCCACTGCAAATGAACTCCAGATGCATGTGCCCCCTTGTGCATCTGGCTAACGTGGGTCCTGGGGAATCGAACCTGGGTCCTTTGGCCTCGCAGGCAAACGCCTTAACTGCTAAGCCATCCCTCCAGCCCCGGCAAGTGTGTTTAAATGTTCTGAACCTGGTTTCTGTACCTCGGGTGATCCCAGTTATAGACAAACGGGCTCAGATAGGTGAAGTGACTCACAAAGTGTGCATGGGGAGCCTCAGCGGCGGGCTCTGTCCCCCATCATATGTACGACACGGGCTATGAGACAGAGAGGCCAGTTACTCAAATGCTTATGCCATCCTTGGGTGGAAGGAGGAATGGTTTCATCTCTCCAGGGTGTAGAAAAAGACTGGGCATGGTGGCGCCTGCCTTTGATCCCAGCACTCGGGAGGCAGAGGTAGGAGGATCGCCGTGAGTTCGAGGCCAGCCTGAGATTGCATAGTGCATTCCAGGTCAGCCTGGGCCAGAGTGAGACCCTACCTCTAAAAAACAAAAAACAAACAACAACAACAGCAAAAAGACTTAGGGCCATAGGAACTTTTTCTCAGTGTACCTTCATGGCAACGAGGAAGCCACAGGTTCAAGGGTTGAGAAATCCTCCTTTCAAGGTCAAAGTGAGCACCCTTAAAAACCAGAGCCCATGGGCTGGGGGTACAGCTCGCTCAGTGGTCGTCTCGCCTAGCATGCTTGAGGCCAGGGGGACCTCTTTCTAAACACAAAATCTCATTTCAAGTTTCCACTGTCTGCTCCCAGACCCACCATTACTCACTAGCCAGCCCATAAATAAATCCTTTTTTTTTTTTTTTTCTGCTGAAAGCAGGCATTCTGATCTTAACCAAAATCATGTGATGTGGGGGACTGTTTGAGGCATGTTTTGCTTTAGACTCCAAAACACCACACATTTGTTTTCCATTGTGCATGCCTCACTGAGGTCGCTGGTGGCTAGACGTACACGCTTCTGCCTCCACGCGTTTACCGTGCGGACAAGCCACTGTCAGTCCAGTGATGCAATGGGTGGACTTGCGCATGCACGGCCCCAGAGGTGAAAGGTGTCCTTTTCTTTTTAATATTTTTAATTTTGTTTATTTATTTCAGAGAGAGAGATATACAGAAATAGGCAGGTAGAGACACAGAGAGAATAGAATGGGCACTCCAGGGCCTCCAGCCACTGCAAACGAACTCCAGGTGCGTGCTCCCCCTTGTGCGTCTGGCTTACGTGGGTCCTGGGGAGTCAAACCTGGGTCCTTTGGCTTTGTAGGCATGCGCCTTAACCGCTAAGCCATCTCTCCAGCCCCCTTCTTTTCTTTTCTTAAATATCATTTATTTGCAAGCAGAGAGAGAGAGGGAAGAGGCACAGGGAGGGAGGGAGAGGGGGAAAGAGAAAAAGAGAGAATGGGCATGCCAGAGTATAATGCCTCTGCAAATAAACTCCAGATGCATGTGCCACTTTGTGCATCTGGCTTTACCCACGTACTGGGTAAAAAAAACCCGGGCCGTTGGACTTTGCAAGTACCGTAATCACTGAGCCATCTCCCCAGCCATTGCTCCTTCTTTTATTGCTTGCAAACAATGCCACATGGATGCCAGGCGTGGTGGCACACACCTCTAATCCCAGCAGAGGTAGGAGGATCGCTGTGAGTTAGAAGCCACCCTGAGACTACATAGTTAATTCCAGGTCAGCCTGGGCTAGAGTGAAACCCTACCTCGACAAACAACAACAACAACAAAACAAAACAAAACAAAGCCACATGGTCAGGACGTGTCCAGAGGCATCCCCCGTGCTGTTCAAGTGAACTCTTCTCCCCCATCATCATGGCATATTCTGAGTGCCAAGCCAGCTCAGGGATAAGGTTCCCAAATGCCTATATCTCACCTGTCAGTGCCCTATCCCTTTGCCCCACATTCATCTTCGGTCTCTCAAAGTTTTGGATGGCAAGCAGTCCCACAGCTGCTCTGACTCACAGCCTCACCCTAAAACAAACCGAACAACTCAACAGAGCTTTTTTATAATGTCCACAACCGGCTTCCTGGCAGGTTAACACTATCTCCCGTTTTCCTAGATGCGGAGGCCCCGCAGGAGTTAACTTGCTTGTTTGGGTTGAACTTGAACCCAGGACTCTCTGAATGCAAAGCCGAAATCCTCAATCAGTTTGCTAAGCTTTACTGCCCCGCTCAACCCCGTGCTGGGGACTGACCCAAGTCCTCTGAGTCATACCACCAGTCCCAAAACTGCTACTTTTTTTTTTTTTTTTGGATCTGTTTCTTTTCTTCTCAAGCCAGAATTTGCCCCTTCCTTCCTCCTAACCACCTGCGATCCCGTTTCCATAGCGGCCATCTCCCACCTCTCCAGAGAGCCCACGGCAGAGAGCTGGCATGCCCACGCGGCTTGAGGGGTCGCTGTACCTGGGCCCCCCTTGGAGGAGCTGCCTGATGGACACGCCTAAGCAGGATCTGGGCTTTCTTTTTTTTTGGTTTTTCGAGGTCGGGTCTCACTCTAGCCCAGGCTGACCTGGAATTCACTGTGTAGTCTCAGGGTGGCCTCGAACTCACGGTGATCCTCCTACCTCTGCCTCCAGAGTGCTGGGATTAAAGGCGTGCGCCACCACGCCCGGCTCCGGGATCTGGGCTTTCTGTTGCTGGCCTCCGGCCTGCAAGCAAGCGTCGCCCACGCCCTGGGGGACACTCGATGCCTTATCTACCCGGCTTTGCTACTGCTGCGGCCCGTCCACTAGCTACTGCGTCCACAGAACAGGCCTTGCCAGCCACCCAGAGGCCACCTGGAGGCTCGTCCCCTCCCTCACAGCATCAGCCAGCCAGCAAAGGGCAAAAGGCCCAAGATGGCATCACCACAGACAGCCACGGGCACCAGCTCGTGACACAGCACGGGGTCCTGGAGAGACCTGAACCGTGAGAACGACGGCAGCTTCCCACCGTGAGGAGCGCTAAGGATTTTCCCACCCCAGCGCTGGAAGGACAGCGAAACTTCTACTCGCGTTGAGTTTTCCGTGTGCCCCGTCAGCGCTGCACGACTTAGGGATCTGGGGTTGCCCTTTGGAGGAGAGCAAGAGTACAGAAAGATTGTTCCAGGCGGGCACGGTTTCTAAACTTTTGAGTCCTGCTGAGTGACACGTGCCTGTATCTCACCTCTGGGGTGGCAGGAGGATTCCAGAATGTTTCAGGGCAGTATGCACTACACAGTGAGTTCCAGGCCAGGCTAGGCTGGCCATACAGTGAGACCCTGTCTCATAAACAAACCAACCCACCCACCCACTCACCCAGCCACCCCCACACACATTTGAGTGCAACAGATATCGGTCAACACATACATCACAGAGGTGATGACATTCACACTGCAAAGGAAGGGAGGGCGGCGGGATGGACTTAACAGGCAGGTTTCTGAAGTTTCCCCCGAGTTCACATTTCCCAACCCTCTCCACCTACAGAACCTTTTTTGGAATCCAATTAAGCCGGGCTCCCTTCCAAGTCAGACTGTTTTGCTGCCCTTTTTTGTTTTCGGTTTTTCGAGGTAGGTTCTCGCTCTAGCTCAGGCTGACCTGGCATTCACTATGTAGTCTCAGGGTGGCCTCGAACTCACGGCGCTCCTCCTACCTCTGCCTCCCGAGTGCTGGGATTAAAGGCGTGCGCCACCGCACCCAGCTGGTCCTTGTCATTTTTAACCAGGCTGTTGGTCACCTCCTCAGAAGTCTCAATGCCCAGACACTCTCCTGGAAAGAGGCATTTCGCCATTCCTAACATCCTGGGAGGTGAGAGGAGAGAAGGCTGGGCTGAGGAAGGAGTAAGGAACCATCCAATCTACAGGAAACCTACCAAGGGCAAAACCTGCCAAGGAGCTTATAGCGCTGGATTCCTCGCACGGGCTCGAAATAGAACAGTTATTAAGTTTAAGTGAGAGTCGAGGGCAGTCCTTGGGCAATGATTAAGCTGGGAGTCAGTGGGGATGGGTGGGGAGGCTGGGCCAGGTTGGCACCTGATCGTGGGAACTGAGGTTTCATCGGTTCTCTTTGCCTCTTGTCTTCTCTCTGATGCTGGAATGGAACCCAGGGCCTCTTGCAAGCTACCTGACCTCAGTCCTGAACTTCGGGTTTGCAAAAGTCCTCCATTCGTCGTCCCCCCCCCCCCCCCCCGGAGAAGGATTCGGGACACAGCAGGGGTTGTCTGGATACCAAGGGAGACAAACCAATATGGGGCACCCACCATCTGAGGTTCATGGGCCTCCAAAAAAAATAAAAACTAAAAAGGATAAACCAGGCGTGGTGGCGCATGCCTTTCATCCCAGCACTGGGGAGGCAGAGGTAGGAGGATCGCCTTGAGTTCGAGGCCACCCTGAGACTCCATAGTGAATTCCAGGTCAGCCTGAGCCAGAGTGAGACCCTACCTCGAAAAAAACAAAAACAAACAAACAAACAGAAAAAGCATGACTTTTTTTTCTAAAGACAGATCACATAGATTTCATTAAAAAAAACTATGATCTCCCAGTATACGATGACAGTATGCATACTTTAAAACTATCTAGAACTATTTTTTTAGGGTGAGGGGAGAAAATTACTGCGTGGATAAAATTATTGCAAAATTATGTCATCTGGGGACAGGATGTTGTTTTCCACAGCTGCATGCCACCACTTGATGGAAAACGAAAATGTCCCTGGATTAGCCTGCCTTTTTCCACAAAATGAAGCAAGAAGCCGGTGACCTCCCCGAACATAAATTTATAAAGAGTATTATGACTAGCCCTCTCCTAAATCCAGAATTTCTTCAGCTAGCCCACGTCCTAGGACGGGGATTTTAAAAGCTGTTGGTCTTCTGTATGGAAGACGTGAAGTGCGTTTGGCAAGGCTCGGATTGAAAACCAACTCTGAGGGCTGAGGATGCAGCGCCGGGGCACGGTGCCCACCGACCGTACACAAGACCGTGGGTCCAATCCCCAGCAGTGCGAAAATGAAAACATAAAAAGTAAATTAAAAAAAAAAAAGAAAAAAAGCAAAACAAAGCCGGGCATGGTGGCGCACGCCTTTAATTCCAGCACTTGGGAGGCAGAGGTAGGAGGATTGCTGTGAGGTCAAAGGCCACCCCTCTCCCCCAGACTACATAGTGAATTCCAGATTAGCCTGAGCTCAGGCAAGCCCCTACTCTGGAAAAAAAAGACCAAAAAAAAAAAAACAAAACAAAACAAAACAAACGCGAGACAACAACAAAAAAAAGTGTTGGTAAGGGCTGGAGAGATGGCTCAGTGGTTGAAGGCAAAATTTGCTTGTAAGGCCTGACAGCCCAGGTTCAATTCCCCAGCATCCAGGTAAGGCCAGAGGCAAAGCGACACATGTACCTGGAGCGCCTTTGCAGTGGCAGGGGACCCTGGTGTACCCCACATTGTCAAATAAAAAATAAAATAAAAATGTTTATTTTAAAAAGAAACTGTTAGCCGGGCGTGGTGGTGCACGCCTTTAATCCCAGCACTCGGGAGGCAGAGGTAGGAGGATCGCTGTGAGTTCGAGGCCAGCCTGAGACTCCATAGTGAATTCCAGGTCAGCCTGGGCTAGAGCGAGACCCTACCTCCCTTCACCCCCCAAAAAATAATAATAATAAAAATAATAAATAAAATAAAATTTTAAAAAATGTTGATAGGTACAATTAAAGTCTAATTGACCCAACCTGAGGCAGGAAGAAACTCAGAAAACCAGTGAAACTTCTCGGACTGATTTCCTTTCCCCTTCTCAGTGCCACACAGGCTTGCTCGGGTCATGGCCGTGACAGGGGACCTCAGTCAGGAGCTGTGGAAACACTGTCACCGAGGTCCCTCCCCATGGCCAGAAGCATCCAGGCAAAGATGATTGATCGGAGCCTCTGAGCTGTCGAGAAGAGGTGCTTTTGTAAAATCCAGCGTATGATTAGGTTCCAAACTGTGACCAGTCCCAGAGGCCACACCTCCTTATAAAAACCGAACCGGGGACAACAAACAGAGCCATCCCAGGACACACAGGCCTGTGTGTAAGCGGGAAGGAAGGTCCCCGGGGCCAGCGAGCCTCCAGAGGAAGGAGTGAGGATCCTGGCTTATGAACGCAGAAGCCACAGGGGCTCGTTTAGGGGAGCAAACTGCCCGCCCCCCCCCAGTCCCCCAGTGCTCATCAAAGCCCGTCCAAATTTGGGTCCTAACCAGCCTCTCCTCTTCCCTCAGGCACGAGGATCTGGAAGAGTGCCACCGGCCACTCTGAAAACACACACGCGGGGAGGGCATTAGCGGCAGCGAGTGTGAGATCAAGTGTGGGTGTGTGTGCGCAGAGGGCCGGTGTGAGTGTGCGCTCAGGAATCTGATTCTCAGCACCACCCAGAGAGACTGGGACTCCTCTTATTTTTTTTTTTTTGTTGTTGGCTACCAAGGCTGGCGTGGTGGTGGGGGTGGGCCGGGGGGGGGGGGAGACAGCATCGGTCTGCCCTGCTTTCCTTAGCAATGCAGACATGTGGCCTTAGCTCACCCCTGCCCAACCCACCAGCTCCACAGTACAGATCAGGGCAGTGCCACCCCCAGCTCGGGCACCTTGGGTGCCAGACGTGGGCAGCCATTTTATGCCAACAGCCCAGCCTCTTGCTCCGCCCAGAATCTAAGTCAAACAGCTTCCAGGGAGGCAATAAGCCCAGTGTGTGTGTGTATGGGGGGGGGGACGGGTTCTGGCCTCTGCCACCCACCCACCCATCTATATACCTTGCCCAAACCCAAATCCCGACGCCTCAGGGTTCTCTGCCGGGCGGTCTTTATTTTCTTCAGCCTCCCCTAGTTAAGACGTGTAGCAACACATAAAATGGAGTCAGTGCTTTGCCTCAGAGAAATCAGGTTGGCACTGATGCGGGGAGGCATGGAAAAGACGGGACTGGGCAGGGTGGGAGAGCGTGCCAACGCGTGGCTTAAGACCCACACTTCCCAGGGAGCCGCTGCCACCTTGCCAGCTCCAAGCGGAAGGTGACCCACCCTCTGTGGCCACATCCTCCTGAGCACTCATTCAATTCGCACAGCAAACCTGTCGGGATGACCATTGGAACCACCAAAGGCTGAGGCAATGCAGCAACGACAATGGAACCCCAAGACAATGGAACCCCAAGACAAGGAGACCCGCCCAGAGGGAGGAAGGAGAGGAGAGGTCACAGGAAGGATCCCAGAGAACCACGGGGATGTGTGGGGAAGACCTGACTGCTCCAGGAGGTGATCTTTTGAGACACGTGCTCCAACTCAAGCATTTACACACGAGGAAACTGAGGTTTGGATCAGAGAAGGGATCTGCCCAAGTGTATTGGAAACAAAGCCGCACTCACCGGCCCCCCCCCCCCCCCCCGCCCCCGGCCCAGTCCAGGTCTCTGTCCAAGTGGTCGAACTGCTTCGATGAGGTCAAGGTAATCAATCCCCTTTTGGGGCGAAGAGGACCTCTGCAATTTTCATACCTGGGGGAGGCTAAGGGGTGAGAGACAGTGGCCAAAGGGGCCCCAGACGGCAGTTGAGTCAATGGCTGCTTCTCTCAATATACAGGCAACAGGTTCCCTCTGCCAAGCTGAAAGAGGCAAAAGCCCTCCCTAGGGAGGCTCAGGATTTGGTGGGTGGGTAGGATGGGGGGAAAACCAGCACAGAGGGAAGAGACTGCTGCATTCGAGGCCAGGTTTGGCTACGTTGCAAGACCCTGTCTCAAAACAACAACAACAACAACAACAACAAAATAAACCGAAGACAAAACGAACGGAAAAAGGGACATTCCTGGCATTGCCCAAGCCTGGTCCACACATCATAGCTCCAAATACTTGTGCTGTCATTCAGACAAAAGATGTTTTTCCTCTCAACCTTTTGGGGTGTGTGTTGGGGGCGGGGGGGGGTGGTTATAGGCCAGGAGGTCTGAAGGAAATGCAGGAATAACCAAAATAGCCTTGTGGGGTTTGGCTCTGAAGATGTTAGGAAAGCAGGCTGATTGCTGGTTTGGTTGTGGGTATCAGGACAGTCCAACTGGGGGGAGGGCAGGCCAGAGCAAGGACAGGGAAGAGGCGCAGCCCTGTCCCAGGGTCCTCTCCCGCGGGTCCCAACGCCACTGAGGCTGGCTTCATTTTAGGTCCCTGGCTCCCATCCTGTTAGCATCTTTTTCTTCTTCTTCTTCTTCTTTTTTTTTTTTTTTTTTTTTTTTTTTTTTTTTTCGAGGTAGGGTTTCCCTCTGGTCCAGGCTGACCTGGAATTAACTCTGTCATCTCAGGGTGGCCTTGAACTCATGGCGATCCTCCTACCTCTGCCTCCCGAGTGCTGGGATTAAAGGCGTGCGCCACCACGCCCGGCTTCTTCTTCTTTTTTAAAAAATATTTTATGTTTATTTATTTGAGAGGGAAACAGAGAGAGAGAGAGAGTGGGTACGCCGGGGCCTCCAGCCACTGCCAACGAACTCCAGACGCATGTGCCGCCTTGTGCATCTGGCTTACGTGGGTCCTGGGGAATCGAACCTGGATCCTTTGGCTTTGTAGGCAAGTGCCTTAACCACTAAGCCATCTCTCCAACACCCGCCCCCCCCCCCCCCGCCAGTATCTTCTGCACATCAGGTGATGACAGATCCTGTTTCTCAAGGCCCGTATCAGATTCCAAATGCCAAGTTCATAAATTGCTGGTCTCAAGAGAGAAAGAAATGACGACACCATAAAACGTGTAGATCATAGCCTGGCATATCACTTCATCTCTCAGGGAGCAGGTTCAGCAGTCAGTAGTAAAAAGGGGAATCATGCAGGCTGGAGAAATGGCTTAGCGGTTAAGGCGCCTGCCCGCTAAGCCCAAGCACCCGGGTTCGATTCTCCAGGGTCCCACGTAAGCTAGGCGCGTGCGGCTGGAGTTTGTTTCGCAGTGGCTAGAGGCCCTGGCGTGCCCATTCTCTCTCTCTCTCTCTCTCTCTCTCTCTCTCTGAACCTCTCTCTGAACAAGGAGGTTGGAATGCACGGTCGCTAAAAACACCCCCAACTCTATAACCAAATCCTTCCAGAGTGAGATGATTCTGTTGCAAGCAGCTAACCCAGGGCTGATCCCCGGGTCTGGGAGCTTTGGATAGGAGTCCGTGGCAGGCTGCAGACAAGATGGGCAGACTGCAGGCCAGCAGGCAACAGACTGGGTAGACGTAGGGTGTCCACGGGCACCTCCCGTCAACCTCCTGCATATGCCATGGGGGCAGATGGGGGACGCGCGCCTACTGTGGCAGTAAGTGGTTCCCCCAGCCCTAAACCTTCAGGTAGTCTAGGCAGACAGCTGGGACCAACCAACAGACCGTTCCAGAAGCAGCAAATCTCCCCAAAGGGCAGGGTGGGGCGGGGTGGGGCCAGCAGAAGCCCAGACTTTCTCTCGTGGTGCCCAGGTTTGGTGAGTGGGTCAAGCCAAGCCTGGCTGCAGGCTGGATGACTTCTTCAGCGCTGGTGGGAACACCAGGAGGTGTGCTCACGGACGGGGTAGTGTGAATGGGGGTAGGTCAGCCCCTGGGGGAGGATTACACTTCACGCTTGCTGGGAGGTTAGCAGGCACCCCCGAGGCCAGAATAAGTGCACTTTCTGTTGGAAGCCTCTGGTGGCACATACCTGTTTTCTAAGGCCACCTCTTTTGAGGCATGGCACAGGGGTTTGCCTGGCCCAAACCCTCTCTGATGACTGTCTTGTGTGCGGGCGATGTGGCTCTCAGAACCAGGACACAAAGGTCCTTGTGAGTTCTGGTTCCCTATCCGGAGGAGTGGACACTGTCCAGCCTGTGGCCTCTCTGAGTTCTCCTTTGCAGAGAAGAGTGTGGGGAACGTCTGCTGGGGGCGGGGGGGGGGGTTCGGGCCAGGTGATAAATGGGCAGTCACTGTGGCCACGCCTGGTCACTGCGAGGGGCGGTGGGGGAGGGGAGATGGGGACAGGCCCTTCAAACCGGAGGCACCGGATCACCCCGGAAATGCAGAAATGCAGGACCCGTCCCACCTCGAGGCTCCGATTAGCATCTTACCCACCCTCCCCTCCCCCCGCCCCACTCCTCTCCCAGAGTTCTCTCCCCGGCGAAGATAGTTATCGCGCTTGCAGAAAGAAATCAAGACCAGCTGGTCTTTCAGGTAGGCTCGGTGGTTTCTCACGCACGCTCACCATCAGCCGAGAGCACGCGGGGGTCCTCGGGGCGCAGGGAGGACACCCCCAAGTCTCCCCATTCCCAACTCCCAACTCCAGTGGCAAAGTGCCCCAGAGTTTCTCGGCCGAGCCCCGCCGGCGCCAGCCGTACTCTCGCACCCCGTCTTCCTCGCCCCGGCCACTTCAAGGACCACCCCGGGCCTCCAGTCCGAGTTAGTGGGGTGCTCGTCCCCTACCAGCCGCCTTCAAGGGGATCGGGATGGGGACAGCCGCAGGATCCCCCCCAAAAACACATACACACACACTTCCCCAGCCGCCGAGCTGCCCCGGCTCCCGGCCTGGCAGCGCTGCCCACCCCTCCAGCCCCCCAGTGCCCGCGCGCGCAGAACCAGCCACGCGCCCCTCCCGACCGCCGGGAACCCTCCCCGCCAAGGGCCGCGGACGGAGGTTGTCTCTCGGGTCCGGGGAAACAGGTGGCCTCGGAGAGGAGCGCTCGGCACTCACCCAGAAGATGAAATTAAATCCGAAGAGCAGGTATTTGATGCACCTGGTACCTCCCTTCACGGGCATGGTGCAGGCTGGAGTGGCGAGGGGCCCTGGGCGCACGCGGCGAGGACGGCGGGGACTGGGCAGCGGCTGGCTGGCTGGCTGGCTGCGGGCTGGCCTGGGGCTGCACTTTTAAATAAAAAAAAAAAAAAAAAAAAGTGCCACTCCTTTGGGTGCGCGGCCCGCCGCGGTGCGCATGTGCGTGCCGGGGATGCCGACCCCGCCCCCGGGGCCCCGCCCCGCCCCGGGACCACGCCCACGTCCCGGGGGTCCCCGCACCTGGGCCGCCGCGAGCCTGCAACTTTCCGATCCCCCCGTCCTCGGGTGCCGTGGGTCTTGGCTGTGTCGGGGACTCGGGCGCAGACGTCGCCCTTCGCGTCCCCGCCGCGCCCTGCTGCGGACTTCGGGGCGCGCGTCCTAAGGCTCGGCTCCCGCCTGGGCACTTGACCTGGAAGCGAGCCGCCCGCCGCGCTGGCTGCCCGCGGGGACAGCTCCTCGCGGACCTGGTCCCCTTCCCTCGAATCTGTTCCCTTTGCCCGCTGCCACCTGCCGCCGGGACGCTCGGAAACTTTTGTCTTGCGAGACCCAGGCTGAAGCCGCCCGTCCTGGGTGGAGAAAGCCTGCTGCAGAGCGCTCTCCGGCTCCTCCTGGCTCCGTGCGCGCTGTGCGCTCGCCTCGCCCCGCTCCCCTTCACCGCCGCGGCCCTCCGTTGTATTTATTTATTTTAAAAGAAATATTTTATTTATTTATCTATTGAGAGAGAGCTAAGTGGGCACGCCGGGACCCCTAGCCACTGTAAACGAGCACTAGACAACATGCGCCACCTTGTGTGTCTGGCTTACGTGGGTCCTGGGGAATCGAACCTGGGTCCTTAGGCTTGGCAGGCAAACTCCTTAACTGCTAAGCCATCTCTCCAGCCCCTACACCTTTTTAAAAAATATATATCTTTATTAATTTACTGATTTGGCAGAGAGAGAGAGAGAAAGGGAGGGAGAGAGAGGGAGGGAGAATGGGTGTGCCAGGACCTCCAGCCACTGCAAACGAACTCCAGACACGTGCGCCCCCTTGTGCATCTGGCTAACGTGGGTCCTGGGGAATCGAACCTGGGTCCTTTGACTTTGTAGGCAAACGCCTTAGCCGCTAAGCCATCCCTCCAGCCCCCTCCACTTGTTTATTTTTTTTAACTACTTTTGATTTAAGGAAGGGTCTAGCCCAGCTAACCTGGGCTTCGCTATGTAGCCCAGGCTATCCCCAGCTGCTCCAGCTTCAGCCTCCTGCATGCTGGGATTACAGCCACGCACCACCACCCACGGCTCCGTGGCTCTTTAAGTACCTTTTCCTGATTCTCATGCTGGCTGAGGAGGTCCCGCTTTAACGCCTTTGCAGTTTATGTGTTTTTTTTTTTTTTTTTCAAATGGGGTTTCCTTTAGTGCTTTCGTTATTGCAAGAGCTAAACACTCGTTGCAGAAACACCAGAAAATACCAGAAAGCAAAAAATAATGAAATTTACAATTTCACCTGGACTACAGTTGAGGCCAACTTGTGCTACACGAGACCCTGTTTCCCAAAACAAACAAATAAATAAAAAATGATGTAGTTCTGTTCATTCCCAGTAGCACACTATGGCTCTTGTTTTAAAAATCTTTTCCTCCCATAAACTGCTTTTTTTCGTTTATTTTTATTTATTTATTTGAGAGTGACAGACACACAGAGAGAATGGGGCGCACCAAGGCCTCCAGCCACTGCAAATGAACTCCAGACGCGTGCGCCCCCTTGTGCGTCTGGTTTACATGAGTCCTGGGGAATCGAGCCTCGAACCGGGGTTCTTGGGCTTCACAAGGAAGCGCTTAACTGCTAAGCCATCTCTCCAGCCCTATGGCTCTTTTTACTATATATATATATACTATTTTTTTTTACTTTTTACTATATATATATATATATTTACTATTTACTGTCAGACTGGCTTCATCAACTGATCCACTCAAAAACATTTTTTCTGCAGTCTACTTTTAATTTTTAAAAAATTTAATATTGTAATTTTATTTATTTATTTGAGGGAGAGAGAGAGAGAGAAAGAGGCAGATAGAAAGAGAATGGATGCACCAAGTCCTCCAGCCACTGCAAACGAACTCCAAATGCATGTGCCACCTTGTGCATCTGGCTTACATGAGTCCTGGGGAATCGAACCTGGGTCCTTTGGCTTTGCAGGCAAACGCCTTCACCGCTAAGCCATCCCTCCAGCCCTGCAGTCTACTTTTAAAAGGCATTTTGTTAAGAGTAGAAGTTGAAAGCAATGGCTTCTGTTCCTTTCTTCCCCAAAGGAGCTAAAAATCTGGTGAAGGAGGGAGACGGGCAGGAGACATGGGAGGAGAGGGCCATGTGGGGATGCAAAGCATCCGGGCTCAAAGCTCTGTGGAGGGGCCCCCCCTCATCTAGGTTTTAGGAAGAAGCGACCATGTCTAGGGGAGAGTCCCCTATCTGGGGGAGAATCCTAGGGAAGCTGGGGTTGGGGCCGCCACTGGGGAGTGGATGGGGTAAGCCGTGGTCTCTTGTGACCTTTGCCCTCTGAGAGAGTGGGTCAGCAGAGGTTTCAGGCAGAGCTCTGGCTGTACCGGGTAGGCAGGCCAGGAAGGCGGGCCTCAAGCTCTGAGAAGCCACACCATTGTTTTTGACCTCTAGTCCCTGGCTCAGAGCTTCGGGGAATTGGTTGGAAAAGCGAGGTGTTGCATTTGGGGACCAGTAGGAGATGAAGGGTGAGCTCCCATAGAGATGTGTTGGGGGGCTTGGATAGCTGGGGAGAGAAAAGAAGGTAAGAGGGGCCAATCAGATGATGGGTGGAGAGAGAGTGAAGTCACCCCAAGGGACCCCCTTCATTTGTGTGTTACTTACAGCCCGAAGGGAGAGTGTCAGGGTGGGGGGGGGCAGCCACAGGCGGAGTCTGCGGCATCGGGGCTGCAGGGGAGCCACAGCCTAGGACCCAGAGGCACGGAGCAGGTCCCCAAGTCCGCCCCAGGCCTTGCCAGTGTCAGTCGCTGGAAGTCAGCGAGGTGGGCCAGGTAGACGGAGGAGAGAATTCCAGGCAGAGGCGTTGGCATGTGTGAAGGTTGGGTCCCCGGACACGCCCCCCACCCAGGGTCCACTGAGGATGGCTTCTGTAGGGTGGGGAGCACCAGGGGAGGATGGAGATGGGGGAAGAAACACAATGTCTTGCGCCACTCCCGTGGGAGTTCCCCTGGCTTGGGGCAAGGTTTCATATCTTTACGGCTCCCTCCTGCTCAGTAACCATATTCCCACTGACCACTGCTTCCACTGGCTCTATTTAAGACGTGCCTGCTGTCACTATTGCTATTTTCTTTTAGTTTTTTTTTAATTGTTGTTTGGTTTTTTTGTTTAGAGCGACAGACAAGAGAAAGAGGCACTGCAAACGAACTCCAGATGCATGCGCCCCCTTGTGCATCTGGCCTAACGTGGGTCCTGGGGAATCGAGCCTCGAACCGGGGTCCTTAGGCTTCACAGGCAAGCACTTAACTGCTAAGCCATCTCTCCAGCCCTACTATTCATTGAAGGAACCCTTTAAGGCCACACTGCATGGAGCTGAAGGCTCGTCGTTGAGTTGTACTTTCCTGGGAGCTTGAGCAGCAGAGGGAGGCTCCTCCTTACGTTGGAGTGAGCTGCCTCGGGCTCTTGTTTTGGTCCCCACTCTGAGGTCGATGTGGACAGGTCACCTCTTCTTGTCCCCCAGGGAACTGAGCAGCCTGGATTCGACGTGAAAGCCTCTGCGCCCCGGTGATCTGTGGCGCAACGAGGCTCGGGGCCAAAGCGTGTTTGTTACATACGGTGCCTCCGAGCCACCCGGAGCGGGAGGGATGGAAAAAAATACGCTTGGCTTTAACTGGAAAGAGGAAAGTCTGGCTAAGCCGCTGAGTCAGAGATCACATGGAGGCGGCCAGCCTTCCAGGCTCTTTTGGAGCTGCAAAGGGAAAACTCCCTCTACCGGTTCACAACCCCCCTCTCCCCTCCCTGGCTTTCCCTGGGTGTGTTGGGGGTGGGGAGGTGGGGGAGGTGGGGGTGAGTCCCGTTTCTGTAAAAAAAAAAAAAAACAAAAACCCTGCTCAGCTCGTGGTCCACTTTGGGTCTTGTGCTCCCCCTGGTGGTAGGTTCGAACACATAGGGAAGAAGCAAGCTACTGCTTACCTGGGGGGGAGGGAGGGCGGAGAGAGGGATGCTCATTCCCTAACCCCCAGCTTTAGGAAGTAACCCTGTAAGACGACAGGCAGGACTCTGCCCCCATCAGGGCTCTCCTGGCCACCGTATCAGTGACCATCTTGCCCCCAATGTCATCGCTTCTAGAAGTTTCTTTGCTGCTTCCTTTACCAAGAGCCAAAGTCCGCCCTCCCCCCCCCCCCGCCCCCGGGGCTTGTGACACCTCTGTGGTCTTCCTAGATTCCCTGGATCGAATCTCTTTCGTGACTCATTGGCGACGACCACGAACGCATGTACGCGCGTTGTTGGTGAGCGCCTCCAAAGCGCACCTACTTTGATTCATTTATGTCTTCTGGGGAGCTCCTCGTCCCCTCTTTGGGCCTGTGCACAATGGGTCTTCGTAAACATTTGTGAAATCACCTCAAGGAGGCCTGTCTTCATCAGGCTTTTGTGCCCAGACCTGGGCTTTTCACTAGGGTCTTGCATGGGATGCTCATGCACTCCCATTATTTATTTTTAAAATATTTTAAAATTTTTATTTATTTGACAGAGAGAGAGAGAGAATGGGCGTGCCGGGGTCTCCAGCCACTACAAACGAACTCCAGATGTGTGTGCCCCCTTATTCCTTGTGCATCTGGCTTACGTGGGTCCTGGGGAATCGAACCTGAGTTCTTTGGCTTTTCAGGCAAATGCCTTAACCGCTAAGCCATCCCTCCAGCCCTTTTAAAAAATATTTTATTTAGTTATTTAAGAGACAGAGAATGGGTGTGCCAGGGCCTCTAGCCACTGCAAATGAACTCCAGATGCATGCACCACCTTGTGCATCTGGCTTACATGGTACTGGGGAATCAAACCTGCGTCCTTAGGCTGACGATAGCGATGGAGGAAAGACCAACCCTCAGGCTGTGTGATTGCAACTCAGGGGTCACTTGTCTTTCATAGCTCTTGCGTCCTCCCCGGCACCAGTGGTCACATCCTTGAAGCCTACCCTTTAAAAAAAAAAAAATCTTTATTTTAGAGAGAGAGAGAGTGTGAGGTAGAGTGAGGCACACCAGGGCCTCAGCCATCGCAATTCCAGATGCTTGCGCCACCTAGTGGGCATGTGCCACCTTGTGCCAGCCTCACCTTTGTGAGTCTGGTTCACATGCGATCTGGAGAGTCCAACATGGGTCCGTAGGCATCGCAGGCATGCGCCTTAACTGCTAAGCCATCTCTCCATTCTGAAGTCCATCTTTGACCCAAGGCACTACCCTACCCACTGTCTGGGCTTACTGCCGCTCAGGGTCCAGTCTGTATACCTCATCAGACTCCTGATCCTGCAATGTCGCTGGGGGGGTGAATCGCTTGGGGCTGCTCTATCCTCACCCACGACTTCTTTTCCTTGCGTTGAACGCATCCACCCGTTGTGGAAGTTGCCTACGTTTGGTGTGGGCTTGATCAAGTTTTCGCGGATAGGGTAGGTGAGGAGTTACAGAGAACACCCTAAAAGCCCCTTTTGGTGCTCACTGTGGCCGCACAAATACCAAAGCTGGAACAATACAGCAAAGACGAGCACGGCCCCTGTGCAAGGACGGCACGCAAAGCTGTGAAATAAATATTCTATATTATGCGGGGGAGGGGGAGAAGGGACAGGGTAGAGTAGTGGTGAGGGGCTAGTAAGGAAAAAAAAAAAGAAAAAAGAATAAGCCGGGCGTGGTGGCGCACGCTTTTAATCCCAGCACTTGGGAGGCAGAGGTCGGAGGATCGCTGTGAGTTCGAGGCCACCCTGAGACTACAGAGTGAATTTGAGGTCAGCCTGAGCTAGAGTGAGACCCTACCTTGAAAACCAAAACAATACAAAACAAAACAAAAAGGATAATGCCAAAAAGAATCCCTTTGAGGGCTGGAGAGGTGGCTTAGCAGTTAAGCACTTGCCTGCGAAGCCTAAGGACGCAGGTTCGATTCCCCAAGGACCCACTTAAGCCAGATGCACAAGGGGGCGCACGCATCTGGAGTTCCTTTGCAGTGGCTGGAGGCCCCGGTGCGCCCATTCGTTCTCTGTTTGCCTCTCCCTCCCTCCCTCTCTCTCTGTTAAATAAATAAATAATCCCTCCTAGCCATCTCTTTCCCCAAGCTCGCGTTCTGTGGCGGTCACCCTTGTCTCGTGGCCTGCGGCTCAGCCTCTGCCAGCCTTGTGGCCCTCACTCCCTGAGCACCTCCTCTGCCCATGCTGCCCACTCGCCTTAGCGTCAGGATCGTCCCACAGAAGGAGGGCCCCGGGGGATTAGAAGTAACTGCTGTTTAATACGGTCTGCTCGTCACCTGCAGGAAGCTTGGCGTGCTCGTTCCTATTCAGAGGCAACAACTCCCTCCTCTGAACTTTTTTTTTGTTTCCATAGTACTTACCACCTTCTCATTGAGTGGACAGGTTCTTTTAGGTTAGGTAAACTCTATGAATGTGGGACCGTTTGACTGTTCTCTGATGTGCTGGGCACAAACCAGGCATACAATAAATACCGAATTATGAGAATGTAATGTCCTGGTTCTAAGATCAGTACAAAGACCCTTCATACTCATCTTCCTCTCCATATACAGCTCTGTCGCTCTCTCAGGGAATCATGTGCACTACTCCATCTCCACCTGGGTTTCTCACCCCCTTTCTCTGGCTCTTTTTCATTTCTTCTTTCTTTTCTTTCTTTCTTTCTTTCTTTCTTTCTTTTTTTTTTTTTTGAGAAGAAAGGATATTTATTGAAGCTTACAGATCCAGGGTAAGTCCCATAATAGCAGAAGTTGGCCTGCTTTCACAGGTCCAGGGAGAGAGAGAGAGAGAGAAAGAGAGAGAGAGAGGAGTCACACTTTTTTTTTTTCAAGGTAGGGTCTCACTCTAGCCCAGGCTGACCTGAAACTCACTATGGAGTCTCAGGGTGGCCTCGAACTCACGGCAATCCTCCTACCTCTGCCTCCCGAGTGCTGGGATTAAAGGCGTGCGCCACCACGCCCGGCTGATTTTCATATTTTGAGACAAGATCTCAACTTTGTAACCCATACTGGCTTGGTATTCAGTATATCAGTATGTAGCCTAGGCTAGTCTTGAACTTGCAACAATCCTCCTGCCTCAGTCTCTGGAGTTGTTGGCCTTATAGGCACGAGCCTCCAAGCCTGGCTCCCGATTTCTTTCTGGATCGTTCACCAGACTGTTACAGGATCCATCCTGGACTGTAATTTCGCATTTTGCCCATTAACAACAGCAACAAATCCTTACACAACTGGACCATCAGCTCCTTTAGATACACTGGAAGAAGGGAGGCCCAAGAACGAGCGCTTGGATGGGCACGTATCGTGTCTCAGATGCCGAGAGCTACACAGAAACTGGTCTGATCAGCAGACGCCCTCGGAAGTCGATGTCTGATCAGCTCCACTCCACAGAGTTCGTTAACTCGTCAGGAAGTAGTGGGGCTGGGACTCGAGTGGCCTCCGTGGCCCCGCTCCAGAGCTCATGGCTTAAAGGCCTCCACACGCGTGGGTGTGTTCCTGTTGGCACTACTTGTTGCCCCCTTTTATTTTCTTAAATTGAGGAGGGGGGGTCTCACTATGCTGCTCAGGCTGGCCCCCCTGGGCTCATGTTATCTGTTAGCGCAGCCTTCCAGGTGGCTGGGACCGTGAGCACATGCCATATTGCCTACTTTCTTTGTAGTTTTTGCCCTGTGGTTGTAGACATGGGTGAAGACTCTCTAGGTGGTGCCCTGGGTTTGGGCCATCTTGAGGGTGCCTCCCAGCAAAGCATGTGACTGCACATTGATCTTGCCTTCGCCAGGGTCTGTGTGTCCCTTTAGTGTCTGCCTTTCCGGGCTGCAGAGAGGAAGACGAGAGCTCTCTCTGGACTCTGTGGGGTGGGGTGGGCAAGAATGCACTCGGGCGGGCTTGTCCTTCACTGGGCGGTGGGCAGTGATGCCCAGTGGTAGCGTCTGCACCTTCGTGCACTCCAGTAGCTGGAGCTTCTGGATTCTGGATTGAGGAAGAGGAGCAGGGGCTCTGGTGTGTGTGTGTGTTTCCTGCAGAGGACTTATAGGAAAATACTCAGTCACAGGTCCAAGCTACGGGACCCTCCCCTGATTGCTGGTGACCTAGGAAAATCTCTTTGTTTTTTCCCGGAGGTTCCGTCTCCTTAGCCACAAAAATGGAGCGAAAGCAAACCAAATGAGATCCTGGTTACGGGCGCGTTCTGCAAATGGGAAACGTGCTTTCAAATGTGACTTTGAATTTGAATCTCGGGCCAGGCGAGGGACTGGGCTGCTAGAAAATGCTACATGAAGCCGGGCGTGGTGGCGCACGCCTTTAATCCCAGCACTCGGGAGGCAGAGGTAGGAGGATCACCATGAGTTCGAGGCCACCCTGAGACTACATAGTGGATTCCAGGTCAGCCTGGATCAGAGTAAGACCCTACCTTGAAAAAAAAAAAATGCTACGTGATCCCAAACCCCAGAGTCATGGAGCCTTGGCAAGAGGAGCAACTTTCCTGTGTGAAGAGCAAGTTCTCCGCAGGGTGCTGGGTCCTGCTCGCCACAGGGCACCTCACCCTACTGAGTGCCAGGCCGTGTGGGGTTCCAGGCGCGGGCAGGACTCTGGTCCTGCTGAAGAGGAGACTTCTAAGTGGACTGCAGACTAGGCAAGACGTAGGGGAACCAAGATGGCAGGGGTCCCGAGACGGAGCACACAGCAGGTCCCCACCACGAGCACCAGCTGGGAAGCCACAGCTTGGCGGGATGGGGCAGAGTTGGGGGGCAGCGTGGGGAGTCCACCTCCCATTCCCACCCAGCTGAGTCTAAGGGGGCCTGGAGGAGGGCAAGTGAACTGTCTTACTGACAGTTTCTGGCTGATGCTCAGAGAATAGAAACTCCTCAAAGCAGGGCCTTGTGTGTCTGCGCTGGGCCAGGCTTCTCCTAGAGGGGCAGTGTGCGCACGTGTGGACCTACGTGTACGCATGTGCGTACACGTGTCTGTGTGTGTACGTGGGTGTGAATTTAGGCAGATATGGGCAGGTGAAGTGCGGTTAGAATGAACTTGAAGGAGAGAAAGCTGTCGTGAATGTCTACCTGGGACCTTATGTTATTGCCACAGAGTCATTGCATGGCGATGGTGAAGTCTGAACTCTGGTGGCAGAGGGGTCCCTTCTTTTCCCTTAGTCTGAAGCTAAGGGGTCCCTTAGCTTCTGTTGATGCTTGTCATCTGACTTCCCCCTTCTGCCACCTCATATGGTTCCCATTGCTCTCTCTCTCCTCTCCTCCCTTTTAAAAAATACTTTTATTTATTTATTTGAGAGAGAGATACAGAAATAGGCAGGGAGAGAGAGAGGAGAGAGAGAATGGGTGCACCAGGGCCTCCGGCCACTGCAAACGAACTCCAGACGTGTATGCCCCTTTGTGCATCTGGCTTACGTGGGTCCTGGAGAATCGAACCTGGGTCCTTTCGCTTTGCAGACAAGTGCCTTAACCTGCTAAGCCATCTCTCCAGCCCTCTCCTCCCTTCTTACTAAACTTTTATTTTGGAATAATTTTAGCTTATAGAAAAGCTGCGAAGACAATATAGCTTCCACCTAATGTTCACACCTTACGTAGCCATGGCTTATTGGTTAAAAAAAAAAAAAAAAGCAAGAAATTAAATTGATGCAATGCTATTAACTAGACTGTAGATTGTTTTTTTTTTTTTCCCCCCCAGATTTCACCAGTTTTTTGTTTTTTTCCACTGATGTCCTTGCTCTGTTCCAGAATCCAGTCCAAGTTTCCACACTGCATGTAGTGCTTTGCATTCCTTCTAATCTTCTGAACTTGTAGGCTCTGTTCCCGTCTCCGCCTCTGAGCCTGTAGCTGTGTGCAGTGGCTTTCTTGTTTCCAGAAAACTCCGGCTCCTCCAGCAGGATTAGGGTTCGGGTCGAGCGATTGGCAGTGCCGACACTCCTCCCTCCACACTGGGCATCTCATTCGGCTTCTCTGCACCCTCCTCTGCACACGGGAGCGAATCCTGCAGTTGCCCCCACGAAGCCCTCTTTCTTACACGGAAGAGCCGTATGTAGCTCCTGATTTGGGATGCTGTTGTGTGTGACTCTTCCCGGGGAGACATGAACGAACATTTGTTCACCCCAGGTTGGACACCAACAACAGACCAAAAGCATGATTTTCTACCCAGCTTGTGGCTCGGTGAACCAGTGAGTTTATTTGGGTGACTTACAGGATCATGGGTTACTCAGGGCACTGAGAAGCCCCATGACTCAGGAAAAGATGAATCACTGGAGCTTCCTACACAACTCGCAGGCAGTTCCACCGAGAGGAGTCCTCCCCCCAAACGCCTGCAACAATTGCTGATTGCGGTTAGACCTGTGGGGTGGGGCCTGAGGAATCTTCTGATTTATGAGCTTTTGGAGCTTTGTAAATTTCCTTAGCTTCCCGAGTTTTATGATGCCCCTGTTCTCTGGGAGACAATGCTTCTTTTCAGGGGAAAGAGCTACCGAACAGATGCATGGCACAGGCTCTGGGGATGGTAGGAATTAAGGACCTCATGACAGGCAGGGCGCAGAGAAAAGTCAGGCAGGGCTAGGCTCTACTTTTACAGCAATTCTCTTGTTTCAAGAAATACAGTAAGCTGGGCTGGAGAGATGGCTCAGCAGTTAAGGCACTTGCCTGCAAAGCCCAATGACCTGGGTTCGATTCCCCAGTACCCATGTAAAGCCAGATGCACAGAATGGTGTACGCATCTGGAGTTCATTTGCAGTGGCTGGAGGTCCTGGCGTGCCCATTCTCTGCTGTCTGTCTGTCTCTCTCTCTCTGCTTCCAAATAAATAAATAAACAGCTGGAGAGATGGCTTAGCAGTTAAGGTGCTTACCTGTGACGCCTAAGGACCCAGGTTCAATTCCCCAGGACCTACATAAGCCAGATGCACACGGTGGCGCATGTATCTGGAATTCATTTGCCGTGGCTAGAGGCCCTGGCATGCCATTCTCTCTTTCTCTATCTGCCTCTCTTTCTCTCAAATAAATAATTAAATTAAAATTAAAAATAGGTATACAAAGGCACATGTTCCCACCTATTAAAAAAACTCGATAGGGGGTGGGGCTGGGGGATGCGGTGGTTAAAGGTGCTTGCTTGCAAAGCCTGTAAGCAGGGGTTCAAATTAGCAGCCACCCAGGCATTCATTTGCAGTGGCAAGGGATCCTGCCCACTCCCCCACCCCTCACCACCCACATGTACCCACCTACAAATAAATCAAATTTCACAATGCCATAGCATCTCCACCTCTGAGAGCCAAGCCCCCAACACATGGACTTCCCCAATCCCCCAGGTAGGTTCTCACTCTATCCCAAGGCTCACCAGGAACCTTAGCCTCGGGGAGGCTGGGATTAAAGACATGAGCCACCACACCCAGCTCCAACACATGGACTTTTAACAAGGTCCAAGCCACGGCAAACGCTAGTACGTGATAGCTCACACCTCATTCGGTCTAACCGTGTGTGTCCACCCAGTATATTGTAGTTTGCATCTGCAGGCACCTGGCTGGAGGCGGTGTCACTGGGCGGATCTTTAGGTGTGGTGGTGGGTTTCAGGTTTCAATCTAAAGATATGCAAAGTGTGCCTAGCTGGAGTTCCTGAAGTGTGCTGTGTGGTTTTTGGCTTTTGGCTTGTGCTTCTCTCTCTCTCTCTCTCTCTCTCTCTCTCTCCTTGGACCTGTGAAGGCAGGCCAGCTTCTTCTGCCATTATGGGGAACTTCCCCTGGATCTGTAAGCTTCAATAAATATCCCTTCCTCCATCACTGTGCCTGGTCTGGAAGTTTCTCTCAGGGAACCTGAAGCAGTCTGCTACACCGTGCGTGCAGACTTCGGTCTGTCCCTCTGCCTCTCATGTTTGCCCCTCTCTGGTGCCCTCTGCTGTCTGGTCCTGATGCGTTATGCTGGGTCTGGGGGCGGGGGTCACCTTGCTTGGTTTGGCAGGGGTGATTCCTGTGTTTCTCCCCCACCCTGCACGTTGAGAAGCATCACAGCACCCTTGGCTTTGGGGCTGTCCCCCGGCAGCTCTGGGGTGGCTGTCACTACTGTCACTACCTCCTTCTCGTCCGCCTCTTACCAAGCAGGCCAGGACACCAGAATGCCAGACCCTTGGGTGCCTGGGCCCTATGTCCCATACCCTTGAATTACCACCATTACCACTGTTGGAGGCCATCCTGCGCCTGCCGCCCTTAGGGGCCTGGTGGAAAACCAACTCTAACATCAGATTTGTATGTGCTTCTAAACTTAATTTTTAGTAGCTCATTCATTCACATAGTTGAAAAATAAAGATACAAATGATAGCCGGGTGTGGTGGCGCACACCTTTAATCCCAGCACTTGGGAGGCAGAGGTAGGAGGATCGCCGTGAGTTCGAGGCCACCCTGAGACTCCATAGTGACTTCCAGGCCAGCCTGGGCTAGAGTGAGACCCTACCTCAAACCTCCCCCCCCCAAAAAAAGATACAAATGAGTAGAAAGGGAAATGCATTTTTTTTTTCCTGGAAACTTAATCTGTAGGAGAGATGCAGGATTCCATTCAACAAGCACAATGTTTGAGTCTCGTTAGAATCTTGATTCCGATGGACCAATAATTAAATTGTTTCTGTAGGCAATTCAGGGAAAGTACATTTATTTAGATTTTTAAAAAAAATTCTTATTTACTTACTTTTTTTTTTTTTTTTTGAGGCAGGGTCTCACTCTGGCCCAGACTGACCTGCAATTCACTATGCAATCTCAGGGTGGCCTCGAACTCACGGTGACCCTCCTACCTCTGCCTCCCGAGTGCTGGGAATGAAGGCGTGCGCCACTACGCCTGGCCTAATACTGATTTTGATGTGTCCTTCTTTATATAAACAAGCAAGTATGGTTATATATTACCGTTTATCTCTATCTTTTTTGTGAATACCCTAAGGACATTTCTAGAGCGCAGTTGGGCCCTGGCTGCTCCCGTACAGCATCAATTCGCAGAGTGCAGGAGACCTTCGGAGCCCCTGTCTGAGATTCCAAAAGACAGCATTCCTGTGAGCTCCCTCCCCTCAGAACCAGGCCTCTTCACCCTTGGATAGTTCTGCTCAGCAGAAAGTTTTCCTCTCTTCCTGGAACCCTGCCGCCTCCTGCCCTCTGGGCCCACACACCGAATGAGTCAATCATTGGGAGGCAGAGATGTGGGGCCCCTCCCAGTTCTGCGACTCCCTTGCTGGGTGGCCTCAGGGTCATGAGTCTTTTCTTTTTCAAATTGTTTTGTTCATTTTTATTTATTTATCTGAGAGCGACAGAGAGAGGGAGAGAATGGGCGTGCCAGGGCCTCCAGCCACTGCAAACGAACTCCAGATGCGTGCGCCCCCTCGTGCATCTGGCTAACGTGGGTCCTGGGGAACCGAGCCTCGAACTGGGGTCCTTAGTCTTCACAGGCAAGCGCTTAACCGCTAAGCCATCTCTCCAGCCCCTGAGTCTTTTTTTTTTTTTTTTGAATCCTGTTTTCACAACGATTGAAAAGACAGGCAAGCACCTTTCAGGATCATAGTAGAAAGCACCCTTTGCCCCACAAGTGCTGTCTCCTTCCCAGTCTGCTCTAGCAACGCCCTCTGGGTTTTTCGCCTGCTCCTGGACCCGGGCCCCAGCCCTCTCTGCTGCCCCAGGGTGCAGGACGCAGAGTTGGGCCAGGCCTGTGGGGTGGCTCTGCCTCAACTGTCTGTAACCTTTCTTCTGTTGCAGACCAGCCTTGCCCATCACTTCCTTCCTGGGGCCTGCCTGGTCTCTCCTCCCTCACAACCACACACTTTCCTCTGCCCACTACACAAACCCACAGACGCTAATGTTCTTGCTGGGCACAGAAATACAAGCCCTGTTTTTGGCTCTGGCTAGGCTCCGTCCCACGGGCACCCCTCTTGTCATGAACTTAGCCACCAGATCTGCTGTCCTCAGCCCTGGAGCTACAGGAGTGCACTATAGATCCCAGCATTCACCTGGCTCGGGCCGCACCTCTTCCTCATCACACGGTGCCTGTGTGACCAGCTTGTCCACACCTGTTTCTGCCACACACATTCTCTAAAGCCTGTCCCCACCCATTGTCTTTCCTTGTAGCAGAGAGAACTGCCCCAGGACAACAGGCCTGGAGGGGACAAGAGAAGCCTGCTGGTTCCCCCCCCACACACCCCCTAATTAGGGCTTTTGCGCAAATGCTCCCATATGATGGTTTTTCTCTTTGCATTTCTAGGAAGTCTTTTTCCCCTTCCCCTGCTTTGACCTCTCACCTACTCTTACCACCACCTGCCACAAAGTACATTTCATTTTTTAAAAAAGTTTTCAATTGTTTTGTTTAATAACACCTTAATTTTATTGATTTTAAATTTTTTTTGTTTATTTTTATTTATTTATTTGAGAGTGACAGACAGAGAGAGAAAGAGGCAGATAGAGAGAGAGGGAGAATGGGCGTGCCAGGGCCTCCAGCCACTGCAAAGGAACTCCAGACGCGTGCGCCCCCTTGTGCATCTGGCTAACGTGGGTCCTGGGGAATCGAGCCTCGAACCGGGATCCTTAGGCTTCACACGCAAGCGCTTAACCGCTAAGCCATCTCTCCAGCTCTTATTGTTTTTTTTTAATATCCATGAAGTAATTGTTCTTAAATAACTATTTATTTTAAAAAGTGTTTATTTGGTCAGGTGTGGTGGCACACGCCTTAAATCTCAGCACTTGGGAGGCTGAGGTAGGCACATCGTTGTGAGTTTCAAGGCCACCCTGAGACTACATAGTGAATTCCAGGTCTGCCTGGGCTAAAGCAAGACACCACCTCATTAAAAAAAAATATATATTTGGAATGCAGAAATGGCTCAACAGTTAAAGTGCTTGTCTGCCAAGCCTAAGGACTTGGGTTTGATTCCCCAGTACCCATGTAAAGCCAGATGCAGAAGGTGGCATATGTGTTTGGAGTTTGGTTGCAATGGCTAGAGGCCCTGGTGTGCCCATTCTCTCTCTCTATCTACCTCTTCCTCCTCTCTCTCAAGTAAGTAAATAAATAAATAAAATATTAAAACTATTCCTTTTTTTTTTTTTTTTTTCCGAGGAAGGGTCTTGCTCTAGCTCAGGCTGACCTGGAATTCACTATGTAGTCTCAAGGTGGCCTTGAACTCATGGCAATCCTCCTACCTCTGCCTCCCCAGTGCTGGTATTAAAGGCGCGCGCCACCACACCCAGCACTATTCACTTTTTTCCTTTTTATGAGAGAGAGAGGAAAGAGAGAGAGAGAATGAGCACACCAGGACTTCATGCCACTGCAAATGAACTCCAGATGTGTATGCCACTTTGTGCATCTGGCTTTCTGTGGGTATTGGGAAATAGAGTCTGGGCTTTTATGCTTTGCAAACAAATCACTGAACCATCTCTCTAGCTCCATTTAGTAGCTTTTATTGGGAACCTTAATATGTGGACATTCTGAAAATTGGGCATATTCTCATCACGTTGTCTTTTCTTTTCCTCTCTCCCCTGCTCCGTTTCACGGGAGGCCCCTCCAAAGTGAGCTATTGGTAATCACTTTGGGGTCAAGAATGCCCCAGTCAGCTCCTCGTAGCGTGCTTTCCCATTCCCTGGCTCCTACATTCTTTCTGCCTTCTCTTCCACAATGTTCCCTGAGCCCTGGAGGGTGTGGTAGGAGTCTCCTTCAGTGTTGAGTTCTCTCAACAGAACTTTGACTTTCGGCCTTGCTGAGCTCCGAGGCTCCTCAGTGTCGTCTGCCCTCTCCCTGGAGATGGTCCTCAGGGTCGCAGTGAGCGCGGCGCTCATATTTAGTCTGCCACTTCCTGTGAAAAGTTTCTTGGGTCCCGGAAGGTGTGGTAAGAGATGACTTGTCAAACGCTAGGCCCTTGGCTTTCTCTTCTTGTCATTTTAGTGGATCTTGAACCTTCCCAGTATTCACCACCATCTGTCAAAAAGCAAAAGTTCTCGGGCTGGAGGGATGGCTTAGCGGTTAAGGCGATTGCCCGCAAAGCCAAAGGACCCAGGTTCGATTCCCCAGGACCCACGTAAGCCAGATGCACAAGGGGGCGCACGCGTCTGGAGTTCGTTTGCAGTGGCTGGAGGTCCTGCTGCGTCCATTCTTTCTCTCCCTCTTTCTCTGTCAAATAAATAAATAAATAGTATAATATATTTTTTTAAAAAAGCAAAAGTTCTCTAAGAATGAGCCAGCATTGGCCAAGGGGTTATACATTTAGAAGGCTTTTTTTTTTGGGGGGGGCATAACCTCCCTACTTAGGCAAAGAACAGGGGAAGCTTTCCTCTACGGTCCATGATCTTCCATAGGCTTCTCATGTAGTTTCTCAGTACCAGGCATGAATTCTCTCCCACTGAACTGGCCTCATATCCAATCAGAGAGCAGTCGATTGTCTCCTAACCTGTGTGCCACTCTTGCACCAGCGGGTACACCTTGCGTGGCTGGTTGATTCGGTAGCTCTCAGGAGCCGCGGCTCGTTCACACTGTTGGTGACTTTAACCCTCCAGGAGTGTGCGCAGCACTCTTGGGCACAAGGACAGCCACCCAGCAGGGGGCTGGTTTCCAGCGTCGTTTCTCAATGTCCTGTACCCTCAGCCTGTGGTGTGTCTTTAGCAGTAGGAACTTACCATCTAGTTTTGGTGGGTAAACAAGTGCTTCACTAGTTACTTATATTGTTTGGGGGGCGGTCTCATGGGCCTCCCTAACAGCTCACTGTGTGTGTGTGTGTGTGTGTGTGTGTGTGTGTGTGTGGTGGGGGAGGGGGCAGGGATCCAATTCTGGCATTAGGATTTACCAACACAGCAATGGCCTATTGTTTTTGTTTTTGTTTTTTTGTTTTATTTATTTATTTATTTATTTATTTATTTATTTTGTTTTTCGAGGTAGGGTCTCACTCTAGCCCAGGCTGACCTGGAATTCACTATGGAGTCTCAGGGTGGCCTCGAACTCACGGCAATCCTCCTATCTCTGCCTCCCGAGTGCTGGGATTAAAGGCGTGCGCCACCACGCCCAGCTCAGCCTATAGTTTTAAGGTAAAGCTTTCTCCACCTCAACAGAGTACTTCGGCCCAAACTATCCCCCCTTCTCTTTCTCTAAGTTATATTTTTATTTATTTATTTGAGAGTGACAGACAGAGAGAGAAGGACACACACACACACACACACACACACAGAGAGAGAGAGAGAGAGAGAGAGAGAGAGAGAATGTGCACATCAGGGCTTCCAGCCACTGCAAAGGAACTCCAGACACGTGCGCCCCCTTGTGCATCTGGCTTACAATGGGTCCTGGGGAATCGAGCCTTGAACCAGGGTCCTTAGGCTTCACAGGCAAGCTCTTAACCGCTAAGCCATCTCTCCAGCCCTAAGTTATATATTTTATAAATTAGCTGATGAAGAAGTAGGTTTCTATAGTACTAATTCATACCTTCTTTATTTCGTTTTGTATATCCCTCTACCTCCCCTCCCTCCCTTTCTTCTGTCCCCCCAGACCCTTCCACCCCTTGTATTCTCTCCCTCCATCTGCCTGTCTACTATCCCCTCCTCTGATCCCTTCCTGCTTCTCTCTCCTCATGCCTCATTCCGTCTTTCTGTCCAGCACTGCTGATGCTTGCTACAGCTTCTAAACAAACCAAACTAAACTGTTCCAGGTTGGGATCTGCTCCGGAGAGAAAACATGCAGCATTTGTCTTTCTGAGCCTGGGTTCCCTCACTTGATGTAATTTTTTTTATTTTTTGAGGTCCATCCATTTTCCTGTGAATTTCATAATTTCATTTTTCCTTACCGCTGAATAAAACTGTGCAGTGGAGTTTTATTCAGTGGTAAGGGAAAAAGAAAACAAAATAATGAAATTTGCAGGGAGATCCATGGATCTGGAAAAGATTACACTAAGTGAGGTAACCCAGACACAGAAAGTCAAACACCACATGTTCTCTCTCATATGCTGATCCTACCTTCAGATGTCTAGATTTGTGAGCGAGTTAAAGTCAGTAGTAGAGGCCAGGAAGGTCGAAAGGGACCATGAAACCCCGAGGGGGGGGGGGCGGGATGAAGGCAAGGGAATAAGAGGCATGTCAGTAGAGGGGCACAATACTGGCGTTTAAATGGTCCGAGTAGGGTCAGGAGAGGGAACGGGGGAGAAGAGGGTGTAGGAGGAGGGTCAATTAAAATTAAGATGTCCCGGGCGTGGTGGCGCACGCCTTTAATCTCAGCACTCAGGAGGCAGAGGTAGGAGGATCGCAGTGAGTTCAAGGCCACCCTGAGACTACATAGAGGATTCCAGGTCAGCCTGAGCTAAAGTGAGACCCTACCTCGAAAAACCAAAAAAAAAAAAAAAAAAAAAAAAGAAGATGTTATGAATTTAGAAAAAAAGACCTCTACTGCCTTTGACCACGGAGCCTTTTTCTCTGCCCCTGTTTTATTTATTTATTTATTTTACCCCAGGTTGCCCTGGAACTCATGTTCCTCCTGCTTCAGCCTCTGGAGTACTAGAATTACCACCACTGCATTCTACTCTATTACATCTGTTTTATTTCATTGTTTTGAAAATTATTTTATTTTTATTTACTTATTTGGGAGAGAGAGAGAGAGAGAGAGAAAGAGAGAGAGGGCGAGAATGGGCACGCCAGGGCTTCCAGCCATGGCAAACAAACCCTAGACGCGTGCACCACCTTGTGGATCTGGCTTACGTGGGTCCTGGGGAATCGAACCTGGGTACTTTGGCTTCGCAGGCAAGAGTCTAAATCACTAAGCCATCTCTCTAGCCCTGCTACGTATATTTTAAAATGCACACACACACACACACACACACACACACACACACACACACTAACATACTAACGACCCTTAGAACTGAGCTGGCCTGGAGTTGGAGAGAGACACATACTCCAGGCCTGGGGAAACACACACACAGATCTCAGCCTGGAGACCTCGTTTTCTCTGCTATGGCTAGATTTAAGAAACTCCATGTGAAGAGAAAGAGATAGTACGAAGGGTGGGGGGCGGCGTGCAGACTGTCCCCAGGCCGGGGCTGCTGAGACTACCAGCCCAGGAAGAGCTGCCCCCCACCCACACACACACAACCCCAAGCCTGCAGGATTATCCAATCCTGCCCGCGCACGCCTTCATCTCTGACTCTGCCCTCCAGAACCCGACATAGCACAACTCTGTTTAAACCACCTTGTCTCTGGTGTTCCGTTACCATAGCCCCAGAAGGACACAATGCCCGTCTGTGGCTGGTCAGTGACCCTGTCCAGCCCCCTGGTTTCTGGAGCAGCGAGGAGGAGGTATCTGTTGCCGGCGTTCTCTCTGTCCTCTGTTGCTCTTCCCTCCCTGGCCCCCTTTCCCGTCTCTTTTTCCTGCTGTTCTGTCCCACTAACGACCCCTTGCTCAGTCTCCCTCCCTCTTGACTGTGCGTCCAGGAAGTCGGGGGTCACTGGACTCAGCCCCTGCTCTGTCCTCAGGCCTCTGCACTTTGTAGCACTCATATATATTTGTGTTTTTTAAAATATATTTTTGTTTTATTTTTATTTATTTATTAGAGAGCAACAGACAAAGAGAGAAAGAGGCAGACAGAGAGAGAGAGAGAGAGAGAGAGAATGGGCGAGCCAGGGCCTCCAGCCACTGCAAAGGAACTCCAGACGTGTGCGCCCCCTTGTGCATCTGGCTAACGTGGATCCTGGGGAATCGAGCCTCGAACCGGGGTCCTTAGGCTTCACAGGCAAGCGCTTAACCATTTCTCCAGCCCTCATATATATTTGCGAATGGATGACTCCCTCCAGGAAGGAGATAAGCTGCTTTCTCCTGGGCCCCCTCAGAGAAGGAGCAGCTATGTAAAGAAGGTTTTGGCAGAGAAAGGTCGAGACAAAAATATCTGAGGGCTGGGCTGGTGAGGTGGCTTAGCGGTTTAAGGCACTTGCCTGTGAAGCCTAAGGACCCAGATTCGACTCCCCAGGACTCACATAAATCCAGATGCACAAAGTGGTGCATGCGTCTGGAGTTTGTTTGCAGTGGCTAGAGGTACTGGCGTGCCCATTCTCTCTTTTTCTCTGTCTGCCTCTCATAAATAAATAAGAAACATTAGCCAGGCATGGTGGCGCACACCTTTGATTCCAGCACTCGGGAGGCAGAGGTAGGAGGATCGCCGTGAGGTCGAGGACACCCTGAGATAACATAGTGAATTCCAGGTCAGCCTGGGCTAGAACGAGACCCTACCTTGAAATAAAATATATATATATATATTAAAAAACACATTATAAAAGAATCTGAGGGTAGGGTAAGCAGGGTGAGGCCCTCCTGGTATGACAGTGACAGCCAGTCAGGGAAGAGCCATGTGGCCTCTACAGAGTGTGGTACGAGCCACTGTAGAAAGTCTGGGGTCAGCACAGAGGCCTGGGGCACGCTGAACCCAAAGCCAAGGCTTCCATGTCACAGAAGTGGATGGAAAAGGAAAAGCCCAGTGGACGCTGGGCTGTGCGAGGGGCCCCTTCCCTGATCTGGACGGCGAGACCGGGTGGGTAAACCATCCGAGAAGACCACACCCGTCCTCCAGAGCTCTGCCTCGTCTTTTCTCCAGGCTACAGGCGAAGACACTGGAGTCACAGGGGGAGGACGGATGGAGGCCAAGAACAGCCTCACGCCTTTAGACGCTGGGAGGTGACAGCTGGTCCAAGGGCCAGCTTTATTGGGAACCTGCTGTGTATCTTTGGGCCATCGGGGCCCGTCTCGTCGCCGGGCACACATTCACAACATTACCTTGACCGTCAGTAACTTCCATACACAGGTAATTCAGAGGGCGCAGAATGCCTTCCAAGAGCCTTCGCCGCCCCCAGAGGGAGGAGACTCCAAGCCGCGAGGCCGCCTCTCGAGTCCTGTTGGGAAGTGATGGGTAAGTGACAAGGCGTGGTGCGTTTCGGACTTCCCTACCCGTCTCCCTCCACGTGATTGACCTCCACGTGATTGACCTCCACGTTCCCAGGCTGTGAGGCAGTTCAAGCAGACACTTATTTCCGCTGGTGACAGAGGGTGAAGATGAGACACCGAGAGGTCGTCCAGCTAATTGGAGACTAGGGGCCGATCACACCATTTAATGACATCTGGGTCCGGCCCATCACAGGCCTCAGTGTCCCCTGCAGGAAAGCCAGGGATGTTCCGTAGATGCTGAAGGCCTGGCTTCAGAGGAACCCGGCTGTCTCCGAGGCCTTGCTGGCCTGGCCACCCTGAGTCAGCCTTGCTGTGACCTGGCGGCTGGGGGCGCTGGAGGCCCACGTTTCCTGTGTCTTGTTTTGGGGGGGGGTTAGTGGTGTATCTGGCATTCCTGACAGAGGTGGAGGCGCTTCGGGATTCGGTGGCCAGGTCCCTCGTGCGGGGAGGAAGGCGGCAGACACGCCGCCTGTTTTGCTGGGCAGCGAGTGGCCTTCCGGGCATTGTGCGTCCAGCGTGCGCCCGGGTCATGAACGCAGAGGCCCGGATTCTTTTCAAGTCACACGGCAGCGGTCTGTACTTCCTCCGGCATTCCCAAGAAGCTCCTGAGTGTAGGTGCTGCCAGGAGCCCTCCCACACGACCCCCCCTCCCCTCCTCTTGGTCACCCCGTCTTCCGCAGGAGGAAACAGCTCTTTGTAGCTTGATACGGGCCTGCGAGGGTCTCCACCACAAAGCCATCCTTTTTCCAAATGGCCTTCCCTCTTAGTCAGGTCATGGCTAAGATTTTTCTGACTTAGGTGGTGCATTACAGCTTTATTTTTATTAATTAATTAATTTATTTATTTAAAAGTATTTTATTTATTAGCATGCACGAGAGAGAGAGAGAGAGAGAGAGAGAGAATGGCCACACCAGGGCCTCCAGCCCCTGCACATGAACTCCAGACGTGTGCGCCACCTTGTGCATCTGGCTTGGGAGGTCTTTAGGCTTCACAGGCAAGCGCCTTAACCGCTAAGTCATCTCTGCAGCCCCTAAGTAATTTATTTTTAACTCTGTGTGTGTGTGTGCGCGCGTGCACACGCGCGTGCGAGCTCACACGCGTGCACATGTGCCATAGTGTGGATGTCAGAGGGCAACTTTCAGGTTGGTCCTCTCTTGTCCCCCTCATTTGAGGCAGGGTTTATTACCCTGGATCCTTTTTGCTTCAATGTGTTTTGAATTTTATTTATTTGGAAACAGAGAGAGAGAGAGAGAGAGAGAGAGAGAGAACCAGCAGGCGTGGAAACATTGGGGCCTCCTGCCACCGCGCCCGCCGACTCCGGATGCCTGCGCCACTTCGCGCTCGCGCTCTGAGCCCTTTGCGGGCAGCGTGGGGTGGAGCCTCGGCTGGTGGGCTTTGTACGCAAGGGCCTTTAACCACGGTCACTCTGGGGTCTTGCTCTGCTGTGCTTGCCTTGAGCTTCTGAGAAAGTCTCTCTCCGCCTCCCACCAGGCAGTCAGGGCGCTGGGATTGCAGACAGCTTCCGGCTTTGCAGTGGGCTCTGGAGATGGAACTCCAGATGGAGGGGGTGGCCGCTTTATCCGCCAGGCCAGCTCCCCAGCCCCAATTTTATTCTTCTTTTTGGTGGTGCTGGGGATTGAACCCAGGGCCTTGTGCATACTGGGCAAGTGTCCTGCCTCAGAGTTATATCCCTGGTCCTTCTGTGGGCTTTATATCCTTATTTTCTTTCTTTCTTTCTTTTTATTTATTTTTCAAGGTAGGGTCTCACTCTGATCCAGGCTGACCTGGAATTAACTATGGAGTCTCAGGGTGGCCTCGAACTCATGGTGATCCTCCTACCTCTGCCTCCTGAGTGCTGGGATTAAAGGCGTGCACCACCACGCCGGCTTCTTTCTTTAAAAAAAAAAATAAAAATAAAAATAAATTTATTAGAGAGAGAGGGAGAGAGAGGCAGGTAGAGAATGGGCACGTCAGGGTCTCCAGCCACTGCAAACAAACTCCAGACGCGTGCGCCCCCTTGTGCATCTGGCTTACGTGGGTCCTGGGGAGTTGAACATGGGTCCTTTGGCTTTGCAGACAAACGCCTTAACCGCTAAGCCATCCCTCCAGCCCTTTACATGCTTATTTTCTTAACAGTCTCATGGTGTAGTTGCTACTGTTGTTACTCCCTCCGTATTGATATAAAGAAGTGTAGAGAGGCTCAGTGACCCACCCTGGGCACCTCAGCAGGCACTTGGCAGAGCCAGGTCTGTGACACACTATCTTCTCACAGAAATCCTGATGTTTCATGCTTTGCAGGTGGGAAGAGATGAAACAGATCCGCTCATTTCATTCTTTTGAAAAAAATACGGGGCCGGAGAGAGGACTCAACAGGTACGGCACTTGCCTGCAATGCCTAACGACCTGAGTTCGATTCCCTAGTACCTATGTACAGCCGGATGCACAAAATGGTGTGCGCATCTGGAGCTTGTTTGCAGTGGCTAGAGGCCCTGGTACACCTACTCTCTCTCTCCTCTCCTTGCAAATAAATAAATAAAGTAAATTAAACAAACAAATACTTTCGGGGCTGAGGAGATGGCTCAGTGGATAAAAGCACTTGCCACAGGAGCATGGACGCCCAAAACTGCCTGCTTCCCCAGCACCCACGGGAACACCTCGGAGTCTGCATGCACAGCCTCTATCCCCAGTCCCACGGGGGTCGGAGAACAACTGCTCGCCTGGGCCAGGGCTCGCTGCTCTAGCAGCTCCGGGCCGAGGGAGGGACTTTGTCTTGAGGAAACGTGTGATTGAATGACGGAGGTGGTCACCTGACATTTTCCTTGGGCCTCCAGGCTCGCACGGGGCGGGGGGGTGCATCTGCACCCAGAGTGCAAATGCCACATGCACGCACCAAAGAGGTACTCTCATTTCAGAGAAATTTTAGATTTCCAGGATTATAGGTGAGAGAGAGCACAAAGAATCCCCATGAGGCACACCTGCTTTTCCTGGTTGCTCACATCTTACATCCCTCTGGTGCATGTCAGTGAACCAATACTGATCCATTGTTACTACATGCAGCCCATATTGTATTTGGATTCCTTCCTTCCTTCCTCCCTTCTTTTTCCTTCCTTCCTTCCTCCCTCCTTTCTTTCCTTCCTTCCCTCCCTCCCTTCTTTTTCCTTCCTTCCTTCCTCCCTCCCTCCTTTCTTTCCTTCCTTCCTTCTCCCCTCCCCTCCTCCCTTCTTTTTCCTTCCTTCCTTCCTTCCTTCCTTCCTTCCTTCCTTCTCCCCTCCCCTCCCCTCCCTCCCTCCCTCCCTCCGTTCTTTCCTTCCTTCCTTCCTTCCTTCCTTCCTTCCCTCCCTCCCTCCCTCCCTCCCTCCCTCCCTCCTTCCTCACTTTTTTTCCTTCCTTCCCTCCCTCCCTCTCTCTTTCTTTCTTTCATTTTTTTGAGGTAAGTTCTCAACTCTAGCCCAGGCTGATCCAGAATTCACTATGTAGTCTCAGGGTGGCCTCGAACTCATGTGATCCTCCTACCTCTGCCTCCTGAGCGCTGGGATTAAAGGCGTGCACCACCACCCGGCTTCTTTCTTTAAAAAAAAAAATAAAAATAAAAATAAATTTATTAGAGAGAGAGGGAGAGAGAGGCAGGTAGAGAATGGGCACGTCAGGTCTCCAGCCACTGCAAACAAACTCCAGACGCGTGCGCCCCTTGTGCATCTGGCTTACGTGGGTCCTGGGGAGTTGAACATGGGTCCTTTGGCTTTGCAGACAAACGCCTTAACCGCTAAGCCATCCCTCCAGCCCTTTACATGCTTATTTTCTTAACAGTCTCATGGTGTAGTTGCTACTGTTGTTACTCCCTCCGTATTGATATAAAGAAGTGTAGAGAGGCTCAGTGACCCACCCTGGGCACCTCAGCAGGCACTTGGCAGAGCCAGGTCTGTGACACACTATCTTCTCACAGAAATCCTGATGTTTCATGCTTTGCAGGTGGGAAGAGATGAAACAGATCCGCTCATTTCATTCTTTTGAAAAAAATACGGGGCCGGAGGAGAGGACTCAACAGGTACGGCACTTGCCTGCAATGCCTAACGACCTGAGTTCGATTCCCTAGTACCTATGTACAGCCGGATGCACAAAATGGTGTGCGCATCTGGAGCTTGTTTGCAGTGGCTAGAGGCCCTGGTACACCTACTCTCTCTCTCCTCTCCTTGCAAAATAAATAAATAAAGTAAATTAAACAAACAAATACTTTCGGGGCTGAGGAGATGGCTCAGTGGATAAAAGCACTTGCCACAGGAGCATGGACGCCCAAAACTGCCTGCTTCCCCAGCACCCACGGGAACACCTCGGAGTCTGCATGCACAGCCTCTATCCCCAGTCCCACGTGGGTCGGAGAACAGCCGCTCGCCTGGGCCAGGGCTCGCTGCTCTAGCAGCTCCGGGCCGAGGGAGGGACTTTGTCTTGAGGAAACGTGTGATTGAATGACGGAGGTGGTCACCTGACATTTTCCTTGGGCCTCCAGGCTCGCACGGGGGGGGGGGGGTGCATCTGCACCCAGAGTGCAAATGCCACATGCACGCACCAAAGAGGTACTCTCATTTCAGAGAAATTTTAGATTTCCAGGATTATAGGTGAGAGAGAGCACAAAGAATCCCCATGAGGCACACCTGCTTTTCCTGGTTGCTCACATCTTACATCCCTCTGGTGCATGTCAGTGAACCAATACTGATCCATTGTTACTACATGCAGCCCATATTGTATTTGGATTCCTTCCTTCCTTCCTCCCTTCTTTTTCCTTCCTTCCTTCCTCCCTCCTTTCTTTCCTTCCTTCCCTCCCTCCCTTCTTTTTCCTTCCTTCCTTCCTCCCTCCCTCCTTTCTTTCCTTCCTTCCTTCTCCCCTCCCCTCCCTCCCTTCTTTTTCCTTCCTTCCTTCCTTCCTTCCTTCCTTCCTTCCTCCCTTCCTCCCTCCCTCCCTCCCTCCCTCCCTCCGTTCTTTCCTTCCTTCCTTCCTTCCTTCCTTCCTTCCTCCCTCGCTTCCTCCCTCCCTCCCTCCTTCCCTCACTTTTTTTCCTTCCTTCCCTCCCTCCCTCTCTCTTTCTTTCTTTCATTTTTTTGAGGTAAGTTCTCACTCTAGCCCAGGCTGATCCAGAATTCACTATGTAGTCTCAGGATGGCCTCGAACTCACAGCGATCCTCCTACCTCTGCCTCCTGAGCGCTGGGATTAAAGGCGTGCGCCACCACGCCCAGCTTCTTTCATTTTTATTGACTTGTACTTATTTGCTTTTACTTCTCTCGCTTTTCTACCGCAGGCCTCCAGCCTGGTCCCATGTCACGTTTCATCATCACGTCCCCTTAGGCTTCTCTTGGCCGTGACAGTTCCTCACTCTTGTGGGCAGTTCTGAGGAGCACTCGTGTGAATTTCGCGTGTCTGGTTTTCTCACAACTCTCCTACGGTCGTGTGTTTTGGGGGAAGGCCGCAGAGGTAAAGTGCCACTCTTCTCACACAGCAGGACTCCTAACTGTTGAGGTGACCTCGACAAGGCTGAGGTGATGCTTGTCAGATTTCGTCATTATGGCGTTGCTCTTCTATCCCCTATCTACGCTGTATTCGGGGTTCATTTTTGAGCACTAAGAGAGGAAGTAATTTCTCCCTGAAGTAAGAAAAGATGAGTCAGAGTAAAGCCAAATACATATATATATATTCAGTTTTCTAAGGCAGAGTCCCACACTAGCTCAGGCTGACCTGGAATTCACTCTGTAGTCTCAGGGTGGCCTCGAACTCTTGGCGATCCTTCCACCTCTGCCTCTTGAGTGCTGGGATTAAAGGCGTGTGCCACCATGCCTGGCTAAAAATAAAATATTTTAAATTAAAAAAATGGATTCTTTCATCTATATAAGGGCAAGACCTGATTGCTTTGCAGAGTCAGGGGACTGACCCCCGAGGTCAGCCCACCTAGGCAGCATGCTGACTTCAGGGGTCAGTCCACCTAGGCAGCATGCTAGACTATGGAGGCAGCAGGGGGCGCCGAGGCCTCTGTGGGTGAATCTGGGTCAGACACGAGTTCTGATCCTGCCAAGGCGGGTGGCATCTTCTGGTTTCCTCTTTGGGATTGTGTCCCTAACTAAAACTGCCTAAAAGAAGCTAGCTTTCTCCTGTTTCTCCTTCAGGAGGGCACACCCTAACTGTGGATGACATCATCCCATGGGCTGGGCTCCTGGACTGAATAGAAAGGCCCAAACTGGCTGAGCAGTGGCACCTATCCGTCTGCTTCCTCACCGTGATGGACGTGAGCAGTCGCCTCAAACTGCGGCCTTCCGGCCGTGAGGCACTGTACCCTCAAACTCCAAGCCAAAGACTAATCTTTCCTTCCTTAAGTTGCTCCTTGTCAGGTATTCATTCACAACGCGAGGGTCACTAGTACAAAAACCTTTATCCAGGCACAAGCTACTGTGCTTTGATGTTATTGACTCAATAATCTATACTAGGCCAGGTGGCGCACACCTCTAATCCCAGCACTCGGGAGGCAGAGGCAGGAGGAACGCTGTGAATTTGAGGCTACCCTGAGACTACATGGTGGATTCCAGGTCAGCCTGGGCTACAGTGATACCCTACCTTGAAAAAATAATAATAATAAATAAATAAATAAATATATATATACACATACACACATACACACATACACACATACAGGACTGGGGAGATGGCTTAGTGGTTAAGGCGTATGCCTGCAAAGCCTAAGGACCCAGGTTCAATTCCCCAGGACTCAAGTTAGTCAGATGCACAAGGTGGTGCGTGCATCTGCGGTTCGTTTGCAGTGGCTGGAGGCCCTGGTGTGCCCTCTCTCTCTCTCTCTCTCTCTCTGTCACTCTCAAATAAATAAATAAATAATGAACAACAACAACAACAACAACAAAATCAAGCCGGGTGTGGTGGCGCACGCCTTTAATCCCAATACCCCGGAGGCAGAGGTAAGGAGGATCGCTGTGAGTTCGAGGCCACCCTGAAACTACATAGTGAATTCCAGGTCAGCCTGAGCTAGAGTGAGACCCTACTTCAAAAAACTAAAAACAAACAAATAAATAAATAAATCAAGCGGTTGCATTTCACAACATAACCTCAAGACAGCAGAGCTCTAAATGAAGTTAGAACCACACTTTGTAAAAGTTGAAGGAAACAAATTTACCATAAGAAAAGTACAGTAGAATCCGTACTGTGGGGCTGAGCCTTTGGAGATGAATCCACTGAGTCTGTTGACACAAACTGATTCCTGGCAGCAAAGCCTAAGGACCCAGGCTCCATTCCCCAGGACCCACGTTAGCCAGATGCACAAGGGGGCGCACGCGTCTGGAGTTAAGTTTGCAGTGGCTGGAAGCCCTGGTGTGCCCATTCTCTCTCTCTCTCTTTCTCCGTCAAATAAATAAAATAAATAAACAATTTTTCTCTGCATTGAAACAAGCACTCCCTCCTGAAGGGACTCCGGGGAAAAGACCCCTCCCTAAGGTTATATATATAAGGGTAAACAACTGCTTGTGGGAGAGACTCTCCCACCAGCCAGGCTGCATTTTTCCACGAGTGGCCACCAGAGCTGGGGTGGGCTCTCTGGTCGTGCAGCCTCCATGTTTCTGTAAGCAACCCCACACCCAGCTCAGTAAGGAACCCCAATAAACTCACCGGCTCACCGAGCCTCAGTCGCTTCCGTCGGGCCGTGGTCTGTTGACGGTGCCCGAGCTGGGGAAAACAAAGGTGAGCTAGCACGTCCCCCGGAAGAAGAGTTTCACTTGCCAGTGTCTTACTGCCATCCGGGTAGCAGTGGACGTGGGGTGACCTGTGGCAGTCCGAGTCAATAGACCAACAGTAAACTCCAGGAGGGGAGAGAGAGTGGTGGTTTTTTTTTTACCCTTGCTTTTATATCTCCCAAACCTAGACAGGTAGCAAATGAACAATGATGTCCGAACACGTCGAGGAAACTGTAAGGGAAGTCTAAGAGAAAAGCAAGAGGTATGCCGGACTTGATCTCTACAGACAATACTTTTTTTTTTTTTGGTTTTTGTTTTTTTGTGGTAGGGTCTCACTCTGGTCCAGGCTGACCTGGAATTAGCTATAGAGTCTCAGGGTGGCCTCGAACTCTCGGTGATCCTCCTACCTCTGCCTCCTGAGTGCTGAGATTAAAGGCGTGCGCCACCACGCCCGGCAAGACTGTTTTTTTTTTCTCAATTTTTATTAGCATCTTCCATGATTATAAAAAATATCCCATGGTAATACCCTTTCTCTCCCCACTTTCCCCTTTGAAATCCCATTCTCCATCATATCCCCTCCCCATCTCAATAAGTCTCTTATTTTGATGTCATGATCTTTTCCTCCTCTTATGATGGTCTTGTGTAGTCTTGACACTGTGAGGTCACGGATATCCAGGCCATTTTATGTCTGGAGGGAGGACGTTGTAAGGAGTCCTACCCTTCCTTTGGCTCTTACATTCCTTCTGCCAACTCTTCCGCATTAGACCCTGAGCCTTGGAAGGTGTGATCGAGATGTCACTCAGTACTCCAGTCGCTTCTTTCCAGCATCATGATACCTTCTGAGTCATCCCAAGGTCACTGCCATCTGAAAAGAGAAGATTCTCTACCCAAAGTGAGAGTAGCATTAATATAAGGGTATAAATATTAAGAGAAGTGCTTACTGGGCAGTTTGATAAGCATAGTATATGCATTTAGCCAGACAGCAGCAGACGTTACACCCCTAGGGCTCATGACTACCCCCGTTTTAAGTTTTCAGTATCAGGGATGTATTCCCTCCCATGGAGTGGGCCTCCAGTCCAATTAGAGGGCAGTTGGTTTCCACCATGATAGATGTGCCACTATTGCACCCATTGGCTCATTTGACCTGGCTGGCAAAATGTAAGACTTGCAGTGTCCACTGTTGAGAATCTTCACTGGTGATTTTTCTCTCTCCCATTGAACTGCGTGTAGCATGGCTTCTTCCAGCTTTCTGTCAGCTGTTCTACATGAAGGAGGTTATCAGCTCAGTTCCAGCAGGATTTCTCAGTGGTCTTGCAGCCCAAGTATGTGGCGTCTTTAGCAATAAGGACTGTTTTTTTTTTTTTTTTTTTTTTTTTTTTTTTTTTTTTGAGAGAAAACAGCGAGGGATCTCAGCTTTCCCGCTGAAGTGAAGGGGTGAAGGCTGAAGCCCTGGGCCAGGCTGGGGTGTCAGATTATAAGGAGAATCTTAAGAAAAACAGGCTGGACCAGGTGCTGTTGATAAGAAAATTGTAGCTGTTTGTGTCCTTGTTCAGAATAGTCTTCTGCAGCCAGGAATGTCTAAGGGGGGCGGACACTCAGATGGTCTCTGGTCCTTCAAGGCCATCTAGGCTAAGGGGAGTGCATCAATCAGGGAAGGGTGCCAAACCTCTTTATTGCCCGCAAGCTTTAGGGGTAGCTATTAACTCTTTAGTTCCCTTTAGTTTTCAGGGGAGGCTATTGACCCTTCAGAAACTCAGTGAGGCTGGGGTGCTCTCTGAATCAGCTCCGTGTTCTCACCTGCGTTGACGTCTCTGCGTATCACATGATTCGTGCTGGGCGAGCGTGCCTGTATGCACCGGGCAGCGGAGACAAACGGCTCTGGGCACAGAGAGCAGCAGCCAGGGTGGAGAGAGGGCTTCCTAACAGGGCGTGTGGATGTGGGGTGCGTTGGTAGATGGGCTGTTCTGTCTGGAGCTGCGCTCGGGAGACTTGAATTATTAATGAAAGTTCTAGGAAGTCCAGTGGGCTTCTCAGGAAACTTTATCCAATTAAGTAGAAATAAATTCCAAGTGTGCTTTTAAACACCATTAGGCCTTTTTTTTTTTCTTCCATTTTCAAAACTTTATTTATTTATTATGAGAGAGAGAGAGAGCGAGAGAGAGAGAATTGGCCTGCCAGGGCCTCCAGCCACTGCAGTCGAACTCCAGACTCACGGGCGCCACCTTGTGTGCATGTGCGACCTTGAGTCACCTTGTGCGTGTGGCTTACACGGGATCTGTAGAGTAGAACATGGGTCCTTAGGGTTCGCAGGCAAGTGCCTTAACCGCTAAGCCATCTCTCTAGCCCGAAAGCTTTATATTGCTGTGGAACGTTCATAGAAAAACAGCACACAGAGGGCTGGAGAGATGGCTTAGCGGTTAAGGCATTTGCCTGCAAAGCCAAAGGATCCCAGTTCGATTCTCCAGGACCACACGTAAGCCAGATTGTACAAGGGGGCGCATTTGTCTGGAGTTCGTTTGCAGTGGCTGGAGGCCCTGGGGTGCCCATTCTCTCCCTCTCTCTTTCTCTCTCTCTCTGCTTCTTTCTCTCTGTCAAATAAATCAATAAATAAAATATGTTTAAAAAAAAAAAGAAAAAGAAATCACATAGATCTAAGCATTCAGTTCGAGACCCTTTCATGAGTTAAACACACCGTCTCATTGCCAGCATCAGGTTAAGAGACAGAGCACTTCAGCTCTTCAGTGACTCCCCCTCAGACTCCCTTTTCGTGTCCCAACCCCATCCACACCGGAGGAACGTACCCGACTTCTCCCAGCACAGCTTGGTTCTGTTAGTGTTCACTCACACGCTGCTCACGTGGGACGATGCTTTCCTGAGCCTAGCTTTTCTTACTCAGTGACTCATTGCATTTGGTTTTGTATCATTCTCATGGGTATATAAGCATTCAGTGTTTGGGCAGCATAGGAGCCACTCCGTATCCGTGGGGCATATGTTCCAAGACCCTGAGAGGATGCCTGGAACTGCAGAGAGTAGTGTATGGTGGTGTGTGTCTACAATCCCAGCCCTTGGGGAGGCTGAAGCAGGAGGATCACATGCTTGAGACAAGCCTGGGCTACGTACATACTGAGAACCAGGTCTGTCAGGGCTACATGGCAAGATTCTGTCCAAAAGCTCAAAACAAACAAGCAAAAGCAACAAAAATATCTTATTTCCTATACATACACACCTATGATCAAGTTTAAGTTCTAAATAAGGCATAGAAAAAGACTAGCAAAAATAGCAAGAAAGGGCTGGAGGGATGGCTTAGCGGTTAAGGCATTTGCCTGCAAAGCCAAAGGACCCAGGTTCGGTTCCCCAGGACCCATGTTGGCCAGATGCACAGGGGGGCACACGCCTCTGGAGTTCGTTTGCAGTGGCTGAAGGCCCTGGCATGACCATTCTCTCTCTCTCTCTTTTTTTTTTTTTTTGGTTTTTCGAGGTAGGGTCTCACTCTAGCCCAGGCTGACCTGGAATTCACTATAGAGTCTCAGGGTGGCCTCAAACTCATGGCAATCCTCCTACCTCTGCCTCCCGAGTGCTGGGATTAAAGGCGTGCGCCACCATGCCCAGCTTCTCTTTCTCTTTTTTTCCCTCTTTCTCTGTCAAATAAATAAATAAAAATAAAATGTTTAAAAAAACAAAAATGGTCATAATTAATATTAAAAAAATAGCAAGAAAATAGAGACATTCTAAAAGCACCTGGTAATAAAATTATTTAAAATTGATGAAATTTATTATTTCTAGAACTATTTAAAAACTTCTGGACTGTTCACTATGGGTACTGAAACTGCAGAAGGCGACGTGTAAATAAGGGGGTAATGACTCCACTGCAGTTCATCCATTATACTGTTGAAGGGTGCCTGGGTGGTCTCCCGTCTCTGGCTATGGCAGATTGAAGCCCTGCTGTGTTGGTTCATTCTGAAGACGCATTAAAAAGTAACTCCAGGGCTGGAGAGATGGCTTAGTGGTTAAGCGCTTGCCTGTGAAGCCTAAGGACCCTGGTTGGAGGCTCCATTCCCCAGGACCCACGTTAGCCAGATGCACAAGGGGCGCACGCGTCTGGAGTTCGTTTGCAGTGGCTGGAGGCCCTGACGCACCCATTCTCTCTCTCTCTCTATCTGCCTCTTTCTCTCTCTGTCTGTTGCTCTCAAATAAATAAAAACAAACAAACAAACAAAAAAAAAGTAACTCCAGGGCTGGAGAGATAGTTTTGTGGTCAAGGCACTTGTCTGCAAAGCCAAAGGACCCCAGATTGGATCTCCCAGGACCCACATGAACCAGATGCACAGTGTGGTGCATGCGTCTGTTTGCAGTGGCTGGAGACTCTGGCATGCCCATTCACTCTTTCCGTCTTTCTCCTCCTCCTCTCTCTCTCAAATATATATATATATATATATATTTTTTTTTTTGTTTGTTTTTTTTGTTTTTCAAGGTAGAGTCTCACTCTAGCTCAGGCTGACCTGGAATTCACTATGTAGTCTCAGGGTGGCCTTGAACTCATGGTGATCCTCCTACCTCTGCCTCCCAAGTGCTGGGATTAAAGGCATGTGCCACCACACCTGGCCCCTAAAATATACAATTAACTAATTAATTAATTAATTTATTTATTTTGCTTTTTTGAGGTAGGGTCTCACTTTAGCCCAGGCTGACCTGGAATTCACTATGTAGTCTCTGGGTGGCCTCGAACTCACGGCAATCCTCGTACCTCTGCCTCCTGAGTGCTGGGATTAAAGGCGTGCGCTACCACGCCCGGCTAATATTTTATTTTTATTTATTTATTTATTTATTTATTTATTTATTTATTTATTTATCAGAGAAAGAGGGAGAGAGAAAGAGAGAGTGGGTGTGCCAGGGCCTCCAGCCACTGCAAACAAACTGCAGGCGCATGCGCCCCCTTGTGCATCTGGTTAACGTGGGTCCTGGAGAACCGAACCAGGATCCTTTGGCTTTGCAGGCAAACGCCTTAACTGCTAAGCCATCTCTCCGGCCCTGTATGTATTTATTTTTATTTTGCACGTGGAGTATGTGTAGTGTACTGTATGTGTACACGCGCTCACAGGTGGGCGGAGGTCAGAGGTGCAAGTCAGATGATCCTTACCCTATTGTCTTTCTGAGCCCAGTGATTCTCTGCTATCTGTTCCTCATAGTACTGGGGTTACAGATGTGTGTGGCCACTCCCAGCTGCTTACTTAGGTCCTGGAGAATTGTTCTCAGTGGGGCTCAGGCTCCCTCAAGCTCTAATTTGCAACAAGTATTCTTACGTACTGAGTCATCGTCCCAGTTCTTGTATGCAACTTTTTTTTTTTTTTTTTTTTCGAGGTAGGGTTTCACTATGTGGTCTCAGGGTGGCCTCGAACTGAAGGCAATCCTCCTACCTCTGCCTCCCAAATGCTGGGATTAAAGGCATGCGCCACTACGCCAGGTCCCATTTTTGAAAAATGAAGAAATAGGGATGGAGAGATGGCTTAGGAGCTAAGTTGCTTGCCTGCAAAGCCAAGGGACCCAGATTTGATTCCCCAGGGCCCACGTAAGCCAGATGTACAAGTGGCGCGTGTGTCTGGAGTTCATTTGCAGTGGCTGGAGGCCCTGGTGTGCCCATTCTCTCTCTCTCTCTGCCTCTTCCTCTCTTTCTCTCAAATAAATAAATAAAAACAAAATATAAAAGCGTTAAAAAAAAATGGAGAAGGGCTGGAGAGATGGCTTAGCGGTTAAGGTGCTTGCCCGTGAAGCCAAAGGACCTCGGTTCGATTCCCCAGGACCCATGTAAGCCAGCTGCACGAGGTGGCTCAGGCGTCTGGAGTTCATTTGCAGTGGCTGATGCGCATTCTCTCTCCCTCTCTCTCTCTCTCTCTCTCTGCTTCTTTCCCTCTCTCAAATAAATAAATAAAAATCAAGTATTTTAAAAAATGGAGAAACTGTTAATATAGATTTAAGGAAGGACATTAAGAGAAGGAAGAGGGATGTGTCAGGACAGCAGTGCCCGCCCTAGTGTGTGGGTGTGGGCTTCTCAAGGGAGAGCCTGTCACACGTCGATTCACAGTTTACGCATATTCATATCTCCTTCCACTTTAGCGTATCATAAAAGCATTTCCCACGTCTTTAAGAATCGTTCTGCAATATTGTTTCTCATGACTACGTGGTAATCTATCCCAAGGGTATGTCAAAAGTCTTTAATTTCCTGAACTGGGACATTCAGAACGCTTGCGCTTGTTTTGACAGCTAGAAACAATGTGGCCGTGATTATCTCATGTGTAGATCTTCGCTTTAATTGTAAATTGTTTCCTTCGGATGGATTCCTTGAAGTGGAATTGATTGGGTCATGAGTACTTTACAGCAGTGGTACATTACAAACTGCCAAATTGCTTTATAAAAATGAACCTTATAAAAAAAAAAAAAAAAAGCAACAAAGAAACTTTAGCCGGGCGTGGTGGCTCACGCCTTCAATCCCAGCACTCGGGAGGCAGAGGTAGGAGGATCGCCGTGAGTTCGAGGCCACCCTGAGACTACAGAGTGAATTCCAGGTCAGCCTGGGCTAGTGAGACCCTACCAAAAAAAAAAAAAAAACCCAAACCAAAACAAAACAAAACAAAAATGAACCTGTAAAAATGTGACTTAATGTTTTGCAGTGCTGACAGGGGAACCCAGGGCCCGGTTATAGTAGAGTAACCCTGCCACTAAGTTACCTCCCCAGCCCGAGGTACCTTGTATGCTAACTTATTTTTATTTACTTGAGAGAGAGCAAGAGAGTAGGTGTGTGCTAGGGCCTCTTCCCAGTGTAAATAAACTCCATATACATGCAGGACTTTGCATCTGGCTTTACGTGGGTGCTGGGAATTGAACCTGTGTTGGCAGGCTCTGCAAGCAAGCGTCTAACCATTGAGTAATCTCCCCAGCCCCAGTGTGCTATTTTTATACACCCTCCCGCTATAAGAACTGATATCCTGAGAAAAGGTATTTTGTGACATCTTCACACACTTTGAATATTTTATTTAATATCTAAAAAATCTTCACTTTTGTATTGTTCAGTTTTCAGTATCTAAAAATGTCTAAATCTAAAAATGTCTCTTGTGATTTATTTATTGATTGATTTTTTTTTTTTTTTTGTTTTTTTGAGGTAGGGTCTCACTCTAGCCCAGGCTGACCTGGAATTCACTATGTAGTCTCGGGGTGGCCTCAAACTCACCGGCAGTCCTCCTACCTCTGCCTCCTGAGTGCTGGGATTAAAGGTGTGTACCACCACGCCTGGCTGATTCAATTAGTTTTTCAAGGTAGGGTCTTGCTCTAGTCCAGGCTGATCTGAAATTCACTCTGTAGTTTCAGGGTGGCTTCGAACCCACGGTGATCCTCCTGCCTCTGCCTCTTGAATGCTGGGATCGAAGGTGTGCACCACCACACCCTGCTTGTTTTTCTCTTTTTTTCTTTTTCTTTTTTTGTTTAGTTTTGAATTTGTTTATTTGAAAGTGACAGACAGAGAAAGACGCAGATAGAGAGAGGAGAGAGAATGGGCACGCCAGGGCCTCCAGCCACTGCGAACGAACTCCAGACACGTGCGCCCCCTTGTGCATCTGGCTAACATGGGTCCTGGGGAATCGAGCCTCGAACCCGGGGTCCTCAGGCTTCACAAGCAAGTGCTTAACCCCTAAGCCATCTCTCCAGCCCTCATTTTTTCTTTTTTTAATGCATACAAGGTGCATGCATGTCCTTATGCATGTGTGTGTGTGTGTGTGTGTGTGTGTGTGTGCGCGCGCGCGCGCGCGCCAGGTTCTTCCTTGACGGCTCTCTTCTCTGTACTAAGGCCGGGTTTTCACCTGAGCCCACAGCTTGTGGACTCGGCTTCTCTAGTCAGCTTCCCCGGGGACCCTTGTGCTGCCTCCACAGCTCTGGAGTTACAGGAAGTCACTATGCCCACCTGGCATTACATGGTTGCTGGGGACCCAAAGGAGTACCTCCCCCTTGTGTTAAGTGCTTTATCCACTGAATTATCCTCCCAGGCCCTAAAAATCTTTTAAAATGATTTTCAGTTTAATTGTATTGTGGTTATAGAACACAGTGTGCATGTTACCTGTTCTCTGAAGTGTATTAAGAATTGCTCAGCCGGGCGTGGTGGCACACGCTTTTAATCCCAGCACTCGGGAGGCAGAGGTAGGAGGATCGCCGTGAGTTGGAGGCCACCCTGAGACTACATAGTGAATTACCAGGTCTGCCTGGGCTAGAGTGAGACCCTACCTGGAAAAAAAAAAAAAAAGAATTGCTCTATGTTGAAGACTATGCATAACCAATTTTTAGAAATATGACCAATTCAATGTTTTTGACACAGAGAAGTTCGATGATTTTTGAAAAGCAAGAAAGCTTTTGGGTAGAGAAAAGGAAAGGTAGGGGGAAGGGAAACCATAAAACGCCCAACATTTGTTTGAAATACAACATCATGAAACCTAGTTCTTTATATGCTAATAAAAATATTTTTAAAAGCACTGAAACATCTCACACCCTCCAAGCCTCAGGGTCCATTGTGGAAGAGGTGGCAGAAAGAATGTAAGAGCCAAAGGAAGGGTACCACTCCTTACATACAACTGTCCGGGCAGAATTTGACCTCAATATCCACAACCTCGCAGTGCCTAGCAATACCCACCCAAGACTCTCATCATAGGAGAAAAAGATGATGACATCAAATTAAAAGAGAGACTAATGGAGAGAGGGAGGGGATATGACAGGAGAGCAGAGTTATGAAGGGGAAGTGGGGGAGGCGAGGGAAATGCCATGGTTTGTTGTCTGTAAGCATAGAAATTGTCAATAAAAAAATATATATACATATATATACATATAGAAAAAAATAATTAAAAAATTTTTTGTTTATTTTTATTTATTTATTTGAAAGTGACAGACACAGAGAGAAAGAGGCAGATTGAGAGAGAGAGAGAGAGAGAGAGAGAGAGAGAGAGAACGCGCCAGAGCCTCCAGCCACTGCAAACGAACTCCAGACGCATGTGCCCCCTCGTGCATCTGGCTAACGTGGGTCCTGGGGAATCGAGCCTCGAACCAGAGTCCTTAGGCTTCATAGGCAAGTGCTTAACTGCTAAGCCATCTCTCCAGCCCCGAAAAAAATAATTTTGTAAAAGAAAGTTTTTGGCAAACTGGGATATCTAAGAGCAATATGGATTCTCTGCTTGGCTGCAGAGTTCTTATTTATTTTATTTTTGCGTGTGTATGAGTGTGTGGGCTGTGTGTATATATATGTTCTTATGTGTATTTGCATGTTTATATGTGTGGTGTAGGCACGTGTGTGTGTGTGTGCGCGCGCGGGGGGGGGGGGGGAGGGGGGCGAGGCCAGAAAGTGACATTGGCGTCTCCCTCTTTCTACTTTGTTTACTGAGACGGAGTCTGTCATTGAAGCAGTCAGCTAGCTTAGCCAGGCAACTTGCTCTGGGGCCTCACTTGTCCTCCAGCCTTCCAGAGTCAGGATTCAAAGTGCGCGCCACCGTGCACAGCATTTACACGGGCTCTGGGGCTCCAGACTTCAGCCCTCATGTTGGTGTGGCGAGCACTTTACCAAGTCATCTCCCCAGGCCTCTTACTGGCTTTGCTTAAACCAATTTGAAAAATAAATTTTTAATACCTAATTTTTGACACTTTTCATACATCTAGTATTTTGATTATAATCCCCTCTCATTACTTTTTTTTTTGTCCCACTTCCTCAATCTCCTTTTTTTTTTTTTTTTTCTTGAGGTAGGGTCTCACTCTAGCCCAGGCCAGGCCTGGAATTCATTATGTAGTTTCAGCCTGGCCTTGAACTCACAGCTATCCTCCTACCTCTGCCTCCCAAGTGCTGGGATTTAAGGCGTGTGCCACTTTGAGCATCTGGCTTATGTGGGTACTGCAGAATTGAACCCAGGTCATTAGGCTTTGAAGGCAAGTGACTTAACCGCTGAGCCATCTCTCCAGCCATAAATATACTTTTTTTTTTGGGGGGGGGTTTCAAGATAGGGTCTTACTCTGGCCCAGGCTGACCTGGGATTCACTATGTAGTCTCGGGATAGCCTCAAACTCATGGTGATCCTCCAACCTCTGCCTCCTGAGTGCTGGGATTAAAGGTGTGCGTCACCACGCCTGGCTTAAATATACATTTTTATTTGGAGAAAATTATGGGCTCTCAAACAGTTATAAGAAATGATCCCTCCAGACATAAAATGGCCTCGATATCCATGACCTCATAGTGCCTGACACTACCTACATAAGACTATCATAAGAGGAGGAAAAGATCATGACACCAAAATAAAAGAGAGACTGATTGAGATGGGGAAGGGATATGATGGAGAGTGGAGTTTCAAAGGGGAAAGTGGGGGGGGGGGAGGGAGGGTATTACCATGGGATATTTTTTATAATCATGGAAAATGTTAAGAAACTGAGAAAAAATAAAATAAAATAACAAAAAAAAAAAAAGAAAGAAATGATACAAGGAAAAGCTTGGTGTGGTGGTACTCACCTTTAATCCCAGCACTCAGGAAGCTGAGGCAAAAGGATATCCATGAGTTCAAGGCCACTTAAGCTACATAGGGAGTTCAAGGCCATTGAGGGATATGTAGCGCGAGTCTGTCTCAAACTAAATCCACCACATCAAACCAAAGAGAGAATGAACACAAGGAGATATGTTAGATTGGGGTGGCGGGGGGCTTTTAACCAGTAATGTCTAGGCAAACATTCCAGAAATTTTAAAAAAGCCTTCAAAATCTGAAGCATTTCTGGCCCTCAGCATGTGAGAAAAGGCACACTCAGCCCGTAATAGGGTCACAGTGGTGTCACGGCTGCGTGTGAAGACAAACCTGAAGTTGTGCCATGTACCGTGAGGGTGTCGTCGCCAGGCCAGTGAAGGGAGTCAGCACTCCGTCTTCCTCACGAGGTCTGCGACCCTGGAGGAGGGACAAATGGCGGGAGACAGCTTCCTGCCAGTGGAACGGTTGGCACTATATGTCACGCCATGGCAGTGGCCTGAGAAATACCAGTACGTTTATTTATTTGGGCTAAATTCCACGGGGAATTTGCTTAGGAGAGGGGTTGTTACAAACACGTACGGAAAAGGCAAAGATGAACCCTTCTAGGACATGTAGGCATCCTTTGAAGGTTTTCTTTTTCCTTTCTACGAAATGCTCTCTGAACAAGTTACTTCTCAGATAAGCAGAGGTCAAATCGCCCATTGCCCTACTTTCGGGGAACACTAGCCCAAGAGCCCCAACATTCACACACCCTCCCCACGTGAGCTTACTTCTGTTTGCATCAGCCCGTCTTTCAGACCCAGGCCTCTGTATTCTGGCTCTCTGGGATCCCTCATCTTTTTTTGTAAAATTAATTAATTTATTTTTATTATTATTATTAACAACTTCCATGATTATAAAAAATATCCCATGGTAATGCCCTCTGTCCCCCCACTTTCCCCTTTGAAACTCCACTTTCCATCATATCCCCTCCCCCTCTCAATCAGTCTCTCTTTTATTTTGATGTCATCTTTTCTTCCTATTATGATGGTCTTGTGTAGGTAGTGTCGGGCACTGTGAGATCATGGATATCAAGGCCATTTTGTGTCTGGAGGAGCATGTTCTAAGGAGTCCCACCCTTCCTTTGGATCTTACATTCTTTCCGCCACCTCTTCTGCAACGGACCCTGAGCCTTGAAAGGTGTGATAGAGATATTGCAGTACTGAGCACTCCTGTCACTTCTTCCCAGCACCATGATGCCTTCTGAGTCATCCCAAGGTCACTGCCATCTGAAAAGAGAAGATTCTCTACCAAAAGTGAGAGTAGCATTAATATAAGGGTATGAATATTAAGAGAAGTGCTTACTGGGCAGTTTGATAAGCATAGTATATGCATTTAGCCAGACAGCAGCAGACGTTACACCCCTAAGGGCTCATGACTACCCCTGTTTTAAGTTTTCAATATCAGGGATGTATTCCCTCCCATGGAGCAGGGCCTCCAGTCCAATTAGAGGGCAGTTGGTTTCCACCATGATAGATGTGCCACTATTGCACCTGTTGGCTCATTTGGCCTTGGCTGGCCAAATATAAGGCTTGCAGTGTCCACTGTTGAGTATCTTCACTGGTGGTATCTCTCTCTCCCATTGAACTGCATGCAGAATGGCCTCTTCCAGCTTTCTGTCAGCTGGTCTACATGGAAGAGGTTTTCAGCTCAGTTCCAGCAGGATTTCTCAGTGGTCTTGCAGCCCAAGTATGTGGAGTCTTCAGCAATAGGGTCTTACCATCTATTCCTGGTGGGAAACCAAGGGCCTCGGCAATGGCCTGTAATGCTTTGGGGGCATCAGGAACCTCCCTGGTGGGATCTCTCATCTTTAAGCTCGATAATGTTCGAAATCCCTACTTAGAGAGAGACTAGGCATGCCAAAGCCTCTAGTTACTGAAAGTGAACTCCAGATGCATGTGCCGCTTTGTGCATCTGGCTTTATGTGGGCACTGGGGAAGCAAATATAGGGTCCTTAGGCTTTGTAGGCAAGCACCTTCACTAATGAGCCATCTCTCCAACCTCTAATGGAATATTTTGAGGAGCATTCGTTTTAAGTCTTCTTGAAAGGTCTATTAAAATTTGGCAGTGGGGCTGGAGGGATGGCTTAGCGGTTAAGGCGTTTGCCTGGAAAGCCATAGGACCTTGGTTTCGATTCCCCAGGACCCACGTTAGCCAGATGCACAAGGGGGTACATGCATCTGGAGTTTGTTTGCAGTGGCTTGCAGGCCCTGGCACACTCTTTCTCTCTTTCTCTGTCAAATAAATAAATAAATAAATAAATAACAATAAAATATTTTTAGGGCTGGAGAGATGGCTTGGTGGTTAAGCGCTTGCCTATGAAGCCTAAGGACCCCGGTTCGAGGATTGATTCCCCAGGACCCACGTTAGCCAGATGCACATCCTGGCTCTTTTTGTTTGTTTGTTTGCTTATTTTTATTTATTTATTTGAGAGCAGACAGAGAGAGAGAGAAAGAGGCAGATAGAGAGAGAGAGAATGGGCATGCCAGGGCCTCCAGCCACTGCAAATGAACTCCAGACGCGTGTGCCACCTTGTGCATCTGGCTAACGTGGGTCCTGGGGAATCAAGCCTCGAACCGGGGTCCTTACGCTTCAAAGGCAAGCGCTTAACCACTGAGCCATCTCTCCAGCCCCATCCTGGCTCTTTTGATGTGGTTCATGTGAAAGATGCCAACGGCAACAGCTTTGCTGCCCGGCTTTCCCACATCGTCGTCGTTGGCAAGGGCAGCACAGCATGGCTTTCTGTTCCCGGAGGTAAAGGAACCCACCTCACCCTTGCCGAAGAGAGTGTCAGGAAGCTCACAGCCGACAGAGCAGCCGGTGAGATGGTCTCCAGGAGACATGTCTGCCCTCTTAGCATCCTCTCTGGGTGACATGCTGGGGAGGTGTTTTTACTTCACCTTAACAGCATAATGAGTTAAAAAACAAAACAAATAGCCGGGCTTGGTGGCTCTGCCTTTAATCCCAGCACTCGGGAGGCAGAGGTAGGAGGATCGCCCGTGAGTTCGAGGTCACCCTGAGACTACATAGTGAGTTCCAGGTCAGCCTGAGCTAGAGTGAAACCCTACCTCGAAAAACAAAAAAAAACAAAACAAAACAGCAAAAAAATTAAAAAAAACGCCCGGTTCCTCCCTTCATGATTTTAGGAATTGTAGTCTGATTAGCTATTAGCACATGGCATACTTAGAAGAAGAAAAAAAAAAACACACAGCCAGGGCGTGGTGGCACATGCTTTTAATCCCAGCACTCGGAGGCAGAGGTAGGAGATCGCCGTGAGTTCGAGGCCACCCTGAGACTACATAGTGAATTCCAGGTCAGCCTGGACCAGAGTGAGACCCTACCTCGAAAAACAAAACAAAACAAAACAAAACAAAACAAAACAAACCACAAAATGTTAACAAAAGATATCTTGAGAGATCTTGGCAAATAGTGATGCCAAGTCAGAGGAGGGAAGAAAGGGCCCAGAGGGTGTGCTTTGGGCACATGGAGCACCAGGCCACGCTAGTGCCAGGCTGTGCACAGACGTAGCTCACACACTCTCACAGAGCTCAGGGCTGCTGCCTTCGTTGATTGGCTTTTTCATTTCAAATAGTACATATGAAAACTCTACGTAATCCCAGGGAAACTAACAACTCCATGAAAACATTCTCAGAAACAGCTTCCTGGATAATTTTCCTTACTTATTATAAAGCGAGGGGGTCTTCACCGTAATCCTGTGTAACTGTAACAGAACGCCACAAAGCATGCAGTTCATGAAAAGGAATGTACTGTGGACATGGCTTAGCAGTTTACGGCATTTGCCTGCGAAGCCTAAGGACCCGGGTTCGGTTCCCCAGGGCCCACATAAGCCAGATGCACAAGGGGGCACGTGCGTCTGGCGTTCGTATGCAGTGGCTGGAGGCCCTGGAGTGCCCATTCTCTCTCTCTCTCTCATAAATAAATAAATAAATAAAGTATGTTAAAGAAGGAATGTATTTCTTATAGTTTTGGCGGTTACAAAGTCCAAGCTAAGAGGTCTAGTACCTGGACAGGGCCCTTGGCTTCATCATGCCAGGACAGGAGGCAGAAGAGGAAGACGATGTTGGGACAGAGCAAACGCATCTTTTCGTCAGGATCCCCTGTGATAACGAACCCATCCCCACAATAATGACATTCCTTAGTCCGTTCATGAGCAATGAATCCTCACGTCCTATCGCGGCTTAAAGGTTCCGCTTCTCAAAGTGTTTGAATTGGGGTTTAAGTTTCCAATCCCTGGAATCTGGAGGGCACACTCGAACCGTAACAGAGGTTACCTCGCATTCACCTCACAAGCTGTTAGAAGGTAGCGTGGACACTGGGGCTGCAGCCCGGTGGTAGAGTATTTGCCTGGTATGCGTGAGATCCTAAGTTTAAGTTTCACACCCAACACCACGAAACCAACTCAAACCAGACAAGCCAAAACAAAAAGGACAAAAAAAAAAAAAAAAAGCTACTAACCACAGAGCCAGACATGGTGGCACCTGCCCCTAATCCACCAACTACAGAGCTGGGCATAGTGGCATGTGCCCATAATCCGTGAACTAGAGAGCTGGGCATGGTGGCACCTGCCCATAATCCCAGCTCTCCAGAGGCAGAAGCACAAGGATAAGGATTCTGAGGCAAGTCTGGGGACATATTAAGACCCTATCTCACTCAAAGTAAAGCAGAATAAACTATGCCAAATCAAAACAAAACACAGCAGGCTGGAGAAGATGGCTTAGTGGTTAAGGTGCTTGCCTGCAAAGCCAAAGGACCTTGGTTCGATTCCCCAGGACCCACGTAAGCCAGATGCACAAGGTGACGCATGCATCTGGAGTTTGTTTGCAGTGGCCGGAGGCCCTGATGCGCCCATTCTCTCTCTTCTCTCCCTCTTTCTATCTCAAATAAATAAATAAATAAAACATACTAAAAAAAAAAAAACAACAACAACAGGGCGGGAGAGATGGCTTAGCGGTTAAGCACTTGCCTGTGAAGCCTAAGGACCCTGGTTTGAGGCTCGATTCCCCAGGACCCATATTAGCCAGATGCACAAGGGGGCTCACGCATCTGGAGTTCATTTACAGTGGCTGGAGGCCCTGGCGTGCCCCTTCTCCCTCTCTCTCTCTCCCTCTTTCTCTCTCTCTCTCTGTCGCTCTCAAATAAATAAAAATAAACAAAAAAATTTAAAAAAAAAGAAGCGAAAAGGGTCAGTGGGTTGCATTGTGACAGAAAAGCTAAAATCAGGAAGTTTGATCTAAATAAGTAATAGAGCCTCCAGGACCTCCCTCTCAACCATAGAGCCATTTACAAGATCTTATCTCACAGCCCAGCTGCCTGAAAAAGACCCTTTTCCTAACTGCCTTTCCTCTTCTGAAAGCCTGCTTATCACTAAAGAATTCCCACGGTCCTGAGTCCCGTAGACAAGAAATTGAACTCCAACCAATGATCAAAAAGTTCAGAAATAATGCTGAACTGTCTATAACTGCCCACGGTGACCGGGGCTCAGGGCTCAGTCTTTGGAACTTGTTAGATGTCAGCAAGGAGTAAATCTTTTGATTTCCAGGCTGACCTGGAATTCACCACATAGTCTCAGGGTGGCCTCGAACTCATGGCAATCCTCCTACCTCTGCCTCCCGAGTGCTGGGATTAAAAGCGTGTGCCACCACACCTGGCTTCCCGTGGCATTTTGGTTCCTTGATTGGGAAGCCCTGCTGTGCCCATGGACCAGGATGGCCCTGTGGCACTCAACTTTGACCCTTGGAAGTCAAACTGTGGGCTTGGCCAGATTCATCAGCCCACATTCTAGCCAGTGAACCTGCTGAGGAGAGTGATCAAATTACCCAGGTCTTCAGGAAACAGTAAGATGCCCCCAGGGTGCCCCGTTAGGCAAGCCCACCTCACTGATGGAAGGGAAGCTTGATCAACTTTTGTCAGCTCTTTTTTTTTTTTTTTTTTTTGTTCAGCTTATTTATTTATTTATTTCAGAGTGACAGAGAGAGAAGAGGCAGATAGAGAGAAAGAGAGAGAATGGGCACGCCAGGGCCTCCAGCCACTGCAAACGAACTCCAGACGCGTGCGCCCCCTTGTGCATCTGGCTAACATGGGTCCTGGGGAATCGAGCCTCGAACCGGGGTCCTTAGGCTTCACAGGCAAGCGCTTAACCGCTAAGCCATCTCTCCAGCCCCTTGTCAGTTCTTATGATTGCCTCACTTAGGGCCTGACAGGGAGGTGCCTGCCTGGAGTTTGGGGTGAAAGAGAGTGTCATGTGTGTGGCTCCCCAGCCCCGACACTACGAAGGCTGAGTGAGCTCCGACGTGCGGTTCCATGGTATTTCCTACGGCATAATGGAGACTCACCTCCCTTGATAGGGGTGGTGACCAGGCTGGTGTGTTATACGTGTGCACCGTCATCAAGAAAGGCCCAAATCCCCATGAGGGGAGCAGCCAGGCAGGTGAAGTGACCTCTGTGCTACACGGTGCCTGCCCAGGACGTCTTCCCTTTGTTTCTGCTCTTTGACACTGGCCAGGCTGGAGGTTCGTGATGGGAGAGGCCTCCGCCAAGCCCACTGCCCTAGGGTGCATGATCAAAAACTTCAGGGGGCTATGGTCCTAAGATGACCCCAGGGAAGTTACAAAACCTCTTGTGAATTAGAATGGCCAACTTTTAATGTTGAGTGGCCCTCAGAAAAAAACTTTATTTATTTTTTAAAAAATATTTTTTATTTATTTGAGGGCTAGAGAGATGGCTTAGTGGTTAAGGCACTCGCCTGTGAAGCCTAAGGGCCCAGGTTCAATTCTCCAGATCCCATGTAAGCCAGATGCACATGGTGGTGCATGCATCTGGAGTTCATTTGCAGTGGCTAGAGGATCTGGCACACCCATTCTCACTCTCTCTCTCTCTCTCTCTCTGTCCTTCTCTCTGTCTCTAATAATGAATCAGAAAAAAATTTTTTAAAGAAAACAAACAACAAAAAAATATATTTTTATTTATTTGAAAGGAGAGAGAGAAAGGAAAGAGAGAGAGAATGGGCTCACCAGGGCCTTCAGCCACTGCAAACAAATTTCAGATACATGCGCCACCTCCGGCTTACGTGGGTCCTGGGGAGTCGACTCATGGTCCTTTGGCTTTGCAGGCAGGTGCCTTAACTGCTAAGCCATCTCTCCAGCCCTGTTTCTGTTTTTATTTATTGATGAGAGAGAGGGAGAGAATGGATGCTCCAGGACCTCTAGTCACTACAAACGAACTCCAGACACATGCTCCACCATCTGGCTTATGTGGGTACTGGGGAATTGAACCTGGGTCCTTAGGCTTCTCAGGCAAGTGCCTTAACCGTGGAGCCATCTTTCCAGCCCCCTTATCTTTTTATTTTTCAGACAGGCTTATGTAACTAAGGCTGGCCTTGAATTACTGATCCTTCTGCCTCCCCTTTCCAAATACTGGGGTTACAGGTGTGCTACCAAGCCTGGCCCTGGTTGAATTTTTTTGCCCACCATTATTTTGGGGGTTTACCCAGGTAGGGTACATGTGGTCTAGTTTATTATATTTAAATTGATATTGGGTCTTTCACAGGAAACATGCGCCACAGTTTATTGATTCTATCAAAAATGTAAATTATAATCAAGAGAAATGTAATTATATTTCTAACAAGCCAAAATAAAACACCCCAAAACATTTATTTCTCCTTTACTGTACTGGCCTGGGCACGTAACTTGACACTGACCTGCAGTGGTGACCTAGGCAGCCTGGGATAAGGGAAGGTGGCTTACATTTTGCCCTGAGTATATAAATTGGCTCTCTTTTCATAGCTAAGGATATCTCTTCATACTCTAAGTTATAAAAATATTTTGGCTTGTTTTCTCTAAATGGACATTGTTGACTCTTATCCAAAAACTTTTCTGGGGCTGGAGAGATGGCTTAGCAGGTAAGGTGTTTGCCTGTGAAGCCAAAGGACCCAGGTTCAATTCTCCAGGACCCATGTAAGCCAGATACACAAGGTGGCACATGTACCTGGAGTTCATTCGCAGTGGCTGAAGGACTTGGTATGGCCCATTCTCTCTCTCTGTATCTCTCCCCTCTCTCTCTCTCTCCCTCTTTCTCAAATAAATAAATTAAAGACTTTTCTGCTTGTTTTAAAAAGCAATCTTTTCTTGAAGTGACTGGAGTGCTCAGTACTGCAATGTCTCTATCACACCTTCCAAGGCTCAGGGTCTATTGCAGAAGAGGTGGCGGAAAGAACGTAAGAGCCAAAGGAAGGGTAGGACTCCTTACAACATGCTCCCCCCAGACACAAAATGTCCTGGATATCCATGACCTCACAGTGCCTGACACCACCTACACAAGACCATCATAATAGGAGGAAAAGATCATGACATCAAAATAAAAGAGAGACTGATTGAGATGGGGAGGGGATACGATGGAGAATGGAGTTTCAAAGGGGAAAGTGGGGGATGGGATTTTTAAAAAATTATTTTATTTTTATTTATTTATTTGAGAGTGACAGAGAGAGAGAGAGAGAGAGAGAGAGAGGGAGAGAGAATGGGCGCACCAGGGCCTCCAGCCACTGCAAACGAACTCTAGACGCATGCGCCCCCTTGTGCATCTGGCTAACGTGAGTCCTGGGGAATCGAGCCTCAAACCGACATCCTTAGGCTTCACAGGCAAGTGCTTAACCGCTAAGTCATCTCTCCAGCCCACCATGGGATATTTTTTTATAATCATGGAAGTTGTTAATAAAAAAATAAAAAATTAAAAAAGCAGTCTTTTCTTGTTTTTGAGACAAGATTTCATGAAGTACCAACAGTCATTTTCATGCCAGTTTTTTGTAGTGGTGGGAAATGAACTCAGGGCCTCAAGTGTACTTGGTAAGTGCTCTATCATTGAGCCCTAACTCAATCATTTTTTAAAAGTAAACTTTAAGCTCCTGTTATTACTTGCCCATAAATCTGGTTTATTGAGCCTTTTATGACCTGCTTATCCTGTTTATTGCCAAAACCTTTTTATCTTAAAGTCCATTCTGTGCGATATCAGGGCAGTCACTTTCCTCTTATCTATAGTTAATGGTCTCCTTTCTTTCTCTTTCAGTTTTTGTGACATTAGTTAGTTAATTAATTAAGTTTTTTTTTTTTTTTTTTTTTTTTTTTTTGAGTCTGAGTCTCACTCAACAGCCCAGGCAAGCCTCAAACTCACAGGAATTCTCCTGCCTCCACTGCCGGAATGCCTGGCTTAGACTTGTCTCTTGAACAGATCTGGATTATGTGTCTTTTAAAAGAAACCCAAGCCGGTGTCTCTGTCTTCTACCTTTCATTGCTTATCTACTTGGGCTTCTGCACTCTATCATTTTCTACTTAAAAAAAAAAAAAAAAGTTCTATTATTTATTTATTTCTTTGAGAGAGACAAGCAGGGAGGGGGGAGAGAACGGGTGCACCAGGGTCTTTAGCGACTGCAAACAAATTCCAGATGCGTGCGCCACCTTCTGCATCTGGTTTACATGGGTCCTGGGGAATCGAACCTGAGTCCTTTGGCTTTGCAGTAAGTGCCTTAGCCACTAAGCCATCCGTCGAGCCCTATTTTCCACTTTTTTTTGACCTTCTAGCTCCACTTCTTCTATGTCAATCTGGTTTTCTTTATTTTACTTATCCTCTAGATTTTACATTTCTCTCCATGGTTCTGGACAACTCACATTGAATTCTGTTCTTTCAGTGGCTGTTCTTACACTTTCCTGTACAGTCCTGCTTTAATGAATTGACCACTGCTGTCTTTTCAGGATGCAGGTGCCTCCAGGCTCTATCTCTTTGTCCCCCTCTCCCCATACTGGGGGCTGGTGCTCTCTTATAGTTTGGCTCCATCTTGTTTTTCTTTGAACTTTTATTTATTTTTACTTTTTTTTTTTTTTTTTTTTGGTTTTTTGAGGTAGGGTCTCACTCTAGCCCAGGCTGACCTGGAATTCACTATGGAGTCTCAGGGTGTCCTCAAACTCACGGCAATCCTCCTACCTCTGCCTCCTGAGTGCTGGGATTAAAGGCATGCGCCACCACGCCAGGCTATTTTTACTTTTTAAAGAGAGAGAGAGAGAATTGATGCACCAGGGCCTCAGCTACTGCAATTGAACTCCGGACACTTGCGCCACCTAGTGGGCATGTGTGACCTTGCGTTTGCCTCATCTGGCTTACATGGGATCTGGAGAGTCAAACGTGAGTCCTCAGGCTTCTCAGGAAGAGCCTTAACCACTAAGCCATCTCTCCAGCCCTGTTAACTTTTTATTTTTGAAACAGTCTTACATGTGGCCCAGACTGGCCTGTAACTCACCATCCTCCTGCCCCAACCTATGAAGTGTTGGAACTGTAGTTAATATCATGTGTCAGGCTATCCGTGTTTTTTTTTTTTTTAAACTAATTTGCCTGCTTATCTTTACCCTGTATTTACCAGTTTCGTTTGTCTTTTTTTTTTTTTTTTTCTGGCATCTTCTTTTTGGGTTTCTTCTTCTGCTTTCTGAAGTATCCTACGTAGTAGTTCTTTCAGAAAGGACTGATCATGTTAAATTTATCTTTTAACTCTGGTAGGCCGTGTTAAAGTGCTCTCCCTCCCACAGCCCTCTGACCTCCACTCGCGTGTATCCTCACCTCTGTGCCCCATGGCCCGAGGTGTTGTGGGGCTAAAAGAGCAGCCCTGGGGCTGGAGAGATGGCTTAGCGGTTAAGCGCTTGCCTGTGAAGCCTAAGGACCCCGGTTCGAGGCCCGATTCCCCAGGACCCACGTTAGCCAGATGCATGAGGGGGCACACGCGTCTGAAGTTCGTTTGCAGTGGCTGGAGGCCCTGGCGCGCCCATTCTCTCTCTCTGCCTCTTTCTCTGTCTGTCGCTCTGAAATAAATAAATAAAAATAAACAAACAAAAATATTTAAAAAAAAAAAAAAAAAAGCAGCCCTGGATGACAGCTGACAAAACTAGTCTCACCTGACTGAATAGTGGGATGGTCCCGAGACCTGTGTTCTAATGTCTCCCAGACTCTCCTCAGAGGACGAAGCTTCGACTGCCTCCTCCCTCCCTCCCTTGCCCTAACCTTCCCCTTCCCTTGCCCTCTGCCTCCCCCTCCGTCTGGGTGGCTGGGTAATAAACATCTTTTATCGGTGCTTTTCCTCTGCCCATATCACAGTCCCGCTTCCTGCCGCTATTTCCTCCTCTCCCAAGTAGCTACCTGTGCTAAAGCTCTCAGGCTCTGTTCCGCGCACAGAATCCCACCATCGGCTCTTGCTCACAGCCCTTCTTATCTCACAGTTTTACCCGTGTGTATGTATGTCTCATGTGGTATATGTGTGCAAAATGTGTGTGTGTGATATATGCGCATGTGTGTGTCTGTGCTGTGTTACGCACTTGTCTGCAGTGGCTGAAGCAGAGGGTTGGGTGTCCTGCCCTGTTGTTCTTCCCCCTGCTTTTGTTTATTTTATTATTATTATTATTATTATTATTGAGTTTTTGAGGCAGGGTCTCACTCTAGCCCAGGCTGACCTGGATTTCACTATGTAGTCTCAGGGTGGCCTCGAACTCGCGGTGATCCTCCTACCTCTGCCTCCAGAGTGCTGGGATTAAAGGCATGCGCCACCATCTAAATAATTTTCTTTTCTTTTATTTATTTTGTAAGCAGAGAGAGATAGAAAACACACACACACACACACACACAATGGGTGTGCCAGGACCTCAGGCTGCTGCAAATGAACTCCAGATGCACGCCCCACTTTACTCTGTGCTTCTGGCTTTATGTAGGTACTAGGGAATTGAACCTGGGTCATCAGGCTTTGTAGGCAAGCACCTTGACCATTGAGCCATCTCCCCAGCCCGCCCCCCTCCTCTTACTTGAGCTGGAGTCTCTTGCTGATCCCAGAGCTTGCTGTGTTTTTGTGAGCTCCAGCGATTCTCCAGCCTCTGCTCCCTCAGGGGACTGGGTTACAGATGCACGTAGCCACACCCAGCTGTGTGTGTGGGTCATGTGTTCTCTGAGATCTCAGGCCTTCATGCTTGCCTAAGAAGCCCTCTTAACCACTGAGCCATCTCTCCAGCCCTCATCCCCCTGTTTCTTTGAGTAATTTCCTTGGATTCACATATTTTAAAATTTTTATTTATTTACTTATTTTGCAAGCAGAGAGAGATAGAGAGAAGAGAGACAGACACAGAGAGAATGGGCATGCTATGGCCTCTAGCCACTGCAAACAAACTCTAGATGCATGTGCCTCCTTACGCTGGTTGTGAGGAATTGAACCTGGGTCCTTTGGCTTTTCTGGTAAGCTCCTTAGCCACTAAGCCACATATTCAGCCCTGGATTTCTTTTTTTTTTTTTTTTAACACATTTTTCTTTCTTTTCTTCTTTATTTCTTTTTGAGACAGGATCTTATCATGTTGGTTGCACAGCTGGCTTTGAACTTGCAATCCTCCTGCCTCAGATTATAGGCATGTATCACCACGCTCTGCAGATTTCAATTTTTCAATTTGCTATATATTTTCATTTCTAAAAATCATTTTTTATGTTTGTGTTCTTTTTAATGATGTCTTTTTTTTTTTTCACGTCAGCTGCTTTATTGACAGGCTCATGAATGTCAGCTGTCCCCGTACAAGCCCCATACCTCTTCTATAAAAGCAAATGCACAGAAAATGGTACTCTGGTTAGTATTGGGGAGCTAGCTGCTTGCCAAGCCCTAGATCTGGGGAATGGTGGCCTTGATTTTCCGGCCACAGGAGGTCAGGAAGGAGGGCTATGAGTCCAGTTCCCAAGGGCTAGTTGCTTAAGAGGCGGCTGAGGAGGCTGGAGAAGTCTTGCAGCTACCCCTTGCTTGGGGCATCAAGAAACTGTTCGCAGAGGTACCAGAAGCTCAAAGCTTGGAAGTAGACGCTGGAGAAGGGTGCAGTTCAAAAGCTTCTGGCGTCAAGTGAGGCGGGAGAAGCTCATTTAAGGGTGCCCTAGCTAGTCAGACACAGCCAGCCTTCATGTCCATGCGTCTGAGCACACAGTCATGGTCACCCCCACACCCACACACACTCCCATTTCCAAACACGCACAGAGGGCTGTCCCAGCCCTGGACCCACACCCTGGACCCCTTGCAATGCAGCGATGCCAAGGGGGTGGGTCTTCTGCATTGCTACTGATTGGCTGCCTCACAGGCCTCTATCCAATCGCTGTACACATCCGCTGGTTCCCACAGATATGTGGCCAGGGTCTGGAATCCCTCTAGGCACACGGTAACAAGAGATGACTCCGGCATTGCGACTATGGTCCATTTTCACATCACAAGACTTCTTATTGGTTGCAGAAGGGCCAGGTGAACCGTGTCTCCAGGGCGCCTGTCTTCTTCTTCTTGGGACGTGGCTTCCGTTTGGACTTTCTACGCCCCATGGCTGCAGGTGCATGAACCAAGGGTGGATCCGCGCCGCCGCCGAGGCCACGTTCACCTAGGGGACACTCAGTGATGTCTTTTATGGTTTTATATTTTTTTGCTTTTTAGTCTGTACTAATTATTTTTATTTAAAAAATTATTTTATTTTATTTTTGGTTTTTCAAGGTAGGGTCTCACTCTAGCCCAGGCTGACCTGGAATTCGCAAGGCGATCCTCCTACCTCTGCCTGTGAATGCTGGGATTAAAGGTGTGCACCACCAGGCCTGGCTAATTTTTTAGGTTTTATTTTATTTTAGTTTTTTTTTTTAGAGAGAGAGAGACAGAGAGAACTGGCATGCCAGGGCCTTGGCCTCTGCAATCGAACTCCAGCTGCTTGCGCCACCTAGTGGGCATGTGCGACCTTGCTCTTGCTTCACCTTTGTGAATCTGGCTTATGTGGGATCTGGAGAGTCGAACACGGGTCCTTAGGCTTCTCAGGCAAGCGCCTTATCCACTAAGCCATCTTTCCAGCCCTCCAGCCCGTGTTTCCAAAGCGCTGGGATGATTGGTCTGTATTACCAAGCTTAGTTTGGTCTCTTGTAATTTGAAGCATGCTAGGAAGTTTTTTGTTTGTTTGTTTTATTTATTTTAAGTGAGATTTGTGCTTGTTTCTGCCAGGAACCCAATACCAAGACCAACACTTGTATCATTTTTTCAGCTTGGAGTTTCTAACACTGTGTGCTAATATACAGTTTTGATTCTCAAACATGCCTGAGTCGAAGCCTAGGGTCACCATCTATATAGAAAGATTTCATTTTCTCATTTACAGACAGAGGGAGATGATGGTTAAGGTTTCTTATCTGTGCTACAATAGCTGTTTGGAAGATTTTACATTTTTTTTTTTCCTTTCAAGGGCTTCAGTTTTACACAGGAGTCTCAGCACTGGTTCTCTGTCTGACCTCATTTCTGTTCCTGCAGTGTCCAGCCTCCAGCCTGCTGAGCCCTTGTGGTAGTTTGAATAGATGGCCCCCAATGTATTCAGTGTTTTATTACTTTGTAGTTTGGATCTGCAGCCACCTGGCTGGAGGCAGTGTCACTGGGTGGATCTTAAGGTGCGGTGGTGGGTTTGAGATTTCAATCTAAAGATAGGCAAAGTGTGCCTGGCTGGAGTTCCTGAAGTGTGCTGTGCTGTGCTGTGTGGTTTTTGGCTTTTAGGCTAGTGCTTCTCTCTCTCTGCTTGGACCTGTGAAGGCAGGCCAGCTTCTTCTGCCATTAAATAGAAATGCTTAAGTGCCCTTTCATGCTAATCCTAATCCTGCCTCTTCTGCCATTTTTCTTTTCTTTCTTTCTTTCTTTGGTTTTTCAAGGTAGGGTCCAACTAACTCAGGCTGACCTGGAATTCACTATGGAGTCTCAGGGTGGCCTCGAACTCACAGCGATCCTCCTACCTCTGCCTCCCGAGTACAGGGATTAAAGGCGTGCGTCACCATGCCCGGCTCCAGTTTTCTTTTAAAACAAATTTAATCTGTGTGTGTGCCTGCCTGCGTACAAGGATCTCTTTCTTCTGTAAACGGGGAATTGAACCCAGGCAGTAGGCTTTGCAAGCAAGCACCTTTAACCACTGAACCATCTCCCCAGCTCCCAACCACTTTTCTTTGTGGTCACATTCATCTTCCTGTCCTAGGTGGTGAAGAGCAGTGAGGTATGGGGAAAGGGAGGAGGCAGGTACAATGATTTTTTTTTCCCCCAGAGTTTATAGGGCAGACAATGTTGTGTGAGAAGCAATGAGGTGGGCTTTATTTCTGGGTGTTGTGTGTCTTTGCTGTGTCGGTTAATGCTGGGAATCTCACTAGGAGGGTCACTTCCTGCCTTGGCCCCTCCCACTCAGTTCATGGAGTGTCTCTTCCCAGGAATTAGTTTGACAGTGGATGCTGAGAATTAGGCTTGAGTGTAGGTGTGTACATGAGGAGTGTGTACATGTGTCTGTGCATATGTGTACATGAGAATGTACATGTGTGTGTATGTGTGTGTAAAATTAGGGGAGAATCAAGGGACTGGAAGTGAAGGAGTCTTGTGAAGTTGAAGGTCTGGGGATAATGCTCAATGGTACAGCACTTGCCCAGCTGTGCACACGGCCTGAGGGACCATCTGTAGAGGACAGGAGAGGGACGAGGAGGAGAACAGGGAGGAAGAAAGAAAGATCTTTTTTTTTTTTTTCCCTTTAGTTTTTTGAGGTAGGGTCTCATTCTAGCCCAGGTTGCCCTGGAATTCACTCTGTAGTCTCAGGGTGGCCTTGAACTCGTGGCGATCCTCCTCCCTCTGCCTCCCGAGTGCTGGGAATAAAGGCGTGCGCCGCCACGCCCGGCTCAGACCTATCTTTGAGAAGAGTTTTAGAACCAAACCATCTCTTCCACTCCATTACTTTACAAAGGAAAGGCCTGGACTCATGGCCAGGACCCTCCTCTGAACACAGGCCGGGTTCAGCGGGCTGTTTTCATGAGGTCAAGGGCCCGGTGGGTCATACCTGGGGCAGACGGGAAGTGTTCATGCCCTCCTCCCTCTCACTCTGCCCCTGGGTGGGCTCAGTTGGAGCTGTTTTTCAAAAATTCCCTGGAGTTCAGCCTCAGGAGCTGGATCCAGAGGCTGTGTTGACATAATCTGGATCCTTCCCTGCCCTAGACCAGCCTGGGCCCTTCCAGGTCCTGCAGCAGGCAGCCACGGGGAACCAGTGTTCCTGGTCTGGTGGGTGTAGGGGCACTTGGGGCCCCCCAAGGTCCAGGCTGGGCCGTGGGGGTGTTTAGAGAGCAAGGCAGCTCATTAGGGCCGCTTCCAGGAGGTCTCCTTCCAAGGTCTTATCAGCTGGGAAGTACTTCTGATAGCGTTTCCTGCCATTGTTTCCTGTGGGTCATTAAGAGGAGGCCAGTGCCCTGTTGTGGCATAGCTACTGCGGTGGGCAGAGCGGGCAGTTGGTGAACGTCACAACCTGGGCTTTAGCTCCCCAGCTCTGAGGACTCATAGCGCCTGGGCCGATACTTACCAGCAAGGCGGCCCAGAGCCGCAGCCGATCCACACGGCAGCTGCTGGGGAGCATGGCCTAGGGGTGGTTCTGCCACTGATCGGTGGTGGCTGACTTTCCCAAGGGACCTTGGAGATCCAGAGCCATTTCCAGGGGGAAGGTATGTTCTTGGAAGGAGAGCTGGCTGAGCCTCTCCCCAGAGGCATTCGCCGGAGTTCCTACGCCCCAGACTAGGAGGGTTTTGTTTGGAGAGCTGACGTATACCCTTTCATACCCTTTCTCCTCTGGCTGCTGAGGCCTTTCTTCCTGCTGAAGGCTTTGCCACTTGCGAGCACCGCAGGCAGATGAGACCGGAAGGAGCTCTGCCCTCATCTCTTGGGGGCACAGATGCACCTGTGTGCTGGGAGGGAGGGGAGAGGGGTACCCGCTTCCAGACCAAGCTCCGGCCATACCCAGTAACGAAGTGTTCTGTCTGAAGATTCATAATATATTGGGCTTGCCCCTCTTTGTGTGTCTGGGAGGGGCAGCAAGTAGGAAGTCACCCCCATGAGCCTCAGGTTGTGCCTTTTCAAAAAAAATTTTTTTTGTTTATTTTTCAAATTTTTGTTTATTTTTATTTATTTATTTGAGAGCGACAGACAGAGAGATAAAGAGGCAGATAGAGAGAATGGGCGTACCAGGGCTTCCAGCCACTGCAAATGAACTCCAGACGCGTGCGCCCCCTTGTGCATCTGGCTAACGTGGGTCCTGGGGAAGCGAGCCTCGAACCGGGGCCCTTAGGCTTCACAGGCAAGCGCTTAACCGCTAAGCCATCTCTCCAGCCCTCGGGTTGTGCCTTTTGCACTTCCCGTGACCTTTTCCAGGGGAGAAGGGCTTTTGGCAGGAACCCCCTGGGGTCTTGAAGCGTGTTGTGCCCGCCACCACTGGCTGTCTCTCTCAGCGGTGGCACCTTGTAGGAAAAGTTGCCCTGGACCAGGGCTGTTGGGTCCCTGGCCCTTTGTCGGGTCAGTTCAGCAAACGTTTGCTGAGCATGCTCTGATGCGGGGGATCGAGGTGGGAGAGACAGTCCCTATTACTAGAGAGTCAGGGTTCAGGGCTGGTGTCCAGAAAGCAGCGAATGGTGGCGTCTACGTCTTCTCCAGGCCCCGGGGGGCCTATGTTAGCCACAAAGCACAGCCAGTTCCTTCTCCCTCATGGGAGCTGCTAAGTGTGCAGGGCTTGGGGTGTCGCATGCTGCTCCAGCTGTTACAGAGGTGCGGAGAGGTGACACCAAATATCCTGGGGGCCAAGAGAGGAGCAGGCAGCCCTGCTTTGGCCCTGGGACTGTTCCCCAGGGAAGGTGACCAGGGGTGTGTGACCTTCTGGGGTTGCTACTCTTAGGCCCGGCAGCTGGCCAACATCATTTTGGGTATTAGCAGCCCATGTTCAGAGAAAGAATGGGAGGCAAGGACGATCCGTCATCGTCTTGTTTTATCAAAATGTTCCTTTTCAACTTAAAAAAATATATTTTATTTATTTATTTGTTAGAGAGAGAGAGGGAAGGAGGGCGAGAGAGAGAATGGGCATGCCAGGGCCTCTAGCCACTGAAAACAAACTCCAGATGCATGTTCCATATTGTGCATCTAGCTTTATGTGAGTACTGGGGAATCAAACCCGGGTCCTTGGGCTTCACAGACAAGCACCTTAACCTCTAAGCCATCTCTCCAGCCCCCCCCCCCCCGCCTTTTTTTTTTATTTTGGTTTTTCGAGGTAGGGTTTCACTCTAGCCCAGGCTGACCTGGAATTCACAATGGAGTCTCAGGGTGGCCTCGAACTCACGGCGATCTTCCTACCTCTGCCTCCCAAGTGCTGGGATTAAAGGCGTGCACCACCACGCCCGGCACAAGTCCCCCCCCCCTTTTTTTGAGGTAGGGTCTCACTCTAGCCCAGGTGGACCTAGAATTCTCAGGCTGACTTCGAACTCATAGCCATGCTCCTAACTCTGCCTCCTGAGTGCTGGAATCAAAGGCATGCACCACCACGCTCGGCTCTCCTTCTCAACTTTATGCCTTGACAGGGGCATGTCCCAGGAGCCGTAGATCTGGGCGGTGAGACCAGCTCATGTCTTTTGCTTCTCTGCAGATGAATCCCGCCAGGCTTGTGAGTCTGCTGCTCGCTGTGGCCTTCACCTGGCCAGGTAGGTATCGAAATACTTCCTTGCCTAACTCCTGTCCCGGGGCCATTTGGATCACCCCCTTTCTAGGAATCGGAAAGTGTGTCTGGAGCTCACGTGTGTGCCCAGCCCTGTGTTAGGCTCAAGACTTGCAGAGCTGTTGGCTTGTTTCCAGTGCAGGCTCTCCAGAGCACCCTGCCTCTGACTGACATGCCCCCAGACTGAATGTCCAAAGGAGCAGGGTGGTATGGAAGTGTCTTGTGTGCTGGGTGCCCAGGATGGGAAGGAAGGAGTTCACGGCTCAGAGAGCTTGCTCCTTTTCATCTCGTCCCCTAGCTGAGTTGCCCGTAGTCCAGATGAATAGCCTATGGGCCAGAGGAGAGACAAGAGAGCTCCGAAGTCACACAGAGCCACAAGCAGAGGGTTAATTCTTTTGGGTTTCAAGCCCTCTGTCCACTCCAGAGCTCACTTCTGCCCTTCCTTCCTCACTGAGGCTCCGAGTTGGGAATGGCAGTAGAGTCCATTGACCTTGGACCATCTTCATTTAGAACCCTCAGGTTGGCAATATCTACACAGTGTCTATACAATATCTATACATTATGCATATAATAGCTATACAGCATCTTCACAGTATCTAATACACAGTATCTAAACAATACACAGTATCTACACAATATCTATACAGTGTCCATACAGTATCCATACAGTACCTACACAATATGTACACAGCACCTACACAATATCTATACAGATTAGTCCAGAGCAGCGTCCATGTGTCATGTTCTTGGTGTCTTCCTGCCAGGTATGTCATGTGCCATAGGACCCAGAAAAACACTTATAAATTGTTACCGTGTTTTTCCACCCACCTACCAACCCACACATGCATGTGCGCACTCACGCACACACACCCACACCCTCATGCGCGCACACACACACACGCACGCACAGCACACAATCAGTGAGAGAATGAACAGTGTGGAGAGCAGTTAGCACTTCACAACATAGGACAGTATACAGTATAGGTATATATACTACAGGATAGTATAGTATAGTCTGATATGTCTAAAGTTTAATCTCTCAAGATACACCAACAGGTTTATATAATCGGCTTATAATGTTAGAAATTTTGAGCAAAATGCTAAGGACCCAACAATATGAGGCTATGTTATATACATGTAGATGTCGAATATAGTGCAGTCACTGAAGTTACATTTGAGGAGTACCTACGCAACAAAATGACAGATTCTTCACACTGCTTCAGAAATACCCAGGAGTTACAGTTTGTACAGGATGGATATTCATTTATAAAAACAAAATCTAGCTGGGTGGGGCAGTGTGCGCCTTTAATCGCAGCACTCAGGAGGAAGAGGTAGGAGGATCGCCACGAGTTCTAGGCCACCCTGAGACTACGTAGTGAATTCCAGGTCAGCCTGGGCTAGGACGAAACCCTGCCTCAAAACAACAACAGCAGCAAAGAATCCACAGCTAGGGCTGAGGGGGTGACTTGCTGCACAGGCAAGAAGCTCTGAGAAGGCCTGGTTCACCCTAAGTTCTATTCCTCAGTGCCCATGCAAACAGCTGGACACAGCCACCCATGACTGTGACCCCAAGACTGTGGGGAGCAGAGACCTGAGATATGCTGGGGCTCCCTGGTCAGCCAGTCTGACAGAAAAATGGCAGCTCCAGGTTCACTGAGAGACTGACTGTCTTTTTAAAAAAGTATTTTTATTTATTTATGAGAGACAGAGAGAGAGAGAGAGAGAGAGAGAAAGGGGATGCCAGGTCCTCTAGCCACTGCAAATGAACTCTAGCTGCATGCGCCACCTTATGCATCTGACTTACTCGGGTACTGGGGAATCGAACCTGGGTCCTTAGGCTAAACCATCACTGCAGTCCGAGAGACTGTCTTAAGGAAACAAGCGGCTGGGTGCTAAAGGAGGACACCCGATGTCCTCTGGCCTCTATGCCCGTGTGCACAGGCCATGTATCAGGTGTGCACAGCTGCACACACATGTGCATGCATCACACACACACACACGCAAAAATAATCCACAACTGTGATATCTGCCTTGAAGTAGAACAACAACAACAAAAAACCCAAAGCCTGGACTGTCAGCTGTGGTTGTTGCTGAGTCACAGACGGTTCTAACTTTGTTCCCGCTTCTGTGCCTTCATAAGGGATTATAGTGTCAGTGAAGTGATTTATTTCCTGCCAGTTTGTTTCTCTGCAATTGCCACAAGTCTGGGGGTCGTGGTACTCAGAGGCAGCGTGGACCTTGTTGAAGACTGGGAGAGTGTTTCCCCAGGGCTGACTTGCTGCCAGATGAAGCCTCGGTTCTACGAGGCCAGGGGGGCCTTGGGCTGGTGGTCTCACTGTGTTCACCCGTGGCCTCTTCCATCAGGGACCGCCTGTGCGGAGAAGACTCCAGGCAGGCCCTCCACGGCCCGGTGTAGCCTCTTCGGGGAAGACTTCATCAACACCTTTGATGGCACCATGTACAGCTTTGCAGGAGACTGTAGTTACCTCTTGGCCGGGGACTGTCAGAGACGCTCTTCTCCATTCTCGGTGAGTGCTGGGCACTTGGGGCAGGATTGCAGAGACAGTCATACTTGGCTCTGTTGTACGAGGGCGGATTCGAGTTCTCACGACACGCCTGAAACCCAGAGGGTTGTTGCTGAGAATGTGGAGGGCAGTGGCTTTCCCGAGACACCCGCTTCCTTGGAGGGTCCGGCGTGGTGGCATCTTTGCTACTTTGGTGGCCGTTGGCCTGAACCAAGATCAAAAGCATTTTACTCTGTGTTTGTTTCATGTTCACTGAAAATCCTGATGCAGTATCAGAAAGACTGGACGTTATTTTTGTCGATGGCCTTAGAGGCGAGAAGACGGGTGTCAGGACAGGAAGGGCCTGCGGGAGGGCTGGGGTGGTGTTCAGAGCCAGGCCTCGGAACCTCGGTTTCAGATTATAGACCTGGGGTCACCTTGGGCTTGTGCGCCGCTGTTCTTCAATGACATCTGTTTCCTCGATTCTAAATTGCAAAGAATTCCCATTCCTGACCGGGCGTTTGCTTGGACCTTGTCCACATCCTGGGTAAAAAGCGTTTGTGTCTGTACATGAAGGCTCACCTGGTGCCAAGAGGAGGCCTTTCCCCGTCAGGGTCCCAGGCCAAGGCTGCATGTCTACCCCCAGTCAGCAAAGAGACCAGAGAGAGTCCTGCTTTTTTTTTCCCTAAGCCATGGCTGCAGCATCTGGCTCCCAAACCAGCCCGGGGAGCGCCATATTCAGAAGTCTGTTGAGGGGCTGGAGAGATGGCTTAGCGGTTAAACGCTTGCCTGTGGAGCCTAAGGACCTCAGTTCGAGGCTCGATTCCCCAGGACCCACATTAGCCAGGTGCACAAGGGGGCGCACATGTCTGGAGTTCGTTTGCAATGACTGGAGGCCCTGGCGCGCCCATTCTCTCTCTCTCTCTGTCTGTCACGCTCAAATAAATAAATAAATAAATAATTAAAAAAAAAAACACATAAAGCAAAAAATCAGAAGTGTGTTGAGTCACTCCCTTGCTCTGCACTTCAGTTTCCCCGTGAGCAGAATGGGGGTCAGCGCAGATAGATGCCCGCTGCTCTGAGCTTGGATGGAGGATCGCCTGCCCCAGAGACACTGGCCCAGAAGGAGAAGCGTTGGGCAGGAAGGCAGATTAAGTGAGCGACATGCGGGTCTAGCAGCTGGCTGCTCACTGGGCCTTGTGCACCGAGCCTGAGGTCGAAAGACTGGGAAACCAGACCAGGCGCATGACAGGCTTCAGTAAGGCGCTGCCCTGGCTAGGCCTGAGTTTCAAATTCCCGCTCAGGCAGAGGACCTGAGTCAGCCCCTAGACGTGTCCAGGCATGCCCAAGACCTGCCCACGACTTGTCCCTTCTGCCTCTCTGCCCCAGCCAATCAGAAGATTACAAGTACAGTTACTGTTTAAACCGACCAATCAGGTGACCGCCCCCTACTTCTTTGTTCAAATCCCTATAAAAACCCGGATCCACTGTGCTGGTGAAGTCAAGAGTCTGAGCTTAAGCCCGAAATAAAGCTCCTTGCCTTTGCATGCGGGTTTGGTTCTCCTTGGGGGTCACTGGGGGCGCCGAGAACTGGGCGTAACAAGGTCAGGTGGAGCCTGGAGAGAGCTTGTCTGTCCCCTTGGGTGGGCACTCAGCCGGGAGAGTCAGTGGCCACTTCCAAACGCTTTTAAACCCCCTAAAGGCTACACGGTCTCTGCAGCAAGGAAGGGAACAAACAGAGTTCTCCTGTGTTCGTGGCTTGTTGAATCCTGTTGGGAAGCTCTGAGTTGCAGAAGGACACTTGGGCTTGGACCTGGGACACCTGCGAGGGGCTCTGCTCTAAGGGTACAGTGTAAACCCGTCGTTCTCAGAGTGGCCCCACAGAGGACATTTGGAGGGTCAGGACTAGGGGGCAGTACCACATGGCTCTAGCAGATATGCTAATTAGGATGCTGCTAATTGCCCTACTGTGTTCAGGGTGGGCCCACAATAAAGCACCCTACTTCATATGCCGACAGTACTAAGCTGGTGGAAACCCTATTGTGAATTTGGGCCTCATTTAAAAATTTTCTTTTAATAGTTTGTAACTATTGGTAAACCTTGGTAGGGTTTCACTCTAGTCCAGGCTGACCTGGAATCTCAAGGTGGCCTCGAACTCAGAGCGACCCTCCTACCTCTGCCTCCCCAGTGCTGGGATTAAAGGCGTGCGCCGCTGCCATGCCCGGCTTGGGCCTCATTTTTGCAATTTGCAAAGTGGAGTCAATCTACCTGGGCCTGGTGGTCCATGCCTGTAAACTCAGTACTTGAGAGCTTGAGGATTCTGAGTTCAAGGCCAGCCTGGCCTACATAATGAGTCTGTCAAAAGAAAAAGAGAAAATAGAGTTAGTGTAGTCAGTGGTGCTCAAACTGAGTCACCGGCCGTGGGCCGTCACTAGCCCCGTGAAGGTTAAGTAGAACAGCAAAAAAACGCCCAGACATCTTAAGATAACGGCACACTGTAAGGGTAGAAAGGGGAACGTTGTGTGAACGCACGTATGTGTGTGTGTATGTGTGTGTGTGTGTGTGTTTGTCTTTGTACTGGTTCATGAAGAAATTTTTTTTTTTTAAAGATTTAGTTTTATTTATTTATTAGAGATAGACAGAGAGAGAGAGAGTGAGAATGGGCACGCCAGGGCCTCTAGCCACTGCAAACGAACTCCAAACGTGTGCGCCACCATGTGCACCTGGCTTATGTGGGACCTGGAGAATCGAACCTAGGTCCTTAGGCTTCGCAGCATGCGCCTTAACTGCTAAGCCATCTCTCCAGCCCAAGAAAATTGTTTTTAACTTCAATTTCTGGGTAAGAAAGCCTAAGGACCACTTGTTTAGATGAACTCCCAAGATCCTTCTCGCTGCTATAGTGTGTCTTCCAGGTTGTTGATTGATCTAGCTCACACTTCCAAAACTCCCCGGCCCCTCCTGCTGTGGGTGTGGGCTGGCTGCTCTTGAAGCTTCCTTACCTTGCAGGGTCGGGAGCTACAGGAGTTCCACACAATTCCGTCCTCACTGAAGGTCACGGTATCACTCTCCCCACTGTTCCAAGGCTTCCAGGTTTTGTCTCTGGATGGGAATTCGAGGCTGCTGGTATGACCCAAACCATTCACGTCAGAATCCCAGATTCCAGCAGTAGGCAAAAAGCCCAGGCAGTCACTTCTAACTGCCCCCTGCCCATCCACCAGGTCATTCTGAGGAAGCTCTCCTGGGCGTCCCCTGGACTCTCTTTTTGAGGGGGGGGGGTGAGTAGGGTGTCGCTGTAGCCGAGGTTGACCTGGAATTCACGAGGCCTGGCCTCGAACTCATGGCCGTCCTCCTACCGCCCGAGTGCTAGGAATTAAAGGCATGTACCTCCACACCCAGCCTCCTCGAACTGATGGCCGTCCTCCTACCTCCTGAGTGCTAGGATTAAAGGCATGCACCACCACACCCGGCCTCCCCTGGACTTTCTAATACTGGTCTCTTCTGGGCCCCTGAGAACAAGCCCTTCAAATATTCCGTGATGAAGGGCAGGTGATCCCCAGAATCAGGCACAGCCACCTGAGTCTCCTGTTACCTGTACAAGATAGAGAACTTTGAAACAATGGATTTATTCTTATTGACATAGTTTTTAAAGTTATTTTTATTTATTTATTTGAGAGAGAGAAAGAGAGAGAGAGAGAGAGAGAATGGGCATGCCAGGGCCTCCAGCCAGTGCAAACGAACTCCAGATGCATGCACCACAATGTGCATCTGGCTTACATGGGACCTAGAGAATCGAACCTGGCTCCTTAGGCTTCTCAGGCAAGCGTCTTAACCACTAAGCCATCTCTTATAGTTTTGCCTATAGCCCAAGTTGACTTTGAACTTGTGATCTTCCTGCCTTAGCCTAGGTACTGAGATTACAAACATGTGCCAACATGCCTGGGCCCATCCACTTTTATTCCGTTTTTCGCTTTAAAACTTTTTCTTTTCAGTTCTTCTCTCCTCTTCCAGGCTGTGCGGCCCTTGCTCTTCATGTGCGCAGGGCTGGGGCTCCCCGGCTCTTCAACGTTGCTGGGGTCCCTCTTGTTTAATGCTCATCTGCCACTGCATTCGGGGCTGCTCTAGCTTCATATGCCCAACACACACATGCACACGCACACACACAAACAAACATATATTAGTTTATTTTTATTATTTATTTGAGAACGACAGACAGAGAGATAAAGAGGCAGAGAGAGAGAGAGAGAGAGAGAGGGAGAGAATGGGCGCGCCCGGGCCTCCAGCCACTGCAAACGAACTCCAGACGCGTGCGCCCCCTTGTGCATCTGGCTAACGTGGGTCCTGGGGAATCGAGCCTCGAACTGGGGTCCTTAGGGTTCACAGGCAAGCACTTAACTGCTAAGCTATCTCTCCAGCCCACTAGTTTATGTTTTTAAAATATTTTTATTTATTTGCAAGCAGAGAGAGAGAAAGGGAAAGAGAAAGAGAATGGGTACACCAGGGCCTCCAGCTGCTGCAAACGACCTCAGACACATGTGACACTTTGTGCATCTGTCTGGGTAATCGAACCCTGGCTGTTAGGTTCTGCAGGCAAGTACTTTAACTGCTGAGGCATCTCTGTGCCCCACTAGTTTATTTTTTGACAATTTTCTACATCATGCATATAATATATTTTAATCACATTCACCTCTGCATTTCCTCTTTTTTTTTTTTTTTTTTTGAGGTAGGGTCTTCCTCTAGTCCAGGCATTTCCTCTTTTTTTTTAAAAAAAAATATTTTTGTTTATTTGAGAGGGAGAAGGAAAGAATGGGCACACCAGGGCCTCTTGAACAAACAAACTCCACATACCCATACCACCTTGTGCATCTGGCTTTATGGGGTTTCTAGGGAATCGAACTGGGCATCAGGCTTTGCAAACAAGCACCTTTAACCACTGAGCCATCTTCTCATGTCCTCCTCTTCTTCTCAAGCAGTCCACCTGGGTGTGTGCATGTGTGTGTCCTGCTGAGTTTCTCTAGGGCTGCTTACCTGAGCATAGGTGAGGAGCATTAGTGGCTGCACCAATGAAGAATGTGTCTGCCCACACAATGGCCTGGATCTCCATGACCTCACAGTGCCAGACACTACTTACACAAGACCATCATAATAGGAGGAAAAGAACATGACGTCAAAATAAGAGAGACTGATTGAGAGGGGGAGGAGATATGATGGAGAGTGGAGTGTCAAAGGGGAAAGTGGGGGGAGGGAGGGCATTACCATGGGATATTTTTTATAATCATGGAAGTTGTTAATAAAAAACAAATTGAAAAAAAAAAAAAGAATGTGTCTGCCTCCTCCAGCATCTGTGAGAACCTGCGTAGGTTAAAACCTCCTTTCCAGCCTTCAAGTGCCAGTGACTTTTGGGCTTCCAGCAGCACCGGCTCAGCCCTGTGCCCCCCCCCCCCCCCCGTGGCACACAATCATTTGTTGGGGTGATTTCCCATCTTTGAAAGGCTGTAAGAACTGCAGATCCAGAGCTGTATGGCTGTGGCCTATCCCAAGCTGCCTGGCTGCCTCCCCGCCCACCCCCGTCCACACTCTCTGGGGCTCACTTGTTCCCAGCCACCTCTCTGAGTCCCCCAGGGAGGGAGGGAGAGCCTGCAAGAAGGAGAGACCCACAGGCTCTTCTGTTTCCAGGAGGGAGGCTCCTTTGTTTCAGAGGGACCATACCGGTGGGGTTTCCCTGGCAAAACAAGGGCAGGATGGCCTTCTCCACCCGTGCTGTGAGGCTGGGGATCTGAGGGAGGATCATACTGGTGAAGGGAGGGGTTCAAGGCCGTAAGGGTCATGGACGCCCAGGGAGGACACAGTCCTCTCAGCTGGGATGCAGCCTTTGCGCTGTCAGCCCCAGGAGAGGCCTAAGAAGGGGTCAGCTTTGGGGCCAGTTGCAAATGCCTCAGGCCCTGGCAGACTCCCGTGAGTGATCACACACTGGAGCTTGCCTCACGGCTATTTCTTTTTTTTGTTTATTATTTATTTATTTGAGAGTGACAGACAGAGAAAGAGGGAGAGAGAGAGAGAGAGAGAGAGAGAGAGAGAGAGAGACAGAGAATGGGTGCACCAGGGCTTTCAGCCACTGCAAACGAACTCCAGACACGTGCGCCCCCTTGTGCATCTGGCTAATGTGGGTCCTGGGGAATCGAGCCTCGAACTGGGGTCCTTAGGCTTCACAGGCAAGCGCTTAGCCACTAAGCCATCTCTCCAGCACCCCCCCCCCCCCACCGGCTATTTCTTTACTGGTGTTTGAAAATCATTTTAGCACGGGAGTTCTAGAATATTTATGTATCTACCTCGGAAACGCTTCCATTAATGCTTTATCTGCGGACTTTGTCGAAGTTCCTACAGTCAAAAAAGTTTGTTCAGTTTACATAAAATTCCACAAAAACTCCATTCGAGCAGGGCGTGGTGGCGCACGCCTTTGATCCCAGCACTGGGGAGGCAGAGGTAGGAGGATCGCTGTGAGTTCGAGGCCACCCTGAGACGACATAGTGAATTCCAGGTCAGCCTGAGCTGGTGAGACCCTACCTCGAAAAAAACAAAAAAAAACAAAACAAAACTCCAGTTGCAACAAGCAGCTCAGGGATTCTGACCTGGGCTTTCTGAGGAGGAAACACTGTGCTAGCGCAGCTGGGGCCGAGACTCCTGCACTGTGCCACGGCCGTGTGTCACGTTGTCTTGCGTCAAGCTTCCAGAAGGAGACCATCATGCGCTCACGCTTTTCTTACCTAAAATGTTAAGAACCCACCGAGGTCTGTGTGTCCAGAGTGCACTCAGTAAGTGTTTTTAGGTAAATAACAGGGTGACTGAGCAAATGAAATTTTAAGGGGAGTTGTTTTTTTTTTTTTTTTTTTTATGCCCAGGTGTTAAGTCTTTTGAAGGAGTTTTCTACAGAGGTTAAGACTATAGAAGTGATATTATTCTTATTTAATAAATGTATTAACTTGTTTGGTACTGTTTTTTCCTTTTAGGGAACTTCCAAAATGGCAAGAGAGTGAGCCTCTCTGTGTATCTTGGGGAGTTTTTTGACATCCATTTGTTTGCCAATGGTTCCGCCATGCAGGGGCACCAAAGGTAAGTCAGATACTCAAGGTGTGCAGGTGGAGAGGACCCGGGGATCCACTCACACGCTCCTCACACCATCGTAGTTTCTTAATTAAAAATTGTTTTGTTTATTTTTTATTTATTTATTTGAGAGCGACAGACAGAGAAAGAGGCAGATAGATAGAGAATGGGCGCACCAGGGCCTCCAGCCGCTGCAAACGAACTCCAGATGCATGTGCCCCCTTGTACATCTGGCTAATGTGGGTCCTGGGGAATCGAGCCTCGAACCGAACTGGGGTCTTTAGGCTTCACAGGCAAGCGCTTAACCGCTAAGCCATCTCTCCAGCCATCTTAATTTTTTCTTTTTAATGAAAAATAGAGAGGGAGAGAATTGGCATGCCAAGGCCTCTAGCCACTGTGGTCAAACTCCGGATGCATTGCACCACCTTGTGCGTCTGGCTTAGGTGGGTCCGGGGGAGTTGAACCTGGGTCCTTAGGCTTCGCAGGCAAGTGCCTTAACCGCTCAGACATCTCTCCAGCGGCCTCCCCCGCCCCCACGATCATAGTTTAAATGTACTAACTGGGGCCCAGAAACAGGAAGTGCCTGTGCTCTAAGGATGTGAGTTGCAGGGCTGGTTGAGAGCCAGGTCTCTGGGGCAGCAGGTCTCGAACCCCGGTCACGTTACGCCGTGGTTTGAACCTGGGGAGATGAGGTTGGGGGTGGAGGGACGGACAGCTCCTGAGAAATGCACGGGCGACCTAATTCCGACGTCCTGCGCTCTCCCTGCCCAGCGTCTCTGTGCCCTATGCCTCCCAGGGTCTGTATCTGGAGACCGAGGCTGGGTATTACAAGCTATCCAGCGAGGTCTACGGCTTCCAGGCTAGAATCGACGGCGGCGGCAACTTCCAAGTCGTGCTGTCAGGACGGCTCTTCAACAAGACCTGCGGGTTGTGCGGCGACTTTGACGTCTTTGCTGAGGATGACTTTAGGACTCAAGAAGGTGAGGTTTTTTTTTTTTCCTTTTTTTTCCTGGAACACCATTTTCATTAAGTGTGTCATGGTCTTTTACTGATTTGCTCACGAGCCTTCACTCGTCTGGCATTCAAGCCTCATCGTGACATTGGTGCAGGATTTGGGGGGCTCTAGGGGCTCCCCCTCAGGCCTGTCAACCTCAACCTTTGCCCAGTTTAACAAAGGACTAAGAAGGGTAAGTGGGGCTGGAGAGATGGCTTAGCGGTTAAGTGCTTGCCTGTGAAGCCTAAGGACCCTGGTTCGAGGCTCAATTCCCCAGGACCCACGTTAGCCAGATGCACAAGGGGGCGCACACATCTGGAGTTCATTTACAGAGGCTGGAAGCTCTGGCGCACCCATTCTCTCTCTCTCTCTCTCTCTCTGCCTCCTTCTCTCTGTCGCTCTCAAATAAATAAATAAACAAACAAAAAAAATTAAAAAAAAGAAGGGTAAGTTATGAATTGTTTTATTTAGGGAAAATTTATGAGGTTCAATGTAAGGCTAATTAAGATTCAGGGAGGAGGCTAGCTGAAATACTCAAGCCCGAGGAGAATTCTCCTCTTAGGAAGAGGGCAGCAGCCGGATAGAATTTCATCACAGAGAATTATCTGGGGACAAAAGAGCTCCGGAGGAGGCACATCAACCCACACGTGAACGGCAATGCACAAGAGACAAGAGACCCCCCCCCCTTCACAAAGAAGACCAGTGAGGATTAAGAAATAACGGTGGTGCACGCCTTTGATCCCAGCGCTCTTGGAGGCAGAGATAGGAGGATCGCCGTGAGTTCGAGGCCACCCTGAGACTACATGGTGAATTCCAAGTCAGCCTGTGCTAGAGCAAGACTCTACCTCAAAAAAACCAAAAGAGAGGGCTGGAGAGATGGCTTAGCGGTTAAGGCATTTGCCTGCAGAGCCAAAGGATCCCGGTTCGATTCTCCAGGAGCCACGTAAGCCAGATGCACAAGGGGGCGCATGCATCTGGAGTTCATTTGCAGTGGCTGGAGGCCCTAGTGTGGCCATTCTCTCTCCCTCTTGTCTTTCTCTGTCTCGAATAAATAAATAAAATCTATTAAAAAAAAAACAAAAAAGAAGAAAAGAGATAGTGAAGGACTCAGATATCAAGGAAAAATCATACATATATATATATATATATATATATAATCAAAGTGAGAAAGTACTCCAGACATGACACAGACAGAATGCAAGGAGAAAACTAGCCTGAGAAAGAACTGCTCCCCCTTATTCCCAGCGAGGCTCGGAAGGGGAGAGACAAGACACACAGGCAGGGTCACAGGAAGTAAAAAAAAAAAGAGTGGGCCCAGGGGTTAACCTCCTCTATGTGATCAGACACCAGGCAGGGTGAACCTTGTTATCGAGCTCAGGTGTGTAAGGAGAGACCTGCCTACTTCGTGGACCCACGGATGGGTCCTGGAGTTTCAGTCTGGTCATGGTGGGCAGAGTGCCATCTTCTTTTTCCTCTTTGGGCTCCTGTCCCTGACTCACTGCCTGTAGAACGCTACCTTAGCCCTGTTTCTCCTTCCACATCACCTCAGTTTACTTAGCCAAACCTATCCACCCTGCACGTCTTGAAACTCCTCAAACCCGACAGCTGAACCTCAAATTCTCAGTGTGGGCGGGGATCCCGCGTGACAGACTGTGCCTTCAGACTCCCCTGAGTCATCCCGGAGGAATTCACTAGAAACTCCCAGTGTTTCCGGATGTGTCGCAATAACAAAGCCTCAAGAGACATAAAGCAAAGTGACAGAATGACAAGAAGAAATGGACAAACTCACCAGCATTATAGAAAAGTTTAACACCAGCATTATAGAAAAGTTTAACACGACTCTCTCAGTAGTAGGTAGGTAAAGCAAAATAAATAAATAAATAAATAAATAAATAAATAAATAAAGTAAACATATAGATTTGTGTAATCAAATCAGCAAACTTATTTCAGCAAGCATATGTAGAACCCTGAATGAAAGAATACGTTAATTCTAACAACGCAGCAAGACCTCTTAGGCTTACCGCAACCCACCATCGTAGAAACTCCCGACTCATTCCCACCTCAGTAAGAACTGTTAAACCCCACTCTGCTTGGTTGGGAAGGTGCCACCTTCTCTCTAGTACTCTGCAGCCTGAAGATTGACAGTTTATTATTATTATTGTTGTTTTTTTTTTCTTCTCTCCTTTCTATAGCTTGGGATTCCCCGTTTCTCTCCCACACCCCTCCAGGGTTTTATCCGTGGAGCCATAGAATGCTTGTCCATTGTGGTAGTGCAGTTCCAACATTCCTCTAATCTACACTATTGCTAGAAACAGAAGTTTCTTTCTTATCCTAGCACATACATAACTTAAAAAAAAAAAAAGGAACCTATGCTATGGGAAAGGAGGTTGTTCATCCCTGAGATGAACTTCCAGATCAGGCACAGTCATGGAGGAAGGGATATTTATTGAAGCTTACAGATCCATCCATCCATCCATCCATCCACCCGTCCATCCATCCGTCCATCCATCTGTCCATCTGTCCACTTACCAAACACTTGCTAAGCTTCAATGTCCACGTCCTGTGGTCATGCTGAGCATTGTAAGGAAACGCCTGTAGTCTGATCTAGCAGAAGTTCGATTCAGGTTAACAGCAGGCCTGGAGCCGATAACTGAAACATCATCTTTCTGAAACTTTGCTATGCAGGGACCTTGACCTCAGACCCCTATGACTTTGCCAACTCTTGGGCCCTGAGCAGTGGGGAGCAGCGTTGCAAACGGGCCTCACCTCCCGGTAGCCCGTGCAACGGCGCCTCGGAAGAAGTCCAACAGGTGAGTGTCCGGTCTGGACGTGGCCTTGTTGGTGCGTGTTATAGTTACTGTCTTGTTGTTGAGAACCACAAGCAGCCTATGGGGGGGTGGGGTGGGCGGGGGAAGGTTTGTTTCAGGCTTACAGTTTCGCGGGGAGGGTTTATTATGGTGGAGAAAGCATGGCAGAGCAGGCAGCTGGCTCACATCTTCATATACGAGCACGGGGTGGGAGCGGCAAGCTAGCTCTGAACACCCAGCGGGCTGGAGAAGTGCGTCTCAAAGTCTGCTCTCAGTGACACACCGCCCCCAGCAAGGCTCCAGCTCCCCAGAGTGCCACAATTCTCCGGAACTGACGCCCACTGGGGAGCAAGTATTTAAAACACATGAGCCTATGCGGGGGGCGTTTTCAATAAAGCCATCCCACTGTGTGATTGTTGGAGCTTCTCCAAGTCATCTGGGCTCATCTCTCTCAATGGACATACCTGTGAATCCCTCCGGTGGTTCAGCGTGAACTGTGCATGGGGCCTTTCTTCTTGAAAATCCACTGTGGTTGGAGTTTGATCAACTTTCATGTTAATATATATATATTTTTTTTTGTAGGGCTTGCACTGTAAACTTGGGTTTGGCCAGATAGATAGGTATAACCAGTGTTTTGGTTCATTTGCTGTACAGTAACAAACCACCTGATGTGGGCAGTTCAGATCCTCTTATCACTGTTCTGAAGGCCAGGCAGCTCAAGGTCAAGGTGCTGGTATTTGGTAAAGGCATTCTTACTGTGCCCTTACATTGCTTGAGTGCAAAAAGGGGCCCAAGCTATTCGACCTGTGGGCTTTGTGCTTTTTCAGGAGTTGATCACAAGCTTTGATTTTTAACGTGTGTGTGTGTGTGTGTGTGTGTGTGTGTTTATTTTGAGAGAGAGATAAAGAGAGAAAGAATGGGTGTGCTAGGGCCTCCAGCCACTGCAAACCAGCTCCAGACTCATGTGCCACCTTGTGCATCTGGCTAACGTGGGTCCTGGGGAATCAAACCTGGGTCCTTTGGCTTTGCAGACAAGTGCCTTAACTGCTAAGCCATCTCTTCAGTCCAAAATATATGTTTTAAACTATTTATTTATTTGGGAGAGAGAGAGAGAGAGAGAGAGAGAGAGAGAGAGAGAGAATGAGACAATAGAGAGAGAATGGGCTCACCAGGGCCTCTAGGCACTGCAAACAAACTCCAGACGCATGCATCACCTTGTATATCTGGCTTTACGTGGGCCCTGGGGAATTGAACCTGGCTCCTTAGGCTTCACATCTCCCCAGCCCCCTTTAAAACTTTTTACTGAAACTTCCATTCATATACACAGTGTACCCTGATCATAAGTCTCTTTATTTTTTTTGCCCTCATATTAGGCATGTCTTGTAAGTAGTGGCAGCCTCCGTGAGGTCATGAATGCAATACTTTGTGTCTGGAAGACAGTATTGCAAAGCACTCCTCCCCTTCCTTTGTCTCTTCTGTTCTTTCTGCCACCTCTTCTGCAATGGCCCCTGAGCCTTCGATGTTGTATCACAAGCTTCTTTATTTTCTTTAAAGTTTAGAGAGACTTTATTGGATTAAGAGGAGGAAAGAGAACGAAGATCAGAGAGCTTCTGCCATGTGGGAGGTGGGAGGGGGTAAGAGCTGGAAATCGAGGCCCCCTTCCCCATCCCAGCCCAGCCAGTTAGGTTGGGATGAGGGAAGGCCTACCACAGTAGGGACCTGGAGGTTCAGGCATCAGAAGACACGAACAGCTGGTGAGAGGCCTTGCCCTCCCTGGCAAGCATCTCTTCATTATCTATTCTGGTGGGCTTCCCTCTCAGGCTCAGGTGAGCCCTGCAAGAGATAGCTGATTGGTTTGGATTCAGGGGGCTGGTTCAGGAAGAGGCCAGCCGTGATGCAAGGTTTTGGGCTGAGCTGAACCAACCACAATACCAGGATCAGGTTGTTTGTGGATAAACAAATCTGGGTAACTCCTTCAGACAAGAGATAAGGAGAGGACCTTCTCTGGTCTTTAGCAAAGTGGAGATTGCAAAGCAGGTTCAAGGACATTCCAGCTTTTAAAAAAAATATTTTATTTTTATTTATTTATTTGAGAAATATGTAGGCAGAGAGAGAGAGAGAGAGAGAGAGAGAGAGAGAGAGAGAGAGAATGGGTGCGCCAGGCCCTCTAGCTACTGTAAATGAACTCCAGACACATGTGCTACCTTGTGCATCTGGCTTACATGGGTCCTGGGGAGTCAAACTGAGGCCCTTTGGCTTTGCAGGCAAGCGCCTTAACTGTTAAGCTACCTCTCCAGGCCATTTCTGCTTTTTTACTTTCAGGGCCCAGTCACCCTAATCTGCCTCAATGTCCTCTAAAGAAGCAATCCTGAGTGTCATTAGGGAATTGGGACGATGACCAGTTTAGCTTCTTCAAGCTGAATGGGGTCATCTGGTGTGGCAGTTGGGAAACTTTTATCAGGATGAAGTTTATTTAAGGGATCCTGAAAGTACACTGGTGGAGTGCAGGAAGACAGCCCTGGACGAAAATGTTGGGGAGAAAAAGAAAAATAATAAAAGCAAGGAGTTAAGGGGCAGTGGGCACACAGCAAACTGGAGGATCACATTCTTACAGACTTTCAGGCGTTGGAAAGCAATCGAAGGGAACCTAGGCCGACGGAGTTAGATTGTCTCAGGACCATCTGACTGTGAGCTGACCGTCAGCAAGAGGAGATGAGAGTAAAACAACAGCGAGTTCACAAGGTCCTGAAATGAACAGAGTTACTGTGTTGTCAGAAATAATAGGCATCATTTTCTTTCACCATGAAGATCTAGAAATCCATCCTTAAAGCTGTTCTCCGCGTGGCACAGTAGTGTCTGACGTGGCCCGAATCGGTTCCTGTTGATCTTCTAAGGCAGATGAGACATTAGCAGAATTATGAGGAATATATGCACAATATTCAGCCCTAGTAATGACGCATATATCACCCTGGGCTTCCTTATCACAAGTTTTAAAAAAATATTTTATTTATTTATTTGAGAGAGAAAGAGGCAGAGAGAGAGAGAGAGAGAGAGAGAGAGAGAGAGGGAGAGAGAGGGAGCAAGAGTAAGGGCACACAAGGGCCTCCAGCCACTGCAAATGAACTCCAGACACATGCGCCACCTTGTGCATCTGACTAATGTGGGTCCTGGGGAATTGAACCTGGGTCCTTAGGCTTTGCAGGCAAGTACCTTAACTGTTAAGCCGTCTCTTCAGCCCCACCACAAGCTTTTTATTTTTTTTTTAATTTGTTTATTTTTATTTATTTGAGAGCAACAGAGAGAGAGAGAGAGACAGGGAGAGAGAGAGAGAGAGAGAGAGAGAGAGAGAGAGAATGGGCATGCCAGGGCCTCCAGCCACTGCAAATGATCTCTAGATGCATGCGCCCCCTTGTGCATCTGGCTAAGTGGGTCCTGGGGAATCGAGCCTTGAAATGGGGTCCTTAGGCTTCACAGGCAAGTGCTTAACTGTGAAGCCATCTCTCCAGCCCCCCTATCACAGGCTTTTGAAGGGTTACTTTCCTTAAATTATTTACTGTGTGTTTCTGTGGATTGCATTGAGAGACAGTATATAGTAGGTTTCAAAAAATTTCAGTGGGCTGGGCATGGTGGCGCATGCCTTTAATGCCAGCACTCGGGAGGCAGAGGTAGGAGGATTGACATAAGTTCAAGGCCACCTTGAGACTACATAGTGAATTCCAGGTCAGCCTGGGCTAGAGTGAGACCCTACCCTGAAAAACAAACAAACAAAAAAAATTTCAGTGGGGCTTCAGAAATGGTTAAGGCATTTGCCTACGAAGCCTAAGGATCCAGGTTCAATTCCCCAGTACCCACATATGCCAGATGCACATGGTGGTAAATGCATCTGGAGTTTGTTTGCAGTGGCTAGAGGCCCTGGGGTGCCATCTCTCTCTCTCTCTTAAAATAAACAAATAAAAGTAAAATATTTTTTAAAATTTCAATGGTGCTGGGTGTGGTGGCACATATCATTAGTCCCAGCACTCGGGAGGCAGAGGTAGGAGGATCACTGTGAGTTCGAGGCCAACCTGAGACTACATAGTGAATTCCTGGTCAGCCTGGGCTAGAGTGAGACCCTACCTCTAAAAACCAAGAAATAAATTTCAATGGTTTGGTAAATACAAATTAGGGGTGTTATGTAGGGACTGTAATGAACTGCCAAGCAGTAACCCAGAATCCTTCACTTGTAGTAATCTGACTCACCCAAATCTTCATATAGGTAGAGAAACCCAGCCCTCTCCTATCTGTTGTAGACGCACGCATGCACGCGCGCAGCAGCTTAGCATGAGAAAGCTTCAGGAATAGCCGATTACTCAGCCGGCGAATCTTTATTTTCATGAAACAACTCGAACACAAAACAACACGAACTCGGGCGTATGTCCGGCTCCGGAGACCGTCCTGGGTGGACGCTGGGCGTCGTTAACACAAGCAATGTCCAGTCGGTAATCAAACACCTTCAAAGCCCCCTTTCCTCGGGTTTCCCGTGACTCACTGGCACTCTGAGCTCAGCGCTGAGAGAAGGGTGTGGAAGGAGGACTTTACCCTCCTTTCGTGACATACCTGAGCCGTCCCTTGACAGTTCCCGGAGAGTCTCTTACTCCTGGGCTGGGACTGTTAAGGTCCCCATTTACTGTGTTTACAAAGACACACGCTTTTCCTTCTCCAAGCCTCAGTTTCTACCCATGTAAAACAGGCCTAGGAATAGGACTTGCTAGAGTCATTAAGAGGAATCAGAGTGGTCTTTTTTTTGTTTTAATATTTTATTTTTATTTATTTATTTGACAGAGAGAAAGAGGGAGATAGAGAGGGAGAGAGTGGGCACTCCAGGGCCTCCAGGACTGCAAATGAACTCCAGACGCGTGCACCCCCCTCGTGCATCTGGCTAATGTGGGTTCTGGGGAATCAAACGTGGGTCCTTTGGCTTCGCAGGCAAACGCCTTAACCGCTAAGCAGAGAGCGGTCTTTTGTATGAAGGCTTAGCCCAGTGGTGCTTAACTGAATGAGCGATGATGATGATGATGATGATGGAGACTCCTGGGTTCCTCCTGTAGGTCCCACTCGAGTGACAAGCTTTGTGAAGGGATTAGGGACCAGACGTGCTAGCACACATGGTTATTTTAGGTGTAAACTCTAAACATTATGCGTTTTCTCCTTCCTCTCCTCCCTGTCACAATCCCTTTCCTTTCACAGAGTTGAGCAAGGCTTGAGGTTAGAAGGAAAACAAGGGCCAGGGATGTAGGGTGTCAGTAGAAAGGTTGCTAGCATGCACAGAGCCGGGGGCCCGTCCTGCCCCTGCGTAGTCGGGGTGTGCACAGAACCGGGGGCCCGTCCTGCCCCTGCGTAATCGGGGTGTGCACAGAGCCGGGGTTCCGTCCTGCCCCTGCGTAATCGGGGTGTGGCAGGTAGTTCATGGTTTTTGGAAGGTGGAGGTGGGCGTATCAGAAGTTCAAGGTTATCCTTGCCTACGTAAGTTGCCAGCCCGGGTCGCACGAGACACTGTCTCAGCGTGCATCTGCACACATCTAGGTGGGAGACAGCCTGTCCTCTCTGCTCGGTCATCTAGACAGATTTCAGGTTGAACCCACTCAGGGTACCATGCACCCTCACTAGGGGTGGAAGGGATTTTCATCATTTCATTCTACCCATTTCCAACCTCACAGTGCATTGCTGGCTGTTGGGTCAGCCTCTCCCGCACTTTCAGTCACGTGTGAAAGCAACTTTTTAAAAAAAATATTTTATTTTTTATTATATTTACTATACATTTTATTATATTTTTGTTATTATATTTTTATAGAGAGCTGATTATATTTTACCTTACTTTACTTTCCAAACACACGCCAGTATGGAGCGAGTGCTTGATAAATAAATGTTACTCCGCACTGAGTGCAAAGAAATAATCCCATTTGGGCCTAGGAAGTGGCAGCCGAGGACCTGATACTGAGGTCAGGTTCAGGAGGGAGACTGGGTGCTTTGTCTCCTGGAAACAAAGGGGAGGAAGGAGCAGCCCAGGGCAGCCTCTCTTGTCTCTCTTGTCTCCCGGGCATCTCTTTGAAGCCTACCCCTCGCTTTGTCTCCCGGTGCCCAGTTCTTAGCGCTGCCTGGGGGGTTCCAAATAACACCTGACCTCCCAGAGGCCTGAACTCCTCCAAGCTCAGAGCTCAGAGCTCTTCCTCTCTGGTCATTTACCTGAAAACTGAGCCTCGGGCCCGTCAGATTGTGTTTGCCCATAGCTGGGGCTCCCTCACTGGCTGGGAAGCACCGGGACTCGACTGTCTCCTGAGAGCTGATCACCGTGGTGGTCTTTTGAGCTGTTCGGTCCTTACTCCCACTGGGCCGGCTCAGATGGTGGGTCTTGTGAGCTGCTACCCTTTACCAGTGCTCAAGACCCATCTGGAATGGTAGGGGGTCCTACGTGGCGGTGGGGGAGCTGCAACGACTTCAGAACTTTCCTTGAAGCCTGCCAGTATCTATTCTGTCATTTCTCTGGTGCTTTTGGGTTCCCCAAAGCCAAGCAGCAGGGGGTCGGCTCATTCTGAGGGCCAGGCTATATTACTTACACCCAGGGGATGAATGTTACCTTGTCATGCCAACCAAATGTAATGTAATGCCCTTCTCTCCTGGGACCAATAGTGGCTTGTTTGATCGCATGCAAATTTTTCAGGGTTTTTTTTTTCCCCCAGCATTTCAAACTAAGGGCAGGTCTGGAGTGCCAAGATATAAATGCTCACATCATTGGTACTCACTTGCAGATAACTGCACTGCATGATGCACATTTTAGAAAGATTTTTTTCAGGTAACTTTTCTTTAAAAAAGGAAATCCAGGGCCGGGAGTGGTGGTGCACGCCTTTAACCCCAGCTCTCAGGAGGCAGAGGTAGGAGGATCGCCGTGAGCTCGAGGCCACCCTGAGACTCCATAGTGAATTCCAGGTCAGCCTGGGCTAGAGTGAAACCCTACCTCGGGAAAAAAAAAAAAAAAAAAAAAGTTGAGCCGGGCGTGGTGGCGCACGCCTTTAATCCCAGCACTTGGGAGGCAGAGGTAGTAGGATTGCCGTGAGTTCAAGGCCACCCTGAGACTACATAGTAAAGTCCAGGTCAGCCTGGGCCAGAGTGAGACCCTACCTCGAAAAAAAAAAATGGTGGACTGAACCTCATAAAGCAAAGGCAGCTTTGCCATGTAGTCTTTTAAAGAAATTATTCATTTATTTATAAGAGAGAGAGAGAGAGAATGGGCGCACCAGGGCCTCTAGCCACTGCAGATGAACTCCAAATGCATGTGCCACCTTGTGTGTGCATGTGTGTGTATCTGGATTACGTGGGTCCTGGGGAATCAAGCCTCAAACCAGGATCCTTAGGCGTCATAGGCAAGAGCTTAACCATTAAGCCACCCCTCCAGCCCTGCCCTGTAGTCTTCTGTGCGAGACCTTGTTGCCCCTTGACCTTGACCTTAAGAGTCAAGTCCTTGGAATACCCTTGGTGGGATCTTTCCAGCCGTCTCGTCCAACTCAATCCTAGCCAGCTCCCTGGCTCCCTGATAGACGTCTCCTTTCACTTTATGCCCATTTGAAGCTAGAGCCATGCATGACTCTCAGTGTTCCTGAATAGTGGACACAGATAGTCTCTCCAGTCTGATTTCTTTAGCCTGACACAGGAGCGCTCAATCTGTAGTGCACCCACCAGTCCCCAACCAGAGATTTCTTGTGATCTCTGAATATGATGTTTATTATTAGACATACTATTTTCATGTGCTATTTATTATATATATATATATATATATATATATATATATATACACACACATATGTATATATATATATATATATATATTTTTTTTTTGTTTTTGTTTTTTCCCTTTGGTTTTTCTTTTTTTTTTTTTTTTTTTTTTTTTTTTTGGTTTTTCAAGGTAGGGTCTCACTCTAGCCCAGGCTGACCTGGAATTCACCATGGAGTCTCAGGGTGGCCTCGAACTCACGGCGATCCTCCTACCTCTGCCTCCCGAGTGCTGGGATTAAAGGCGTGCGCCACCACGCCCGGCTTCTATTTTATATTTTCACAGCCCCCCCCCACCCCTTAGCCTGCAGAACACTCTCCCACTCCTCTGAGATAGCGGTACACCTGTTCTTCCTCTTGTCCCCAGGAAACCACCTGTCCCGTGAGCTAATATTTGTAACACCCGGTGTTGACTTGGGGAAGCCGGAACATTCTCTTCAAATTGCCTGCGGAGGCACAACAAATATTCATTCTCCAGGGACAAAGCAGTTCACTCTTCACATCCTCATTAAATGTTGTTGATTTGCAAAGGAGATAGCCAGCACCATTTGTTTGATTATTTCTGCTCAGAGGTGGAGCTGTAAGGGGCGCCCTCAGGCCCCGGCGAGTACTTTCAGCATAGGGGGACTCAGCTGCAGTGCTGACTGAAGCTGGGGACTCACTGTCCAGGAGCTAGTTCCAGGGCCCACTCACCCCATGGGGTGGTGGGGTATGGCATTCTCTTGTCCGTTCTATTTATTTTTATTTTTATTTATTTATTTCAAAACAACAGAGAGAGAGAGAGAGAGAGAGACAGGCAGCTAGAGAGAGAATGGGCACGCCAGGGCCTCCAGCCACTGCAGACGAACTCCAGAAGCATGCACCCCCTTGTGCATCTGGCTTACGTGGGTCCTGCAGAGTCAACCCGGGGTCCTTAGGCTTTACAGGCAAGCGCATAACCGCAAAGCCATCTCCCCAGCCCTTGGCCTTTTGTTTGAAGAATAGTTGGAGCAGGGCTGGAGAGATGGCTTAGTGGTTAAGGCCTTTGCCTGCAAAGCCAAAGGATCCCGGTTTGACTCTGCAGGACCCACGTACGCCAGATGCACAAGGGGGCGTACGCATCTGAAGTTTGTTTGCAGTGGTTGGAGGCCCTGGTGTGCCCACACATTCTCTGTCTCTTGTTCTCTCTCCTCCCTTCTCTCTCTCAAATAAATAAAAAATATGAAAAAAAAAAAAAGAATAGTTGGAGCAGAGGTAGGAGGATCTCTATGAGTTTGAGGCCACCCTAAACTCCATAGTGAATCCCAGGTCAAACTGGGCTACAGTGAGACCCTACCTCAAACAAAGCAAAACAAAACAAAAGACCCAAAAAAGAACAGTTGGAATTCAGGATCCCAGAGGGAGTTGGTTGTCAGATGGCAGCACCATGAGGTGGGTTTACAGACAAGATGGCATCACCTATGCCAGGCAATATAGGCACTGAGCCCCGCTGCTGGACTTTGAATCCAAGCGTCCACATACGTTTCCCCTTGGGCAGAGTGAGACTGTGCTCTCAAGTCTCTCTCTCTTTTTTTTTCTTAACAAAAACTTTATTTATTTATTTGTAAGGAGAGAGAGGAAGAGAGAGAGAAAGAGAGAATGGGTGCGTCAGGGCCTTCAGCAACTGCAAACAAATTCTAGAAGAATGAGCCACCTTGCGCAGTATCTGGCTTACGTGGGTCCTGGGGAATCGAACCTGGGTCTTTGGGCTTTGCCAGCAAGGGCCTTAACCTCTCCAGCCCTCGAGTCTTTCTTGAGCCGTTGATCACCTCAGAAACGAGGATTTACTACATGTGCTTCACCAGGGCACGGGAGTCCCGCATGTCCTGGTTCACTTCGTCCCTGTGTCCTCACATCACTTACTTCCTCTCTTTCTCTCTCTCTCAAATAAATAAATAAAATCTAAAAACAAAAACTTAAAAAAAAAAGTTAACATGCCGGGCGTGGTGGCGCATGCCTTTAATCCCAGCACTCGGGAGGCAGAGGTAGGAGGATCACCGTGAATTCGAGGCCACCCTGAGACTACATAGTGAGTTCCAGGTCAGTCTGGGCTGGAAGAGGTCTGGGGTCCGTAGGTGATGGGCAGCAGGGGCATTCAGCTCATATCATCCATCTGACTTTCCTTTCCTGAGAGAAGGATGGGTAGACTGGTTCAGATTGGGCTATTTCCTATCCCCAGAGCTCCCCAGAGCTTGGCCAGATCCCCAAAGTGGAAACCAGAGAATGGTGTCTAATTCTTCTTTTTCCATCTAGCCCTGGAGCATTAAATGAGATGCTCTTGCCTTTTTTCTTTTTCTTTTTTTTTTCTTCAGTTTTTCGAGGGTCTCACTGTAGCTCAGATTGACCTGGAATTCACTATGTATTCTCAGGGAGGCCTCAAACTGACAGTGATCCTCCTACCTCTGCCTCCGGAGTGCTGGGATTAAAGGTGTGCGCCACCACGCCCGGCTCAAATGAGCCGCTCTTAGAAGGCCAGGGCAGAGGGCGAGAAGAGGCCTAGGAAGGCCTCAGTGGCCACCTCTACTGTTGCTGTGTCTAGTTACCCTGTTTGTCACGAGCTATCTTACCCAGTTATCTTAGGGACAGGAATGACCAACCTCACAAAATTGGTCCATTTGGTGGAGATGTATGAACCGGTTTGGAGATTCTTGACCATGAGTCAGAGCCTTGGAATGTGGGTGGGAATCTCAGGCCAGCTAGCAGTTATAAATAGTATCAGCCATCCAGGGCCCCATCCATCCCTAAACGCTGACCAAATGGAAAACCATCTCCTGCCCAGGGTGAAATTCTTGAACCCACTGCTTTGGACTAGTCCGGGCTCCGGGTGCCTCCGCACCTCCTCCGGGGGCAGCCTCCTCTGGCAGCCCACCCCCAGAGCTGGAAAGATCAGGGCCTCGTGAACAATCTCACACTTTGTATGTCAGACCTTTCTTTTCTTTCTTTATTCACTTCAGGCCTAGGAATGCCTTCCCCCACCCACCCCAATCTCCTTCGTCAGCTGTTTGGGAGCAAAACAGTAGCTAAAGCATGGGAGAGATCCTTCTCTTCTGCTTTCTTCTCTCCTGCCCTGCCCGCCCCCGGGGGAGCTGGGTTTGTTTTCTCTCCCAGCCCCCCTGGCTGGGTTTAAGCATCTCCAGGGAAGAGGCCTGGTCTCCTCTGATGAACTGAAAATGGGATTAAGATGAGCCACAGTTGGGTCTGCACGCTGGCCTGGGAGGGTGAGGTCATGGATTGATGGAGCCCGGGGGCCACAGCTCCGGGCTGGCTTCTGGCACCGCCCGCAGGAGATGAAACAAGACAGAGTAGCTGGTGCCCAGCACTGGAGCCAGGAGATGCTGGAAGTGCCAATTAGCCAACCCTTGTTTTGTGTCCCTGCCAAAAACGGCTCAGCAGAGAGCCCAAGCACAGCCCCGACAGACAGACCGCAGGCAAGCAGGGACAGCTGCCCTGAGGACCTGATGGCCAGCCCCGAGCCCCTCCATCTTATTTTCCAGCAGCTCTCTGAGGTGTGTCAGGAGTAGATCCAGCAGTGAGTGCCAGGGCACCCAAGGAACGGTGGTTGTACTAGGAATGCATTTCTCTCCCATGAAAAGCTCAGAGGAGCCGGGCGTGGTGGCGCACGCCTTTAATCCCAGCACTCGGGAGGCAGAGGTAGGAGGATCGCTGTGAGTTCGAGGCCACCCTGAGACTCCATAGCGAATTCCAGGTCAGCCTGGGCTAGAGTGAGACCCTACCTCGAAAAAAAAAAAAAAAAAGCTCAGAGGAGGGTCTGGAGAGATGGTTTAGCGGTTAAGGCACTTAGCCTGTAAAGCCTAAGGTTCTATTCCCCAGGACCCCATGTAAGCCAGATGCACAAGGTGGCGCATGCGTCTGGAGTCCGTTTGCAGTGGTGTGCCCATATACCCACACTCTCTCTAATAAATAAAATAAAATAAATAAAATAAAATTAAATAAAATAAATAAAATAGTAAAACAAAAAAGGAGAAAGTTGAGCCAGGCGTGGTGGCGCACGCCTTTAATCATGGGAGGCAGAGGTAGGAGGATCGCTGTGAGTTCGAGGCTGGCCTGAGAATACAGGGTGAATTCCAGGTCAGCCTGGGCTAGAGTGAGACCCTACCTCGAAAACCCAAAACCAAACCAAAATAAACAAACAAACAAGACTGGATTTTACTTGCTCTCTTGAGTTACATGACAGTGGGTTTGATAAAATCTGTTAATGTTTTCTCTTTTTTTTTGAGTAATTGAAATAAAATTTGTCTAAGTCCATCCTAAAAAAAAGAAAACAGAAAAGCTCAGAGGAGTGTATCCAGGGACGGATCAGGCTCCCTTGCTCTTAGCATCTGGGGCCCTCTCTGTTGCCTCCCGCACAGGCTCCTGCTTCATGGTCCAAGAGGCTCAAGCTGGGACGAGAAGTGGGGGAGAGAGAAGCCAGAGCTCCCGGAGTTGCCCCGGGCCTCTCTGCTTCTCACCCACTGGGCACAGCTTAACTCTGTGGCTGTGCCTGGCGGCAGGCAGGGCCAAAGAGTGGAAGCTTCCCCTCATGTCCAGCTGGAAGTTGAAAGCTGAGGGTCCTGTGACTCAGGAAGAAGAGAGACAGAGCAACTTCTGCTCTTTTCCCACCTGCTTCTCTTTTAAGGGTGAGGGAACGGAAGAGTGGGGTGGGGGGCAGGAGGGTAAGGAGAGAGGAATTTCTGTTTTCTTTTTTTTTTTTTTTGTTTCTCGAGGTAAGGTCTCAATCTCTAGCCCAGACTGACCTGGAGTTCCCTATGTAGTCTCAGGGTGGCCTCGAACTCACAGCGATCATCCTACCACTGCTGGGATTAAAGGAATGGGCCACTATGCCTGCCGTGAATTTCATATACTTTGCAGGTGAAGGAGTTGTGACTCTTGTTTCTAGAACCTTCTTTATACTCACCACATTACAGTCTCTTATTGGGTCTCACTGTAGCTCAGGCTGACCTGGAATTCACTATGTAGTCTCAGGGTGGCCTCGAACTCACAGTGATCCTCCTACCTCTGCCTCCTGAGTGGTGGGATTAAAGGCGTGCACCACCACGCCTGTCTTATTGTGATTTTTAGGACAGTTGTGTGTGTGTGTGTGTGTGTGTCCCCTCTACATGCATGGGGTCCAGGGCGGTTGTGGATACGCAGTTCCTCAGACACTCTGGTCTTATGTGAAATGGCTATTTGTTTACGGCCTGCATATATCAGATATTTAAACGCATCTCTAGATTACTGTAATATTCCAGTACAATGTGAATGCTACATAGATGGTAGTTGTACTGTATTACTTAGGGAATAATGGTGAGGGATGAAAAAAAAAACACGTTGATACATGTTCAGGATAGATGTAATTTCCCCTTCAACATTTTCAGTATTTGGAAATGATGCAAGGAAATGGAGAGAATGGTCACAGGAAATGGCAGTTCAAGGGGAGCCACGGGGTTGAAATGAACGGAGAAGGCTGGGGTCAGGTCGTAGAGGCCTTATTGCCTTCCTAATGAGTTAGAGGTTTGTCCTTTAAGCCAAGATGAAACATAGTCAGATGTGTTTTTTTTTTTAATTTTTTAAAATATTTTTTGAGGTAGGGTCTCACTAGTCCAGACTGATCTGGAACTTACTCTGTAGTCCCAGGCTGGTATCAAACTCATGGTGATGATCCTCCTACCTCTGCCTCCTGAGTGCTGGGATCAAACTCATGGTGATCCTCCTACCTCTGCCTCCTGAGTGCTGGGATCAAACTCATGGTGATCCTCCTACCTCTGCCTCCTGAGTGCTGGGATCAAACTCATGGTGATGATCCTCCTACCTCTGCCTCCTGAGTGCTGGTATCAAACTCATGGTGATCCTCCTACCTCTGCCTCCTAAGTGCTGGGATCAAACTCATGGTGATCCTCCTACCTCTGCCACCTGAGTGCTGGGATCAAACTCATGGTGATGATCCTCCTACCTCTGCCTCCTGAGTGCTGGTATCAAACTCATGGTGATGCTCCTACCTCTGCCTCTTGAGTGCTGGGATCAAACTCATGATGATGATCCTCCTACCTCTGCCTCCTGAGTGCTGGGATCAAAGGTGTGCACCACCACGCCCGGCTTCAGATGGGCTGTCACACTGTTGCAGACCCAGAGGGCAATGCAGCCAATGCTTGTGCTGCCGTCTACCAGTCTGCGTTGTGAGCCTAAGGGTGCGGATGCTGACGGCACCGTGGCCTCCCTCCTGTGCCTTGTCTCAGGACCTGGTCTGGCAGGGTTGCCTGTGAAGAAACAGAGACACCCAGGAGTAGCTGGGTATGGTTTCGGGGTGAAGGCACATTGGGCAGAAATGCCACCCAGAAACCAGCCAGTGGTCACTCTAGTGGACCGTGCTGAGGCCAGGGCTGAGCATAGGACTCCCGGAGGGGAAGGGGAGAAGGCAGGCTTGTCTCCGTGGCAGGAGACCAGGTAGGTGTGGTGCTCCACAGAGGGAGGGCCAGGTTCTGCAGAAATCACGCTCCTCCTGATCCTCAGGCAAGTGAGCTGAAAGCACCCTGCTTGCCGAGGCATTCTACAAACCATTTAGTGCCTCCAGGGAATGCCCAGGAAATGTGCTGGAGCCCCCGTTCCATCTCCCCTTGAGCCAAGAAACGACTTGACCCCGGCCAGCGGGAGACGGGCCAGGCTGGCCTTGCGTCGCCAGACTTGGGCTGGCGGTGTGCCTAGACTCTACGGTTCTTTTTACCCGTGGCTGACAGATACGGTGCCCTGCTGGGGGAGAATGACCAGTTCCCAGTCCCCGTGTCTACGAGCCGGTCTCGTGGTGCAATGACCGCCCAGAGCCCTTGTCCTAAAGCCCCGGAGGCAGCAGTGACCCTTGGCAAATTCCCGTGAGTCCCCCTCTCTCAGGTTTTCACTAGTTCTGAACTGGGGGCGGGAAAAGAAGTGGGCAAGAGCCGGAGCAGCTGGCCTTCTGTGGGCACCCTCCGCTGCCCTCTGAGAATCCCGGGACCTCATTCCTCAAGTGTCAGTAGCATTTTGATGAGTCAGGCAGTATGAATGAATGGAAAGAAACAGACCAGAGCCTGCTTCACCTTGCCTTTGGCTCCCTGGAGGACCATGAACTTCACAAATATCAAACGAACAAAAACAGAACTCAAGACACAAGCAAGTGCCTGGCGTGGTGGCGCACGCCTTTAATCCCGGCACTCAGGAGGCAGAGGTAGGAAGATCGCCGTGAGTTCGAGGCCACCCTGAGACTCCATAGTGAATTCCAGGTCAGCCTGAGCTAGAGTGAAACCCTATCTCGAAAAAAGAAAACAAAACCAAAAATACAGGGCAGTGATAATGTTGCCATGGTGACTGACTTCACCCCAGTAGAGTGGGTTGGCAGCGATGGGGCAGAGACATGCCCGCTGGAGTTTGAGAAGTCGCCTTGTCTTTTAGTGACCATCACTCAGGTAAAGCTAGACCCTTGCCTTCGCTGCAGAAAAGAATTTCAGGATGAGCTGGTATGAGGCAAAGTTGGAGTTTATGAAAAAAAAAATATACATATATATCCTTTTTTAATTTTGGAGACAGAGAGACAGAGGGAGAGAGAGAATTGGCACGCCAGGGCCTCAGCCACTGCAATCGAACTCCAAGATGCTTGTACCACCTAGTGGGCATGTGTGACCTTGCGCTTGCCTCACGTTTGTGTGCCTGGCTTACGTGGGATCTGGAGGGTCGAATATGGGTCCTTAGGCTTCATAGGCAAGCGCCTTAACTGCTAAGCCATCTCTCCAGCCTGAAAAGATATATATATATATATATATATATATATATATATATATATATATATATATTTTTTTTTTTTTTCAAGGTAGGGTCTCACTAGAGCCTCCTACCTCTGCCTCTCTAGTGCTGGGATTAAAGGCGTGCGCCACCACGCCTGGCCGAAAAGATTTTTTTTTTTTTTTTGAGGTAGGGTCTCACTGTAGCCCAGGCTGACCTGGAATTCACTGTGGAGTCTCAGGGTGGCCTTGAACTCACGGCAATCCTCCTACCTCTGCCTCCCGAGTGCTGGGATTAAAGGTGTGAGCCACCAAGCCCGGCACGAAAAGATATTTTATTTTATTTTTTTTTGGTTTTTTGAGGTAGGGTCTCACTCTAGTCCAGGCTGACCTGGAATTCACTATGGAGTCTCAGGGTGGCCTCGAACTCACGGCGATCCTCCTACCTCTGCCTCCCAAGTGCTGGGATTAAAGGCATGCGCCACCACGCCCGGCACGAAAAGATATTTTTAACAGGTTGACAAACAAGGGTTAATAGGCACTTGGGAGGAACCCATCTGAGAACCTGGGTGTGGATTTCTCAAACAAGTCACAAGGGTCTTTACAATAGCCACATGTTTTTGGTGGCTCTGAAGGTACATCTCAAAAGGGTTGCTAAGATACCTAATTGTTTCCCTGCATTGGACACATCACAGCTGATAAGGTAAAACCCCGGGGCCACTAGGGTTGCAGGGGAAGTTAAGATGTTTTCATTGTAAACAAAGGTTTGGAAGATAAGGCTGAACTTGAGGCCCAGCTCTCTGCTATGTTAATACTCTCATCTGTATAAAAGCACTGCTGTCTCTATGCTAGCAGCCTTCACAGCGAATGTGGTGAATGTGGTTCACAGTGGTGAAGCCAGCTTTCAGCTGGTGAGAGGGGGTTCAGCCAGGCTCAGAGTGAGGGTCCTCCCCCTTCCCACGCCCCTGTAACTTCTCCTGTCTCTCTATCCTGCCTCAAGCCCGGGGAGATGGAGACAGAAGAAGGGACGTGAGTGTCCTTCTATCCTGTTGGGGAGCTGTTTGCTCAGGTAAAGCTAGACCCTTGCCTTCGCTGCAGAAAAGAATTTCAGTGGCAAAGGGACAGGAGAAGGGACGGCCATGGTGTCTGTGAACGACACGGATGACGATGGGGTCATGGGTCACCATGTCCTGGGATGACCCTTACACGTGTGTGATTTCAGTCACGTCTCACTATCGGCGTGTCAGAGGCATGACGATTACCCTTCTTATTTTGCAGAGGAGGGGGGTTTGGGCAATGGATTGGAGCTTGCTATTAGTAAGCAGCAGAAGAATCTTTTTTTTAAAAAAAAAAATATTTTTATTTATTTATTTGACAGAGAAAGAGGGAGAGAGAGAGAGAGAGAGAATGGGCGCACCAGGGCCTCCAGCCACTGCATACAAACTCCAGTCGCATGTGCCCCCTTGTGCATCTGGCTAATGTGGGTCCTGGGGAATTGGACCTGGGTCCTTTGGCTTTGCAGGCAAATGCCTTAACCACTAAGCCATCCCCCCAGCCCAGAAGAATCTTTAAAAAAAATCTTTTAAAAATATTTTATTGATTTACTTATTTATTTTTGGCTTTTAAAAATATTTTATTTATTTATTTGCAAGCAGAGAAAGACAGATAGAGACAGAGAGAGAATGGGCATGCCAGAGCCTTCAACCATTGTAAACGATCTCTAGACGCATGCTCCACCTTGTGCTTCTGGCTTACGAGGGTCCTGGGGAATTGAACCTGGGTCCTTTGGCTTTGCAGGAGAGCGCCTTAATGGCTAAGCCATCCCTCCAGCATGTTTTTGGCTTTTTGAGGTAGGGTCTCACTCTAACCTAGGCTGACCTGGAATTTACTATGTAGTCTCAGGGTGGCCTTGAACTCATAACGATCCACCTACATTTGCCTCCCAAGTGCTGGGATTAAAGGCGTGCACCACCATACCTGGCTATTTATTTATTTATTTGAGAGAGAGAGAAAGAGGCAGTGTGTGTGTGTGTGTGTGTGTGTGTGTGTGAGAGAGAGAGAGAGAGAGAGAGAGAGAGAGAGAGGAAGAGAATGGGCATGCCAAGGCCTCCAGCCCCTGCAAATGAACTCCAGATGCATGCGTCACCTTGTGCGTCTGGCTTAAGTGGGTTCTGGGGAATTGAACCTGGGTCCTTAGGCTTCATAGGCAAACATCTTAACCGCTGAGCCATCTCTCCAGCCCCCTAAAAAAAAAAAAACTATTTTTATTTTTCAAATATGTTTTGTTTATTATTTGCAAGGAGAGAGGGTCAAGGGGATGTGGAGAGAAAGAGAACAGGCAGGCTAGGGTCTCCAGCCCCTGCAAACGAACTCCAGATGCATGCGTCACATTGAGCATCTGGCTTTATGTGGGTACTGGGGAATTGAACCTGGGTTGTTAGGTTTTGCAGGCAAGTGCCTTAACTACTGAGCCATCTCTCCATCCCCCAAAGAATCTTTTTATACAACGCCAAGGTGACCGTTGGAAGAATACATGTAGCTGAGAGAAAGTTGGTCCCAGTACAGTCACCGTAGCCTGTCTAGTGCCATGCATGGTGGCACCTTTGTAACAAACCTCAGGTAGTGTCAGGATTCCTTTCATCCGCTTTTCACTCAAGGACGCCCCTTTCCACCGGTTGAGCTAATTAGCCAAAGCCTCCAACTTCCGGCAAGCGGCCTTGGGGACAGGTACCCGCAGGGGACTGACAGAGGAGGGGCTGACCAGAACTCCGCTGCCCGTGGGCGCTGTGGCTGGCTCTCACCGCCGCCCTGCCCGCTTCAGTTTGGCAGCTCAGCAGCCCGTGCCAGCAGGCATCGGCTTTTCTAAGGTGCAGAGGGCACGAGCCAGCCCCCAGTTGCTGGGAGGCCAGGGTCTCACTGTGGCCAGACTGCAGCTGTGACCCTGTGCCCTGCTTCCATGGTTCTGACAGTGGGCAGTGACCAGCCAGGCGAGGGCTGTTGGTGGGCAGGGCGGTGGTTTTCCTAGGACCTCAGAATGTCCCTTGCATAGTCAGGGTGGAGCCTGAGACCCACCCCCCCCCCGTAGCAGAGAGGACAGATTTCTCCACCTCTGGGCTGCCCATGACGTCACAGCCACGGCTCTCCACGAACTCCAACATCCTCTGGAGACCTTTTGTACAGTTTGTTTTGTTTTGTGTTGGATTTTTTTCAAGGTAGGTTCTCCCACTATCCCAAGCTGACCTGTGTAGTCTCAGGCTGGCCTTGAACTCATAGTGATCCTGCTATCTCTGCCTCCCAAGGGCTGGGATTAAAGGTGTGTGCCACCACATCCAGCCTTCTTTGCAGCTTGAACAAATTGGAATCTTCCCCTTAAAACTTCTTAAAACTAGAAATTCAAGCTGGGTGTGGTGCCTCACGCTTTTAATCCCAGCACTCAGGAGGCAGGGTAGGAGGATCGCTGTGAGTTTGAGGCCAGCCTGAGACTCCATAGTGAATTCCAGGTCAGCCTGGGCTAGAGGGAGACCCTACCTAAAACAAACAAAACAAAACAGAAAGAAAGAAAGAAAGAAAGAAAGAAGAAGAAAGAAAGGAAGGAATGTAGAATTCAAGGATGACCACACAATCTGAAGGTGATGTTTACTTCTGCAGAGGTTTTTTTTTGTTTGTTTCTTTGTTTTTTGTTTTTTTGTTTTTCGAGGTAGGGTCTCCCTCTAGCCCAGGCTGACCTGGAATTCACTATGTAGTCAATCTCAAGGTCTCAAACTCACAGAGATCCTCCTACCTCTGCCTCCAGAGTGCTGGGATGAAAAGTGTGAGCCAAGGTGTATAGCTTTTTTGTTTGTTTGTTTGTTTGTTTGTTTGTTTTTCAAGATAGGGTTTCACTGTAGTCTAAGGTTGACCTGGAATTCACTCTGAATCCTCAGGGTGGCCTCGAACTCATGGCAATCCTCTTACCTCTGCCTCCCAGAATGCTGGGATTGAGGGCGTGCGCCACCACGCCCGGCTAGGTGTGTAGCTTTTTAAAGCATTCTGGCAAGCAGGCACCAGCAAGGGGTCTGCTGGTTTATGTATTCCCCAGTGCAGGCAGGTCCTGAGAATTACTCTGAGTCAGAATTCAGTTTCACAACCTCATGTGATTGGCTAACATAGAAAAATGACACAGTTTCTAGGGTAAGATTTTTAATTTTTGTTTATTTATTTGAGAGCGACAGAGAGAAAGAGGCAGATAGAGAGAGGGTGAATGGACGTGCCGGGACCTCCAGCCATTGCAAACGAACTCCAGACGCGTGCGCCCCCTTGTGCATCTGGCTTACGTGGGTCCTGGGGAATCGAACCAGGGTCCTTTGGCTTTGCAGGCAAGCGCCTTAACCACTAAGCCATCCCTCCAGCCACGTCTCTGTTTCTTGCGCCTTTCTACATAGCTACTACTCTTGGGCTTTTCCTTCCTAGCTGGTCATAAGTTCTTCACTAATTGCTGGTCTCCAAAAGAAGAGCGTGCATATCTATGAAATAAATCATGCCTGAATCAAACTGGGGGTAGCTTTATCAGTAACACTGTGCCGTATGGTACCTACGACCTCACTGATTGAGGGGGACATCCTTGCTCTGTGTAGCGCCATGAGTGGGAAAGCTGGCAGTTAAAGCATGCTGGGGGACTGGGAGACACTTTCTACAGTGGTATAGCCATTGATTGGGAGGTTGTACATGATCTGGTAAATAATCCCCTATGTTCATCCAGGCAACCCTAATTCAACTTACTGGGTCATACACACATACGGAAAAAAAAAAAAAAAAAAGCTGGGCGTGGTGGCGCACGCCTTTAATCCCAGCCTTTGGGAGGCAGAGGTAGGAGGAGGATCACTGTGAGTTTGAGGCCATCTTGAGACTACGTAGTGAATTCCAGGTCAGCCTGAGCTAGAGTGACACCCTATCTTGAAAAACCAATAAAATAAAATAAAATAAAACAAAATGGAATAGAATAGAATAGAATAGAATAAAATAAAGTAGTAAAAACTCTATGCCATCCATTGCAAGAGGCACTCCCTGCTGCAGAGACATTGAGCATTTGGAATCATTAGAAACCTAGACTGTAGATTTATTGATAAGCACAACATTCAGGAGTGTTTATTTTTATTTTTTATTTTTTTCAAGGTAGGGTCTCACTCTAGCTCAGGTTGACCTGGAATTCACTATGTAGTCTCAGGGTGGCCTCGAACTCACAGTGATCCCACCTCTGCCTCCCGAGTGCTGGCATTAAAGGCGTGCGCCGCCATGCCCAGCCTCAGGAGTGTTTATAACAAGGAGCAGAGAAAAGGTCCAAACTTGCCTTGTGTTCTGAGGTTGAGAGCATCGACAGAGAGGAAAACCCAGGTGGTAACTCTTGCCTGGCATAGTCTCTCTGGAGGTTTCACAGACTCCTAACGTGCGCCATTGCTGATGGGCACTGATCCTGTCTGGGCCCAGCCGCCGCCTGGGGGAATATTCCAGAAAATATATTCCCAAACCTCATCCTTAGGCTACTAACTTCACATCTCTGACAGTGAGGCTTGGGGACCTCAATGCATTACCTCCCTCCCCCCCCCATCCCCCAAGACCACCCCTGCTTTGCAGTGAAGAAGGCCAAGGTCAAGGGGGAGGTGGCCAGGTCCGGGCAGGAGAGATGCTTCCGGCATCACTGGCCCTGGAGGCGATGTGACTCTCCTTCCTGTCCCCTTTCCTCTCAGGGAGGACATGGCCCACGCAGAGCTCAGTAGGTACATTTTTCCAGGCTCCATCAAACACCTGTTAGGTGTCTGGGGTGCTGCCCTGGGTCTTGGAAGGATGCCCTTGTTATGCCCAGTTCTTGGCACCCCCAGTGACCATCAAGGAGAACCAAACACGTATGCAAGGGCAAGGAGCTTTATTTCGGGCTTAAGCTGGGTCTCTTGACTTCACCAATGCAGTGGATCCGTACAAGAGCCCCAAGTAGCGGGAGGGTAGGGTTTTTATAGGGATTTGAACATAGAAGAAGGGGATGGGTACATGATTGGTTGATTTAAACAGTGTACTCTTCTGATTGGCTTAGGATTTTGACGGGCAAAGTTGGCAGGCTGGGGCTAGGGGAATTGAACTTATCTATGACTGCAGGCATGTATGGCATAATCAGTTTCCAGTAAGTGTTAAACCCACCCTTACCGGAAGATAAAAACTTAGACCTTGCTGGGAAACAGGAACTTAGGCCTACTGAGGACTCTGAAGCCTATCATGGCGTCCATCTGGTTCCTGAGTCCTTCACCCTTGGGCACCACCCTCTGGGAGACGGCGCGTGGAGCCTTGTGCCGTAGCCAGGGCCACCTCGGGGGTCGTGCTGAGAGCCTCTTTCCCTGCAGGCCCTGTGGGAGCAGTGCCAACTACTGAAGAGCGCCTCGGTGTTTGCCCGCTGCCACCCTCTGGTGGATCCCGAGCCTTTTGTGGCGCTGTGTGAGAAGACCCTGTGCGGGTGCACCCAGGGGCCAGCGTGCGCCTGTGCTGCCCTCCTCGAGTATGCCAGGACCTGCGCCCAGGAGGGGCTGGTACTCCACGGCTGGAGCGACCACAGTGCCTGCCGTAAGTGGCCTGCCCTGCGCTGGGCACGGGCTGTGTCCGGCCCGAGGCGCTTTGGAGCCATGTCAGGGTGTGTGACGGACGCCCTCACGCGGCAGTCGGCTGTGTCCGCAAAGCTCCATGCTCCCCGGATGGGTGAATGAGGGCTGGCCTGCAGGGAGGTGCCCTTTCACGGGGGCTCTGCAGGCCTCCTTCCCAAGGCCTTGGTGCTTCCGTGACGCCCACGGTGGTCTCTGCTTCTGGCTGTCAACTCAGGAGCTGGGATCTCGGTTGAGGAGGCGCTGGTTGGTGGCCAAGCCGTAGGAAGGGTGGTCCACAGAGACTGGAAAGCCTTCCTTACATCTTTTTTTTTGTTGTTGTTCTTTTTAAAATTTTATTTATTTGAGAGTGACAGAGAGAGAGAAAGAGGGAGAGAGAGAGAAGAGAGAGAGAGAGAGAATGGGTGCACCAGGGCCTCCAGCCACTGCAAACGAACTCCAGACGCGTGCGCCCCCTTGTGCATCTGGCTAATGCGGGTCCTGGAGAATCGAGCCTCGAACTGGGGTCCTCAGGCTTCACAGGCAAGCGCTTAACCGCTAAGCCATCTCTCCAGCCCTCTCCTTCTTATTGACTCAGCTTCCGCGCCCTGCCCCTAGGCTCGGTGTGCATGGCGTTCCACCTGCCCACCTTGCGACACCTGATTGTCATCTCCTAATCTCGTTGGCTTCCCGGTCATTGTCACCATGCCCAAATGATCACGGTTAAGTAGGATTTCTCCGGTTACCTTGCAAGAAGCCTCCTCTCTCCCTGAACTGATCCAAAGTTTGACAGACAGCGGTAGGGGCAGCTACGATTGGGAACATGACGTAGCCCGAGGGAGCGGACAGCGTTTCCTCCGCACGCGTGTGTTTCAGTATGTGGCTGGCAGCGTGGACCTCCGGCCTTGTCCCCCGTGCTGTAGAGGTATGAAAAGGTGGGGATTAGATCTTCTTGCCTGCGTGGGGAGTGGCTGTCTTCTCCGGTCTTTGGAGGTAGGGATGGGGGAGATTTGATAGGTTTGGAGAAGAGGTCTGGGGGGGGGGGCACCTGCGAGGGTAGAGCCAGGCCTCGCCCATGAGGAGACGGGGAGGGCAACAAGGCTCAAAGTCAGTCCTGCAGAGAAGTGGAAACAGCCAGGCGTGGTGGCGCACGCCTTTAATCCCAGCACTCGGGAGGCAGAGGTAGGAGGATCGCCGTGAGTTCGAGGCCACCCTGAGACTCCATAGTGAATTGCAGGTCAGCCTGGGCCAGAGTGAGACCCTACCCCACAGAAAAAAAAAGAAAAGAAAAGTGGAAACAGAGGGAGGGTGGGTGTCACCGTGCAGGCCAAGTGGGCATGGAGCGGGCCCTGAGTTGAGGGAGGGCATTTGGTTGGGGCTCATGGGCAAGAGGGGCTCTCCAAGGAGGAAGGGAAGAGAATACCACTGACCTCTTTGCTGGACCCTGGAGCCCTACAACTGTCAGTCTAAAGTTTGGTATCCACCAGGGGGGGGCTCATGCATCTGGAGTTGCTTTACAGTGACTGAGGCCCTGGTGAGATCCCCGCACTCTCTCTGCCTTTTTCTCTCTCTGAAATAAATAAATCAAATATTTAAAAAGAAAGATGAAGTTTGGTATCGCCCTGAGAAGGTTTCAGTTGAACACACTACCAGACTCTCCTTATGGAGAACAGACGCCAAGAGGCAACAGGGGCGACAGGCGCAAGTACCCCCGAGAGGACCTTTCAAAGTGGGAGACGCTCCTGCAGGGGAAGACTGTGGTCCCAGAGGGTCACGTGGGCCCCGTGGGGGGAGCTGGGCGATGGCTCCTGAGCTCCTGGAGACAGAGCGGGCAGTCAGAGGGGCCAAGCTGGCCGTGGGTACGGTGCGGTTTGCAGGCTGTTCTGCTGCTGGGAACTGCTCTGATGTCTCTTTCAGGCCCAGGGTGCCCGGTTGGCATGGAGTACAAGGAGTGCGTGTCCCCTTGCCCCAGAACCTGCCAGAGCCTGCCCATCCATGAGGTGTGCCAGCAGCGATGTGTGGATGGCTGCGGCTGCCCGGGTGAGAAACTCTGCCCACTTTAGACGCGAATCTTGAGTCCTGGCCAGTGCCCTTGGCTTTGCGGATGGAGACGATGAAGGCCGCTTGTGTTTCTCCTTCATTGCTTGGAATCAGAGGCCTTTTCATTTAGCTTTGAAAAGTCTTTGTACGGAGGGATCAGGATTGAGCTGGTCTTTATTTCTGATTTATGCTTCCTTGTACCGTGTTCATGAGAGCTCTATGTCTGGGGAAATAGGAGGGCTAGTTGGGTCCCAACAGTGACTTTCTTTGCAGAGCTCGGGGCCTCATCCGAGCCACAGTTTCATTTTCTTGGCTAGGAGGCAGGACACCAGTCTGGGAGAAAGATCACGTAAAAAGTGCCCTGGGTTTGCCCTGTGCGCTTAGTTGAAAAAGGACTACGCTAGAAAGTGTATCTGGGAGAGACTGGGAGAATTGGTCATGGGCTGTTTTTTTTTTTAATTTTAATTAATTGATTTATTTATTTTTGGTTTTTCGAGGTAGGGTATCACTCTGGTCCAGGCTGACCTGGAATTAACTCTGTAGTCTCAGGGTGGCCTTGAACTCATGGCGATCCTCCTACCTCTGCCTCCCGAGTGCTGGAATTAAAGGTGTGCGCCACCACGCCTAATATTTATTTTTTTATTGACAACTTCCATAATTATAAACAATATCCCATGGTAATTCCCTCCCTCCCCCCACTTTTCCCGTTGAAACTCCATTCTCCATCATATCCCCTCCCCCTCTCAATCAGTCTCTCTTTTATTTTGATGTCATGATCTTTTCCTCCTATTATGATGGTCTTGTGTAGGTAGTGTCAGGCACTGTGAGGTCATGGACATCCAGGCCATTTTGTGTCTGGAGGAGCACATTGTAAGGAGTCCCACCCTTCCTTTGGCTGTTACATTCTTTCCGCCACCTTTTCCACAATGGACCCTGAGCCTTAGAAGGTGTTATAGAGATATTTCAGTGCTAAGCACTCCCCTGTCACTTCTCAGCACCATGGTGCCTTCTGAGTCATCCCAAGGTCACTGCCATATGAAAAGAGAAGGTTCTCTAACCAAAAGTGAGAGTAGCATTAATATATGGGTATGAACATTAAGAGAAGTGCTTACTGGGCAGTTTGATAAGCATAGTATATACATTTAGGCAGATAGCAGCAGACGTTATACCCCTAGGGTTCATGACTACCCCTGTTGTAGGTTTTCAGTATCAGGGATGTATTCCCTCCCATGGAGCGGGCCTCCAGTCCAATTAGAGGGCAGTTGGTTTCCACCATGACAGACGTGCCACCATTGCACCCGTTGGCTCATTTGGCCTGGCTGGCCAAATATAAGGCTTGCAGTGTCCACTGTTGAGTATCTTCACTGGTGATTTCTCTCTCTCCCAGTCATGGGGTGTTTTTAATTATGGAGAGTAAGTTTGGTGTGTTGAGACTCGTGACTTCTCTACTGGAAGACCTTTGAACAAAATTACTGACTCCATGTCTTCCTCTGGGGAGGGGCCCTGAATAATCTCTCCCCCATGTCACATTGCATCACACAAGCTCTCTGAGCTTCCTGGAAAAAGCCTTAAGCCTAGACTCATGACCTCACTACTGGTCTACCTTGAGCAAGTTCTTTTGTCCATTCCTTCTGTAGACAAGGTCAATAATCCTCTTCCCTCGAGATGTCTTAATGTCAAAGATAAACATTGCTGAGAAGTGACAGAGGAGTGCTGAGCACTGAAACATCTCTATCACACCTTCCAAGGCTCAGGGTCCATTGTGGAAGGGGTGGTGGAAAGAATGTAAGAGCCAAAGGAAGGGTGGGACTCCTTACAACGTGCTCCTCCAGACACAAATTGGCCTGGATGTCCATGACCTCACAGTGCCTGACACTACCTACACAAGATCATCATAATAGAAGGAAAAGATCATGACATCAAAATAAAAGAGAGACTGATTGAGAGGGGAAGGGATATGATGGAGAATGGAGTTTCAAAGGGGAAAGTGGGGGGAGGGAGGGAATTACCATGGAATATTGTTTACAATTATGGAAGTTGTCAATTAAAAATTGTAGCATTAACCCCAGCGGTGGTGGTGCACTACTTTAATCCCAGAACTTGGGAGGCAGAGGTTGTAGGATCGCTGAGAGTTCGAGGCCACCCTGAGACGACATAGTGAATTCCAGGTCAGCCTGGACTAGAGCGAGAGCTTACCTTGGGAAAACAAAACAAACGAAAACAAAAAACAAAACATTGCAGCACAAGTTCTTTGAGCGTCCTGGAGAAAACCCCGAGCTGACGATTGCCCATGGGGGTTCTAGAGTTGAGAGACGAGTGATGATGATGACGGTGTTGAGATCTTTGCCTCAATGCCCTTGAACGCAGAGGGACAGCTCCTTGATGAAGACTACTGCGTGCAGAGCTCCGGATGTTCCTGTGTGCATTCTGGGAAGCGGTACCCGCCTGGCACCTCCCTCTCTCAGGACTGCAACACCTGGTAACGTGGGCTTCACTGTGGTCTTCCCGGGGACTTCGGGAGGGGACGCTGGCAGCAGAGGCACGGGCAGGTGAACCAGGAGCAGAGACGGGGAGGTGATAGAAGGTGGGCAGGGTGTTGAGGGCAGTGATGGCGTGGAAAGATTATGTTACAGATATGCCTGAGGGTGGGGAAGGTAAGAGGCTATGTCCTTTTCACCGAGCCGACTGTTCTAGCTGTCCTTCCAAATGATGTTGCGTGTGTGTGTGCGTGTGTGCATGCTGTGCGTGTGTGCGTGTGCTTGCGCCTTGGCACGCATATAGAGGTCAGAGGACAACCTCCTGGGGTTAGCCCTCATCTTCCACCTTACTTAAGACATAGTATCTATCTATCTATCTATCTATCTATCATCTATCTATCTACCATCTATGTATCTATCTATCTATTTATCTATCTATCTATCTATCATCTATCTATCTACCATCTATCTACCATCTATGTATCTGTCATCTATCTATTATCTATCTAACATGTATCTATCATTTGTCATCTATCTATTATCTATCTAATATCTATCATCTATGCATCTATCATCTACCTATCTATTATCTATCTAACATCTATGTGTTATCTATCTAACATCTATCATCTATCTATCTAACCTCTATCTATCATCTATCTATGTATCATCTATCTACCATCTATCTATCTATCTATCTATCTATCTATCTATCTATCTATCATATATCTATTATCTATCTAACATCTATCATCTATCTATCTATCATATATCTATTATCTATCTAACATATATCATCTATCTATTATCTATCTATCTATCTATCTATCTATCTATCATATATCTATCATCTATCTAACATATATCATCTATCTATTATCTATCTATCATATATCTACCTACCTACTATTTATCATAGATAAATCTCTCTCTCTCTCTCTCGCTATCTACTCTATCATCTATCTACAGCTCATATATCTACTTACCTACTATTTATCATAGATAAATCTCTCTCTCTCCCTCCCTCCCTCTCTCTCTCTCTCTCTCTCTCTCTTTCTCACTATCTACTCTATCATCTATCTGCATCTCTTGCTGTTGCCAGTGCACAACTAGCTGGCCACAGAGCTCCAAGGTTCTCCCGGCCTCACTTCACATGGCCCGAGGCATCTGGCTTTTACACAGGTTCTGGGAATGTGAACTTCCGAGGTCAGGCCTGCATAGTAAATGTTTTTAGCCATTCAGTCACCTCCCTGTCCCCGAGCCATGTTTTAATAAATGATGTTCCTTCTGGAGAGAGGCTGTCTAACAACCGGTACGGTGCACAGCAAAGTTCCTCTTCTTCAGATCTTTTTTTTAAGTTAATTTTAAAAAATTTATTTGAGAGCAACAGACAGAGAGAGAGAAAGTGGCAGATAGACAGAGAGAGAGAATGGGAGCACCAGGGCCTCCAGCCACTGCAAAGGAACTCCAGACGCGTGCGCCTCCTTGTGCATCTGGCTGACGTGGGTCCTGGGGAATCGAACTGAGGTCCTTAGGCTTCACAGGCAAGCGCTTAACCGCTAAGCCATCTCTCCAGCCCCTCCTCCAGATCTCTTTTCTGCTGGGTGGTAAGAAACAGCCATCCCCAGTGGAGACCCCCTCAGTCTGCTCTCTATGGAGCCTGCAGTGGGCCAGGCCCAGGCTGTTCCCACGTAAGCTTGGGCTTCTCTTCAACCTCCACAAGACCATCATAATAGGAGGAAAAGATCATGACAGTAGAGTAAAAGAGAGACTGATGGAGAGGGGGAGGGGAGATGATGGAGAGTGGAGTTTCAAAGGGGAAAGTGGGGGCGGGGGTGGAGGAAGGGAATTACCATGGGATATTGTTTACAATTATGGAAGTTGTCAATAAAAAATAAAAAAATTAAAATTAAAATTAAAAAGAAAAAGAGTCCCTCTAGACGTGACTGGAGAAAATAGCTCCTTGTTCCATCTCTAGACCTCTCGCTGCTTGCAGCCTCCGGTGCCCACGGAGTCCCTTTAATAGCTCCCTTGCCCCTTCTACCTGCGCTGGGGTGGGGCAGGGGGTAAGATGGGGACTTCCTAGTACCTAAGCAGACAGTCAGGGTCATTAGCCACCCTAGATGCCTTTTTCTTTTTCTTTGTCAGTTTCCTCTCCTTTACAATATCTCCAAGGTTACTAGGTGGCCAAATCTGTGACCTGGGTGCCTTTGAACTCCCAAACCCCAGGACCACGCCCCCGTGGCATGGGGTCCTTCTTCGCCCAGATGCCTTCCCTGGGGCGGGGGGTGCTGTCTTCGGTGAGCTTGAATTCACTGGGTGGTGACCTGTGCTTCTTCCCCCAACAGCATCTGCCGAAACAGCCTGTGGATCTGCAGCAACGAAGAATGTCCCGGTAGGCCCCGCGTGCTCTTGTCCTTCCTTCTGTCCACCGGGGGTGGGGGTGGGGCTGACTGCAAGGCTCCTGACCTCAGCCCTGACCCCCACTGCGCTGCCCCCTCCCTTGTGGGCCCCGCGGGCTGGGATCCTGCTGCACCTCAAGAGGGCGGCACCTGCCCGGCTCACGCCCGCAGGTGTCCTGCCTCCTGTCTGCTCTGGGACGAGTCACTTGAGCCCTGCACAGTGTAGGACCCACGGAACAAAGGGAACAGAAATGCTTTGGAAAATGAACCAAGAAGGGGCTGGTGATCGTTTTGGCTTGAAGTGAGGGTGTCAGTGGGATTTCTAGGGCAAAAGCTGCAGCGTAAAGAGGTTAGACTTTGTCACCTGTCCCAATGTACTAACATATATGCACCGGGAATGCATCGTGTTTAATATATACACGTAGAGCTTGCTTTGTGTGTGTGTGTGTGTGTGTGTGTGTGTGCACGGTGGGTAGTGATGGGCGTGTACATGTCTGTGTGTCCATGTGGTGTGGTGGGGGTGTGGTGATGGGCGTGTACATGTCTGTGTGTCCGTGTGGCGTGGTGGGGGGGTGGTGATGGGCGTGTACATGTCTGTGTGTCCGTGTGGTGTGGTGGGGGGATGGTGATGGGCGTGTACATGTCTGTGTGTCCGTGTGGCGTGGTGGGGGGGTGGAGATGGACGTGTACATGTCTGTGTGTCCGTGTAGTGTCTCATGCGCTCACCTGTGCTGCGGGAGATGGCTTGCCATGTCTGGAACGAAATGACGGCTGTCCCGCTCCGTTGCTTTTCTGCCCATTCAAATTTTTTTTTTTTTTGGTTTAGTTTTTTCCATTTGTTTTTCCTTTTCTTTCTTCTTCTTCTGCCCATTCTTTTTTTTTTTAATAGTTTTTTTTGTTCATTTTTATTTATTTATTTGAGAGCAACAGAGAGAGAGAGAAAGAGGCAGGTAGAGAGAGAGAGAGAATGGGCGCGCCAGGGCTTCCAGCCACTGCAAACGAATTCCAGATGCGTGCGTCCCCTTGTGCATCTGGTTAACGTGGGTCCTGGGGAACTGAGCCTTGAACCGGGGTCCTTAGGCTTCACAGGCAAGAGCTTAACCACTAAGCCATCTCTCCAGCCCTCTTCTGCCCATTCTTATGCGAGCCAGAGTCTTTTGCTAATCCCAGAGCTTGCTGTCATTTGAAAACTCAGGTCATTCCCTGGTGTCTGTTCCTCTTTGTGGGACTGGGGGGGGGGGTGTCACAAGCGTGCGCGGCCATGCCCAGCCGTTCACTTCGGATCTGGAGACTCAAAGCCTGGCAGTCTCTGGCCCTCAGGCTGGTGCGGGGTGCTCAGTTAACTGCTGCGCCATCTCTCAGAAAGTTCTATTAAGTGGCTGCATTGGGAAGAGGAACAGATTAAGGGGTCTGATGATAATGACCCCTGCCGTCCCACCACCTCTGAGTCTATCTTCAGGGAGCTGCCGTGAGCCATAGGCTTAAATAGAGGAAGAATTGGGGCCAGAGGTTTGCAGAATTAAGCCGTCCTGGTCATGCCCAACATTGTCTCAATTTCTGTCCTGCAAGGTGGTCCCAAGAAGTCCTTCCAGCGGTCACCTGTCTTCTCTTGAGGTGGTCAGTCTTTTCCTTACGAGGTGATCAGTGCTACCCCCAGGTGCACCCTGGGAGGGTTTTTTTTTCCTATTCCAGGGATCCAAGATGGCTCAGAGGAAGACTTAATAATAACTTAGCTCTGCACCTTCAGCCAGTGGAGACAGAGACCCAAAGCCTTCGTTCCACTTTAGTTCCCTTGTGGGTCCAAGAAAGGAATCAATTCTGCTAAAGAAAAGGAGCTTTTAAAGGGCCTGTTTTGAGTTTTATCAGAATTTTCTTGAATGTTTGACGTTAAGGCCATGGGATGGTCCAAGAGCTAAAACCAGGACACCAGAATTTCCATCACCCAGCCAGCCCCTACCTGGACAATCCGCTTAGCAAAAGCTGTCTTACAATCTCCACCCTTTGCTTTGACCTCTGTTGGGCCTCAACTGTGTTTACTGCAAGCCTCCCCCATTCCGAGCTCCCTCTGTGTGACCCAGAGTGAAGACCCCAGACCTCCCCTCTGCGGACTCGTACGAGGCTCTTACTGTGCAGGGCTGTGTGCTCAGGGCTTCTCCTGGAACCTCCTTGCTAGTCCTCGTGAGGAAAGTACAATTCCTTCCCACCTTGCGAAAGAGAAGACACCCAGAGAGGTTGAGAAATTTACCCCAGCTCACATATTTGCTAAACAGCGGAGCCAGGGCTCAAACTCACACTGCAAATACGTGATTTCTACCTTTGCACTTTTTTGTGTTTTCCTTTCCGGCCCAGACTTAGGTGGGTCAGAAGTGGCTCAGGTTCCTGGAATCACATTTGAGGTCTGTTGATCACAGGGTTTAGGGTCATCCAAGATCTTATCCCATGCCTGTCACGTTGGGGAGATTTTGAAACTTAATGGAAAATGGGGAGTAGGGCTAGATGAGTTATTTATTTAAAAAAATATATATTTGGTTTTACGAGGTGGGGTCTCACTCTAGCCCAGACTGACCTGGAATTCACTCTGTATTCTCAGGGTGGCCTTGAACTCATGGCCATCCTCCCACCTCTGCCTCCTGAGTGCTGGGATTAAAGGCGAACACCACCACGCCTGGCTAAATATATATATATATATATATATATATATATATATATATATATTGCTTATTTTTATTTATTTGAGAGCGACAGGACAGAGAGAAAAAGAGCCAGATAGAGAGAGAATGGGTGTGCCAGGGCCTTCAGCCATTGCAAACGAACTCCATATGCATGCACCTCCTTGTGCATCTAGCTTATGTGGGTACTGGGGAATCGAGCCTCGAACCAGGGTCCTTAGGCTTCACAGGCAAGTGCTTAACCACTAAGCCATCTCTCCAGCCCTAAAAAAATATTTTTTAAATATTTTATTTATTTATTAGAGAGAGAGAATGGGTGTGCCAGGGCCTCCAGCCACTGCAAACAAACTCCAGATGTGTGCACCTCCCTTGTGTAACTGGCTTATGTGGGTCCTGGGGAATCTAACCGGGGTCCTTAGGCTTCGGAGGCAAACGCCTTAACCACTAAGCCATTCCCTCAGCCTAGATCAGTTATTCTGATGGCCAGAGAGCCATGCTGTCTTTGGTGAAATCCTTGAAGAAAGAAGCAAGGACAAAAGATTGCTCCTGAAAGCGGCATCTGCACAATTACACAGAATCACACCCCGCGGAAGGGGCCGTTTGAGAACATAGAAGTTGTTGCGATTGAGCCCATGCAAAAAAGTCCTACTATCTGGGCTGGAGAGATGACTTAGCGGTTAAGCGCTTGCCTGTGAAGCCTAAGGACCCTGGTTCAAGGCTCAATTCCCCAGGACCCACGTTAGCCAGATGCACAAGGGGGCGCATGCATCTGGAGTTCATTTGCAGTGGCTGGAGACCCTGGCATGCCCATTCTCTCTCTCTGCCTCTTTCTCTCTCTCTCTCTGTCGCTCTCAAATAAATAAAAATAAACAAAAAAAATTTAAAAAATTCCTACTATCTAAATAACAAGCCTTTACTAATGCATGGGAGCTGTGGGCCATAGTGGATATTAAGAGTTCAGAATTCAGCTCATGGAGAGATGGTTTAGCAGTTAAGCGCTTGCCTGTGAAGCCTAAGGACCCTGGTTCGAGGCTCGATTCCCCAGGACCCACATTAGCCAGATGCACAAGGGGGCGCATGCGTCTGGAGTTCATTTGCAGTGGCTGGAGGTCCTGGCGCGCCCATTCTCTATCTGTCTGCCTCTTTCTCTCTCTGTCTGTCTGTCGTTCTCAAATAAATAAATAAAAATAAACAAAACAAAACAAAAAAAGAATTCAGCTCACTATATTTGTTCTTAGACTGACTATCAGTTTAGGAACTTTACCTAGTAACTTCTTCCATCCATCATCCTTCTATCCATCCATTCATCTAGCTACCCACTGTCTGGAGCAGACAATATCATTCCTTAGTTTTCAGCTCAAAATCTATAGGGCAGTTTTCAAAAATATTTTTATTTGTATTTATTTATTTGATGGGGGTGGGGGGGCAGAGAGAATGGGTGCCCCAGGTCCTCCAGCCACTGCAAATGAATTCCAGACACATGCGCCACATTGTGCATCTAGCTTTATGTGGGTCCTGGGGAATCGAACCTGGGTCCTTTGGCTTTGCAGGCAAGCGCCTTAACCACTAAGCAATCCCTTCAGCCCTCCGCGACAGTTTTGCTGAGGATGTAAGACAGTCTCTTGACCCCTTGATGGGCAGGTTGTCAGTTCCAACTTGAGGTCTACTGAGTGGTTTGACATTTTGCTGACAAAGCCGCTGAGTTTTGTTCTCATCCGCAAAGCGCTGCTCTCTCTCTCTCCCGTCTCTTTGGACTTGAGTTGGTTAGTGTTGCTTGTCTGTTTCCACCCACAGTTCTGTAATTTGTGCTCTCCCTTGCCATGATTCTTATCATCTTATCATCCAGGGTGACGACTGCAGGAAGAGATTCTGATGGATTCTATGCGAAGGTTCTGGAAGGGGATATGCTTAGCTCTGCTGCATAAAGCAAAGAACAGGCTAGGGCTTCCCTAAGACCCCAGAGGAGCCAGCAGCGTGGATCTTGGAAACAGAGGACTGAGTTTTGAGTATGGAATGAGATGAGTTTTTTTTTTTAATTAATTTATTTGCAAGCAAAGAGAGATTGAGAAAAGAGAGAGACAGAATGGGCACACCAGGGCTTCCAGCGACTGCAGATGAACTCCACATGCGTGCGCCACTTTGTGCATCTGGCTTTACATGGGTACCAGGGAATTGAACCTGGTCATTAGGCATTGCAGACAAGTGCCTTAACCTCTGAGCCATGAGATGAGTTTTGAGTGTGGAATGACATGAGTGTATTAGTCATCAATTGATCCTCACACTTTATCGCTTCAAACAACAGACATTACCTCACAGTTTCTGCTCCCTGGCAATCCAGCTGTGGTTCAGCTCTGGCCTGTTTGTTGTCTTACGTGAAACTGCAGGCAGTTAACCATTGTCCAGGGCTGTGGATCTTACCTGAAGCATTGACCTGGGTGAGAGGTATTTGGTTTGACACTCACTTCTGTTCTGGCTGGCAGATGTCTTAGTGCTTTTATGCTACTGTGACAAACTACCACAGACTGAGCAATTTTTTTTTTTTTTTTTTGAGGTAGGGTTTCACTCTGGCCCAGGCTGACCTGGAACTCACTATGTAGTCTCAGGGTGGACTCGAACTCACGGCGATCCTCCTACCTCTGCCTCCCGAGTGCTGGGATTAAAGGTGTGCGCCACCACGCATGGCTTAGACTGAGTCATTTGTAATGAGCAGAAATTCATCTGGCTGTCGGTTCTGGGATGTCCGAGAGCGCGACTTCGGCATCTGACGTGGGCCTTCGGTTGCTCCTTTCGTGGAGGGCGGAAGGGCAGAGACGGTGGGAGCGGGAGAACCAGAAGGGGCCCGCTCTGGGAGGACGGCCCCGGTCCGTGACGACACTAGTCTCTTGAGGGCAGAGTGCTCATGGCCCCAGCTCTTGTCGTCAGGCTCTGCCTCCCAGACCTGTTCCCAACACATGCAAACCTTAGACAGAGGCACTGCAAACTCGCCGTGTGGACTTTTCTCTGGGGCCGCCCTATGATGAGACAGCTGTTTTCCCCAGCGGTGAGTGAGGGTGGGGGCAGAAGGGAAGATGGAAGGGGGAGAGACTGTAGTCTTTTTGGTTTTCCGAGGCAGGGTCTCACTCTAGCCCAGGCTGACCTGGAATTCAATATGGAGTCTCAGGGTGGCTTCGAACTCATGGCGATCCTCCTACCTCTGCCTCCCGAGTGCTGGGATTAAAGTGTGTGCCACTCTGCCTGGTTTATTGCAGTCTTTTAAAAACCTACTCTCAACTAGGCATGGTGGCTTACACCTTTAATACCAACACTTGGGAGGTTGAGATAGGATTTCCAGGAGTTTGAGGCTAACCTGGGCTACAGAGTGACTTCCAGGTCAATCTTAGAAGTGACATCCATCACTCTATTGTTTTATATGCATTAGAAACAAGCCGGGCGTGGTGGCGCACGCCTTTAAGCCCAGCACTCGGGAGGCAGAGGTAGGAGGATCACCAAGAGTTCGAGGCCAGCCTGAGACTCCATAGTGAATTCCAGGTCAGCCTGAGCTAGAGTGACACCCTACCTCAAAAAAAAAAAAAAAAAAAAATTAAAAAAAAATTAAAAAAAGAATTGTGTTGAAAGCTGGGCGTGGTGGCGCACGCCTTTAATCCCAGCACTCAGGAGGCAGAGGTAGGAGGATCGCCATGAGTTCGAGGCCACCCTGAGACTACATAGTGAATTCCAGGTTAGCCTGGGCTAGAGTGAAACCCTACCTTGAGACCCCCCCCTCCCAAAAAAAAAGAATTGTGTTAAGCAGAGCATCAGTGCAGTGGCAATGGTGGATGCAGCAGGTTCACTCTTGGTTTAAACAACAACAAAAAGAATGTGTTAAGAAAAAACAGTCAGCCTGGTGTGGCGGCGGCACACACGTTTAATCCCAGCACTTGGGAAGCAGAGATGGGAGGATCGCTGTGAGTTCGAGGCTACTCTGAGACTACATAGTGAATTCTAGGTCAACCTGGGCTAGAGTGAGACCCTACCTCGAAAAACCGAAAAAAAAAAAAAAAAAGGAAAGAAAAGAAAGGAAAAAAAGAAAGAAAACCAGTCCACAGGAGAGAAGTCACACATGCGCCATCAGTGGATCGTGCTGGGTGCGGCTCCTAGGCGGGAAGGAAAGCCCCCAGGAGCATAGCAGTGGCTGGGGAGGCACTGGGGCTCCCGTGACTGGCTTTGAGACCCCCGCTGCTCCTGACGCCTCTGCATATAGGCTTTGCTTTACTACAACAACTTACCTGACTCTGGCTGTTTCTGAAGAGGTTTATTTGGGCTCATGCGCCTGGAGGCTCAGGTCATAGACGGGGCAGCTGTTTGTTTAGGCCTCTGATGGTGGGGGTACGTTAGAAGGATGACCACATGTGGACCCAGGAAGCGGACCCCTTGAGAGGATCAAGTCCCACAATCCCCTTCAAGGGCACGCCCTCAATAACCTAAGCCTCTCCTACAAAGTGCTACCTCCTCAGGGTCCGCTACCTCCCAATAGTGCCAAGCCTCCAGGGGGACATTCAACACCACACTGTAATGTGGTTTCCACCCAGCCTGGACCCTTGCTTTATGTAGCCACGAGCCCTTCTCCTCCTCTGCAAGCATCTGTCGAGGAAGCCCTGCAAAGCTCACGGCCGGAAACGATGAAAGCTTGGTGAGAGTTAATATGGAGGGAGCGCGGCTATGTTTGCAGTGAATAAAACCCCTTGTTAAAGGATTTCGAATTCCCGTGGGAAGAGCGTGGAAGGCACTTTTCCACAGTGGGATGAGCTAAGTGGAGGGCACCTGAGCCATGTCTGGCCAGCCGCGCTGTGCTTCGCAGCTCTGCTTCCTGATCTGTGAGACAGGGACAGACGGTAACCCGAGGCTTGGCAGCCGGGAGGCCGTTCCTACCAGACACGTCCATCACCCAAAGCTGTCACCGTCTTCCCAGGGCACAGGACCCTTGGCACAGTCAGAGAGGAAAGAACAGGTGATGTGGGGAGGGGTGACAGAGAGGGAGTGGTGGTGAGAAGACGTGGTGGGCCCCCCTGAGGGAAGGGCAACGTTAGTGCACCCCTTTACTCCTTCTGTTCAGGGTACTTTTATCTGCCGGTCTCCATCTGTCATCTGTCCATCTATCTATCTATCATCTATCCATCTGTTTATCTATCCATCTATTATCTATCTATCTATCTATCTATCTATCTATCTATCTATCATCTATCCATCTGTTTATCTATCCATCTATTATCTATCTATCTATCTATCTATCTATCATCTATTATCTATCTATCTATCTATCATCTATTATCTATCTATCTATCTATCTATCTATTATCTATCTGTCTATCTACCTATCTATCTATCATCTATCTATTATCATCTATCTATTATCTATCTATCTATCTATCATCTATGTATTATCTATCTATCTATCTATCATCTATCTATCTATTATCTATCTGTCTATCATTTATCTATTATCTATCTATCTATCTATTATCTATCTGTCTATCTATCTATCATCTATCTATCTATCTATCTATCTATCTATCTATCTATTATCTATCTGTCTACCTATCTATCATCTATCTATCTATCTATCTATCTATCTATCTATCATCTATCTATTATCTATCTATCTATCTATATCTATCTATTATCTACTATCTATCTATCTATCATCTATCTGTCTTTCTATCTATCATCTATCTATCTATCTATTATCTGTCTACCTATCTATCATCTATCTATTATCTACTATCTATCTATCTATCATCTATCTGTCTATCTATCATCTATCTATCTATCTATTATCTATCTGTCTACCTATCTATCATCTATCTATTATCTACTATCTATCTATCTATCATCTATCTGTCTATCTATCTATCATCTATCTATCTATCTATCTATCTATCTATTATCTATCTGTCTACTTATCTATTATCTATCTATCTATCTATCTATCAATCATCTATCTATTATCTATCTGTCTATCTATCTATATCTATCTATTATCTACTATCTATCTATCTACCTATCATCTATCTGCCTATCATCTATCTTCTATCTGTCTCTCTATCTATCTATTATCTAGCATCTATCTGTTGTCTATCTATTTATCTACCTCTATCTATCTATTATTTATCTATCTGTATATATCATCTATCTATTATCTATCTATCAATCTATCTATCAATCATCTATCAATCTATCATTGATCATATATCTATCTATCATCTATCAATCTATCTATCAATTTATCTATCATCTATCATCTATCTATTATCTATCAATCTATCTATCATCTATCTATCTATCTATCTATCTATCTATCTATCTATCTATCTATCTATTATATCCCTCCCTCTCTCTACACACACACACACACACACACACACACAGTAGTGCGGTAGTGCTGTTACTGGAACACAGGGCATGCAAGGCAAGTATTCTCCCACTGACCAACACGCCCAGCTACAGTTCAGGATAACTTGATGGCTTTAAACTCAGATCCATAATTCAGCCCCGGGATTCACGGCTGGTCTGTTCTGAAGCCTGTGGAGAGGCCTCCCTGAGTCCGTGGCAAGTGTCCTGTCCCTGTCCTCGCCGGGGCCTCTGGAGTCACGTTAGAACAGGCAATGTGTTTGGGTTTCATAGCAACGTTCTCTTCTTCCTAACATCTGTATTATCTTCTTGCCACATGGCAGATGCTCACGTCAGTCTGGGATCAGTGACACCAGGCCTGACTCTTTTTTTTCTTTTTTTGGTTTTTCAAGGTAGGGTCTCGCTGTAGCTCAGGCTGACCTGGAATTCACTCTGTAGTCTCAGGGTGGCCTCGAACTCACGGCGATCCTCCCACCTCTGCCTCCTGAGTGCTGGGATTAAAGGCGCGTGCCACCACGCCCGGCTTCAGGACCGACTCTTACAGAAATCAAGTGGGGTGGCGACAAGCTCCAGACAGACTGCCCGCATTCAAAGCAGTCTTCGAGCTCGGTGGAATGTTGGGCCAGTTAAACGTCCCAGTGTGTTAGTTTCCTCATCTGTCACCTGGGAGTAATATCGCCCCTGCCTTTGAGGAGCCTGTGAGGTGACTCCCGCAGAGCACAAGGAAATGCGTTCTGCACATTTGGTCAGGGTCTTGGTACTGTGCATTCGAGGTAGGCGTGGCGGGGCCTTGGCATCTGCGGGAAGTCTGATCCACCTTGCTGGGGGCCTGTGGGCTGACGTTTCTGCAGGGAGACCGCATGGGGACTGGGAGGAGGATGAGGGAAAAGGCCCGTAACCCAGGATGAGCATCCTGAGGCCGGCTAGCTGCAGACCAAGGCGTGTGCGTGAAGGGTAGATGTGTGTCTGTCTGTCTGTCCGTCCCACAGGAGAGAATTCTATTGGTCCTTGTCATCTTCTTTGCTTCATCTTCATCTTTTCTTCTTCTCTTGCTCTCCTCCCCCTTCTTCCCTTTTTTTTTTTTTTTTTTTTTTGGTTTTATTCAAGGTAGGGTCTCACTGTAGCCCAGGATGACCTGGAATTCACTATGGAGTCTCAGGGTGGCCTCGAACTCACGGCAATCCTCCTACCTCTGCCTCCGGAGTGCTGGGATTAAAGACGTGCGCCACCCGGCCCTTCTTTTGTTTTTTTAAATTCTTAAAAACTTACTTATTTGCAAGCAGAGAGAGATAGAAGAGAAGCAGACAGAGAGAATGGGCGTGCCAGAGCCTCTTGCCACTGCAGATGAACTCCTGATCGCGTGTGCCACTTTGTGCATCTGGCTTTACATGGGTACTGGGGAACCAAACTCTGGTGGTTAGGTTTTGCAGACAGGTGCCTTAACTGCTGAGCCATCTCTCCTGCCCCTCCCCTTTTAAAAATATTTTTATTTATCTATTTATGCATCTGTGTGTGTGTGTGTGTGAGAGAGAGAGAGAGAGAGAGAGAGAGAGAGAATATTGGCACACCAGAGCCTGTAGCCACTGCAGACAAACTCCAGACGCATGCGCCACCATGTGCGTCTGGCTTACGTGGGTTATGGGGAATCAAACCTGGGTTCTTAGGCTTTGCAGGCATGTGCCTTAACTGCTAAGCTATCTCTCCAGCCCCTCCTCTTCTTTTAAGAGAAGGAGGAATCTTCATTTCTGTAGGAGTGGACTGTTTAACTCCAGGGGGCTCTCCTTTGCACCCTCTTCTGTAGTCCCCGCCTTTCACTGGCCCGTCTCAGCTGGTGACTTTGTCCCTGCCTTTCACTGGCCCGTCTCAGCTGGTGACTTTGCTGCCTATCCTGGGCAAAGGCGCATGAACCTGGCCCTGTGGTCCGTTGTTTGGGTGGGTGCTCCCGTTTCCCCTGGCCAACCACTGCCCGGCAATTCATACACCCATTTCCCCGGTTTTCCTGTGTTTGCAGCTCTGTCCCTCAGTTGTACCAAAAGAGATAAGCTACATGCAATATTTATACTTCTGATTCCCGAGAAACAAATCAGCGAGGGTCAGAGCAGGAAGCCAGATCAGAGGGTTAGATTCTAGCCCGAAAGTTTTGCTTTTGAACATTTGCAATGTTTTCTCATCGCCCCTTCTTTTCCCGGGCATTGTCAGGGAGGATGGAAGTCCTGGTCTTGTACTTAGATAAGAGATGGCTGGAGGAAGAATTCCCACCCACTTCACTCACGCAGGTCAAGACATTTGACCTAAGGGACCCTATTACTGTTTGTCCATCACGGTGCTTTTGGAAAGCTGGTCATTTAAAAGAGACCTTCCTGTGACATCGCTGGATTCCAGGACGTTCACAATGAGCTGGGGTGACCCTTGGCCCCGTGGTGTGGCCTGGCCTACTTCCCAGCGGCACTCGCTGTCTCCGCTCTTCACCTTTGGGGCCACTGAGTGGGAGGGCTGTGGTGGGAAGGCCGAGGCGCCTCCGTTTCTCCTCTGTGCCTTCGGGCTGGTTGTGCTCCTGACCCTGCCATCTTGGAAGGTGCCAGTGGCCCCGGGGATCAGGCGGCACAATCCTGCCCGGTCACCTGAAGTCACACACCCCTCCGACGCGTGCCCGTGGCAGAGCCGCACCCGGATCCAAAGCTGCGCAGAGGTTCAGCCTGGCGCCAGCCTGCCTGCCACCGAAGAGATGGGCACCAGGCGGCAGGCAGGGTGTCCCTCTGTTGCACGTGCTTGGCAGGCGGGCACAGGAACTTCCCTGCGGCCTTCTGGGTCTTCCGGGCGACATCAGGATCCGGCACCAGACCCCGGTCTGAGAGGACCTTTGGGGTTTGGCGGACTCTGGGGTGGCGGGTAGGGGGGCACCCAGGCCCCTCTGTCACTGAGTGGATGGCAGAGATGAGTGGGGGTTCGTAAAACAGCATGACGAACGTTTCGGCTCCAGTGTCGGCCCTGAGCCTGGGTGGAGACGTTGGCAACAAGGCCTCCCCTGTATGGATGCCCTCCGGAGCTTGTGGGGCCAGGGCTGAGCCCCAGGATGGAGTGATGGGGGGGGGAGTTAGGTGGAAGGGGGACCACACTAGTGGCTCCTAGTTACAGGGTGATGGAGTCATCTCCATCTGTAGAAACATCAGTCTGGGCTAGGAGTTGGCCTGGTGCAGGTCAGTGCTGCCTGGGTAGCTGGCCTCCTGGTTCCCCCCCATTGGCCCCAAGAGAAATCAGAGCGTAAGTTTGTGACCGAGGAGGCCTCCGGTCACCGGTCTCCTGTGGCTCTCGTGTCCCTAGCCCCAGGCTTCCCTGCTGCTTTCCCTGGGCAGGGGGGCTCATGCTGTGGGAAGGAGTGAGGTGGCCAGAGCTAAGAACGGGGCGCCAAAGCCAGGGACTGAACTTTGTCACCTCGCTTAGTCGCCCCACCCGTTAAAAGGGGGTGTTAGACTGTGCGCAGCCCCGGGCAGCTTGTGGCTTGGGGGTGGAAGTGACTTGGGGTTCGCTCTCAAGACTCAGTTTAGCCGGGCGTGGTGGCGCACACGCCTTTAATCCCAGCACTCGGGAGGCAGAGGCGGGAGGATCGCCGTGAGTTCGAGGCCATCCTGAGACTCCATAGTGAATTCCGGGTCAGCCTGGGCTAGAGTGAGACCCTACCTGGGAAAACAAAAAACAAAAAAACAAAAAGACTCAGTTTAGCCTGGTGTGGGTAAATGACACCGGGAGGGGTGGGGGGAGGTTGTGGGAGGGGCACCCTCCCTGCATGTGCCACCCTGGAGGCTCCCCCCACCCCACCCCTCACTGCTTCTTTCTGGGTCTTTGCAGCGGAGTGTCTCGTCACAGGCCAATCCCACTTCAAGAGCTTTGATGACAGGTATTTCACCTTCAGTGGGATCTGCCACTACCTGCTGGCCCGGGACTGCCAGGATCACTCTTTCTCCATCGTCATAGAGACGGTGCAGGTGAGCTTGGCTGGGCTGCCTGTCAGTCAGTTGGGAGGCTGAGGAGCTGCAGGATGCGGGGGTGGGGGGCCCCCCGAGAGGTGTAAGCTCCTGCCCTCTGTGTAGGAGGATGCCTTTCCCGTAATCTTCAGTGTCTGTCTTTCTCTTCCTAGCCACTGAGAGATGGGGGGATACCCTGGTCAGGTGTAGCCTGTGGTTCCCATGACTAAACCTCTGGCCTGTGGAGCTGGGGGCTGACTGCGGTTGGGGGAAGGGGAGCCTCCTCTTTTCATGAGCTCCACAGTATGGGCGCGTGCTCTTCTCTCGGCAATGAAACGAAGAGGTGGCCAGTCACAGGGCTTCCCCAGGATGGAAGTCTCCTGCTTCTCTTGGGTTGATAGATCTGAGGAATGAGAAGAGCTGAAGAGGGGGTCTGGGTTCGTTGTACAAGAGCAGGCCAGGATGGGAAAGAGCATGTGCGATGCCTGGGCTTTGGGCCTTTTTAATTTCTTATTTATTTATTTTTCATTTTATTTTATTATTTTTCTGTTTTTTTTTTTAGTTTTATTTATTTATTTATTTGAGACCAACAGACAGAGAAAGACAGAGGGAGAGAGAGAAAGAGAGAGAATGGCCGCACCAGGGCTTCCAGCCACTGCAAACGAACTACAGATGCGTGCGCCCCCTTGTGCATGTGGCTAACGTGGGTTCTGGGGAATCGAGCCTTGAACCAGGGTCCTTAGGCTTCACAGGCAAGTGCTTAACTGCTAAGCCATCTCTCCAGTCCTGTTTTTTTTTTTTTTTTTTTTTTTTTTTTTTTTTCCCAAGGTAGGGTCTCACTCTAGCCCAGGCCCACCTGGGATTCACTGTGTAGTCTCAGGGTGGCCTCGAACTCACGGCGATCCTCCCACCTCTGCCTTCCGAGTGCTGGGATTCAAGGCGTGCGCCACCATGCCTGGCTTTTAGGGCCCTTCTTGTATACCGCTTGTACCCCACATCCGCAGTGAGGATGTGAGGCTGGAGGTCTGCTGTGCAGGAAGGCCCAGGCTGTGTAGCTTTGGGCTGAGTGCTGGCCTGGCAGCGGCTGTGGTAAGGCCACACGGGCACCTCCTCTTGGCAGTGTGCTGATGACCCGGATGCTGTCTGCACGCACTCAGTCACGGTGCGGCTGCCCGCCCTGCGCAGCAGCCTCGTGAAGCTGAAGTATGGAGGAGACGTCGCCGTAGATGGCCGGGATGTCCGGCTTCCCCCTTCGGCAAGGTGCGTCCTCCCCCCTCCCCTACCGGGCCTCCCCCGCCCGCCCTGGCTTCCGCACATAATCCCTCCCGCCAGGGCCATTCGCCACTCCTGCCCTCAAGGCCTGCCTCTTCCCTGGGAATGTGATGGCCACTTCTTGGGGTGTATGTGTGTGTGTGGGGGGACACACGGTGGCTTTCCTGAGCATCCTTGCGAGCAAGGAAGGCTTCCTGCTAGCAGAGGCTGCCACGCTGAGAGGTCAGGGGGTGAGAGGCTGCTGATGGGTCAGGCCAAGGGTTGCCACCTGGGGTCAGTCCGTGTGACCTTCACAACGGGTCCCTCTGTCTTGTCAAAGCGAAGTTGCTTTTGTGCGGAATAACTTCCAGACTTCACTCCTCTCCTTCTCCGTGACCCCTGGCCACGCGATGGCCCATGACCCGAGCTTCTCATACCGTGGATGAATTTGGCTACTGAGTGCCCTGCCCGCCAATGGGTTTACTGTTTGACTCACCAAGGCCCGATGTTTTCTGCCGGGGCAAGGCATATGCGCCCGTCTGCTCTCCACCTTCCCGCAGCGGCAAGCTCTGCTATATACTGAGCTTTGCACACAGCGTCAGGGGCCCAGGAGAATAAAGCAACTTGGAAGCCAGCAGGGGCCCAGGCAATGCTCAAGGCATGAGGTTCTGTGATAAACAGATCCCTTAGTCCGGCCACTGGCTTCAAGTCAGGACCCTTTGCCTCCCTCTTGTGGCCCTACGGAGAATTACAAGTTTTTTGGGGGGGGCTCACGGAGGCTCCTCTAGGAACCCATTGTCTCTGTCTACAGTGGCTGGGGCCCCCCCTCTCCAAACTGTCCACTCCACCCTGGCCTTTAGTCTCATGGACACCCATCTGCCTAACTTCTTGCTGGCCATTGCCACAGTACTTTGGAGACATCTCATCTACCCCCAAATACACTTGCTTATCACCTCCTGTCCCCTGCACGTGTTAGCCTATGTGATGCGCCACCTTCCAGGTGACCTCCGCATCCGGCAGGTGGTGATGTCCTCGGTGCGCCTCAGCTACGGGGAGGACCTGCAGCTGGACTGGGATGGCCGTGGACGCCTGCTGGTGAAGGTAGGGCCCTTCCCCAGCTCCAGCCCCTCCGGAGCCTGGCCCGTTGTTACAAAGCGCCCCTTGTGCTCTGGGCAGAATGGCTTTGTGTGGTGGGAGAGGAATTCCTTCCTCCTCAACCTCTGCACCCCCAGGGCGCCGAACAGGGTCCTCTTGTCTGTGGGAAGCTGCCGTTTGTTTTCCGGGTGCTCCTGGTGGCCGTGGAGGTTCCCCCTTCTGGGCACTGGCTTGGCTATCCAGGATGGGATGTGGGTCCCCTGTCAGGCTGGCAACAAGGCAGCTTTTCGGATCAATCTCCTGACTGAATCGAGCAGGGCGTTTCCAGAGTGCCCGATGTAGTAGGCACAAGGGAAGGTTAACCGTTTGGGACTCCGTGTCCCGCCTCTTGCCCCGTCTGGGAATGGTCACCCAGAGATCTCCCACATTCGTCGCTCAGCCCATGTCTTCTTCTCTCTGAGGTTCTAGAATCACGTTGCATAGCATCGATCCAGGCTCCGCCGGGCCTCCGTTCAGCTGCCAACTTTGTCAAGTCTCTCGCTGTGCTGGGGGAGCTGGGGGTGGGGGGACAGGCGTCACTACTGCTGTCTCATAAGGGACACAGCCGAGGGCGGGAGGTGGCGAGCCACCAGTAGCGTACGGCCACGTGCCCTGTCGTGCTACGGTGCGGCTTAGCTTTCTGGATGGCGTCTACCCGTTAGGCCTGGTATCAGGGTGCTGTTGTACTGTTAAAAACGATTGAGGGGCTGGAGACATGGCTTAGTGGTTAAGTGCTTGCCTGTGAAGCCTAAGGACACCGGTTCGAGGCTCGATTCCCCAGGACCCACGTTAGCCAGATGCACAAGGGGGCGCACACGTCTGGAGTTCGTTTGCAGTGGCTGGAAGCCCTGGCGCGCCCATTCTCTCTCTTTCTCTCTCTGTCGCTCTCAAATAAATAAAAAATGAACAAAAAATGATTGAGGTCAGGCTGGAGAGATGGCTTAGTGGTTAAGGTGCTTGCCTGTGAAGCCTAAGGACCCATGTTCAATCTCTCTCCAGATCCCACATAAGCCAGGCACAAAGGTGAGGCAAGTGCAAGGTCACACATGCCCACTAGGTGACGCAAGCGTCTGGAGTTTGATTGCAATGGCTGAGGCCCTGTTCACCAATTCTCTCTCCTTCTCTCTCTCTCTCTAAAATAAAAAAAAATTTGAGGTCCCCAAAATTTTTAATGAGGGTTTACACACACACATGCACCCCTACAACACCCCAGATGAAAGTTCAATGAGAGGCAGGGTGTGGGGGCATACACTTACAATTCTAGCACTCGAGGCTGAGGAAGGAAGATTTCTGTGAGTTCATGGTCAGCGTGGACTATAGGGTGAGTTCTAGACCAGCCTGATCTAAAAAAAATGGCAAGACCCTGTCTCAAAATAGCAAAATCATTAAAACAGAGACATTAAGAGACATGTATGTACTAACTCATTTAGCAATAAACTTAGCCTAGTAGACATTAACAAACTAAACTTTTTGTTTGTTTGTTTCTTTCGAGGTAGGGTGTCACGCTAGCTCAGGCTGATGTGGAATTCTCTATGTAGTCTCAGGGTGGCCTCGAACTCTTGATGATCCTCCTACCTCTGCCTCCTGAGTGCTGGGATTAAAGGCGTGCGCCACCATGCCCAGCAAGCCAAACTTTTTTTTGAAAAATAAATAAAACAGAGCCCAGAAAGCAATACTAGGTAGTGATAGGAATACCTTCCTGTGTTTTTTTTTTTTTTCCTGCAAATGTCTTAATGATTAGCTTAAGGGAAGCCAACTGGATTCTCTTATCTACTTCTGTAATGATTTTATAATGTTGCATGTCATGGAGTGTCTGGAAAATTCCACTGCGTGCTTACTTGGAAGAGAGTGAGATGGGACAATACTGATTTCTTATTACTATAGACAATACGTTCAGCCTTGAGGCTCCTTGAAAGGACACAAGACCCTCCTGGGTCCCAAGACCACACTGAAAATTGCTGTCCTAGGGGGCTGGAGAGATGGCTTAGCGGTTAAGGCATTTGCCTGCAAAGCCAAAGGACCCAGGTTCGACTCCCCAGAACCCACGTAAGCCAGATGCACAAGGGGGCGCACTCATCTGGAGTTCATTTGCAAGGGCTGGAGGCCCTGGTGTGCCCATTCTCTCTCTCTGTCTCTCTCTACCTGCCTATTTCTGTACATCTCTCCCAAATAAATAAATAAAAATAAAAAATATATATATATTTAAAAAACGAAGAAGCTGTGGTTTGAGATTCAGGACAAGGTCAGGTGGTCTCATGGCCTGTGGGGTTTTCCTTTCGCTCTGTGACAAGCACGTGACCAGGAGCAAGACAGCTGGCCCCCGGGGGACTGGACAGTGGATGGCCGGGGGCAGGTAGGTCCTTCTTCCCACCTGTGTGGATACGCATGCCCTGTCCACAGGCAGGTGGGGTCCCGGCAGCAGGACTGCCTTGCCCTCCACACAGGCCAACCTCAGGCTCAGCGGGCTCATGGAATTAAAGCCCTTTGGGACAGCCTCCGCTTTCTCAGAAGTGTCTCAGGGCAGAGGTCTGTTTCAAACAACAAGTGTCTTCTCAAAGTGTCCTCCGCGGGGCTTTTGGCCAGCCACAGCGCCGTGCCCCTGGCTGTAAGTACGCTTCTCCCCGCCGTGCACGCTGGCCCCGGGACCAGCTGCGTAGCCAGGTGGAAATATCAAATTCAGGGAGGAGGGTCGTGTTGGATGGCAAGTGGGGATGACCAGTTGGAATTTGAGGAGCACGGGGCCACCCGATAGCTCTGTAAAGGAGAGAGGGAAAAGGCTGAGAGGTGTGGAGGTGGGGAGAAGTCTTTACCAGGCCGCCACTTTGCTCCAGTGGCCTTGACAGTTGGTATTGCTTTTCGTCTGGGGGTCAGGAGGGGAGCCTAACTGGGTAGTGACTATTCATTTTTGTTTATTTTTATTTATTTATTTGAGAGCGACAGCCAGAGAAAGAGGCAGATAGAGAGAGAGAGAGGATGGGCGCACCAGGGCCTCCAGCCACTGCAAACCGAACTCCAGACGCATGCGCCCCCTTGTGCATCTGGCTAACGTGGGTCCTGGGGAATGGAGCCTCAAACCGGGGTCCTTAGGCTTCACAGGCAAGCGCTTAACCGCTAAGCCATCTCTCCAGCCCCGTAACTATTTTTTGATCTGTTCAACCTTTCTTTCTTTGTTTCTTCTTTTTTTGATTTTTTTTTTTTGAGGTAAGTTTTCACTTTAGTCCAGACTGACCTGGAATTCACTATGTAGTCTCAAGGTGGCCTCGAACTCACGGCAGTCATCCTGCCTCTGCCTCCTGAATGTTGGGATTAAAGGTGTGTGCCACCACACCCGGCTCTTCAACCTTTCATTAATTCAATTCAACAAATATTAGTGCTCTTTATTTATTATTATTATTATTATTACTATTATTTTAGTTTTTCAAGGTATGGTCTCACTCTAGCCCAGATTGACCTGGAATTTACTATGTAGTCTCAGGGTGGCCTTGAACTTACAGTGATCCTCCTATTTCTGCCTCCCAAGTGCTGGGATTAAAGGTGTGAACCACCATGCACCATGCCTGGCTATTTTTATTTTTTATGAGAGAGAGAGAGAGAGAGAGAGAGAGAGAGAGAGAGAGAGAGAGAGAATATTGGCAAGCCAGAGCCTCTAGCCACTGAAGTCTAACTCCAGACGCACGTGCCATCTTGTGTGCACGCGTCACTTCTGGGGAGTTGAATCTCGGTCCTTAGTCTTTGCAGTCAAGTGCCTTAATCACTAAGCCACCCCTCCGGTCTCTCTTCATCTTTATTTTTGTCTCCCTAAAATTCCTACGCTGCAGTCGTAATGCCTGAAGCAACAGGAGGGAGTGAGTGAGGCCTTTGGCCTCTGAGAGGCGATGAGGTCACTGAGGCAGAGTCCTCGTGAGCGGCTGGCATGTCTTTACCAGAGAGCCCAGGGGGCTAGCCCGCCTCTTTCACCACGTGAGGACGCAGCCAGAAGACACCATCTGAGCAGGACAGTGGGCCCTGCCAGGTGCAGAATCTTCTGGCGCTTGATCTTTGGCTTCCAGCCTTCAGAAGGATGAGGAAGCTTCTGTTGTTCATAAGCACCCAGGCTGAACAGACAAAGGTAGACACCTTTCTAGATACACAAGGTACAGTGGTCACATGGAAAGGAACAGATCCTGACCTCATTTTATTCACATTCCAACGGGGGAGAGACAGACAGACAGACAAAGAAAACCAGCATATTATATCATATATTGGAATAAAACTCCAGGAGACGGGGCTGGAGAGATGGCTTAGCGGTTAAACGCTTGCCTGTGAAGCCTAAGGACCCCGGTTCGAGGCTCAACTCCCCAGGACCCACGTTAGCCAGATGCATAATGGGGCGCACGTGTCTGGAGTTTGTTTGCAGTGTCTGGAGGCCCTGGCGCGCCCATTCTCTCTGTGTCTCTCTCTCTCTGCCTCTTTCTCGCTCTGTCTGTTGCTCTCAAATAAATAAATAAATAAAATAAACAAAAAAAAATTTTTTAAAAGAAGTTACCCATTATTATTAAAAAAAAAAAAAAAAAAACTCCAGGAGACGAATAAAGCAGGGAAGGAGCAGGAAGGAGCAGGGCGCTTTGAATCTTAAGAAGGGTGGTCAAGTGCCTAATGCAGGTGACACCTGGCATTTGTAAGGCAAACAAGAGATCATCACATCACAAAAAAATACTCACCTGAGTACATTCATTTTGTGGGTCTGAAAGGTTCACCAGGCACCTTGTCAAGTCAGAGCTGGAAGGGGCTCCAAGTGAGGATGACAGGGGCTGGGGAGTCTCCTGACCTCGTTAGATAGCTGGAACCAGGATCCTCACGTCTCCCTCTATAAATCGGGGTCTTCACAATAGAAACCAACGGGGCCCCCAGTCTCCCCTGCTGAAAGTCGGGCTTCCACTCAGGTAAAGGCAGGAGGTTAGCAAGACGCCATGGCTCCCGGACATCAACCCTGAGCTCCTGAGAGGCCTTGGGCTGCATTGGACTCGGCCTGCTTTGCCCCCATGCCAGACCGAAACGTGTTCACTGTCTGCGGGTTGAGTGTGTACTTGACTGTCTCCGGGAGTGGCCTTAGCTCATCTCCACTGACAGGCACGGATGCAGAGAACACACAGGTTTAGTCCCTATAGCTCTACCTTTAAGTGACTAGATCATTCTTTTGTTTTATTTTTTATTTATTTATTTTCTTTTTTTTTCTAGGTAGGGTCTCATTCTAGCTCAGGCTGACCTGGAATTCACTATGTAGTCTCAGGGTGGCCTCGAACTCATGAGTGATCCTCCTACCTCTGCCTCCCAAGTGCTGAGATTAAAGGCATGCGCCACCACACCCAGTTTTTATTTTATTTTTAAAATTTTATTATTTATTTGAGAGAGAGAGAATGGGCGCGCCAGGGCCTCCAGCCACTGCAGACGAACTCCGGATGCGTGCGCCCCCTTGTGCATCTGGCTAACGTGGGTCCTGGGGAATCGAACCGGGGTCCTTAGGCTTCGCAGGCAAATGCCTTCACCGCTAAGCCATCTCTAGGTCATTCTTAGAAAACCCTCTGGCCTATGGCAGAAGAGCAAGGATGACGGCTGGTAGTCTGCTGGTTTTCCTGTCTCCTGCTTAGCCATTGTGCCCAGTTCTCTTTCGCTGACCGCAATGGCTTTTTTCCCCCTTGCAGCTGTCCCCGGTCTACGCCGGGAAGACCTGCGGCCTGTGCGGGAATTACAACGGCGACAGGGGTGATGACTTCCTCACGCCCGCGGGGCTGGCCGAGGCCCTGGTGGTGGACTTCGGCAACGCCTGGAAGCTGCGCGGCGACTGCGAGGACCTGGCCAGGCAGCCCAGCGACCCGTGCAGCCTGAACCCGCGCCTGAGTATGCGGCGCCCGGCTCCGGAGCATTCCATGAGACCGGCGCTCCCCGGGGGCAGGGGCAGGGCGCAGAGGAGGGCTTGGGTGGGCCCTTTATTTCAACCATCGCGCATGGGACCAACCCGCGTCCTGGGATCACGCGCGTCCTGCTCACTTCCCCTCCACAGTCTCTATTGCAGACCCTGCAAAGCCCGGAGAAGGGGCCAGTGCGTAGTTTCTACCAGGAAAAAACCTGTAGGAGCCACTGGTGCGGGAGTTCAGAGTGGGATAAATGCACCACGGTGGCCTTGGGCAGACTTAACTATGCGCAGCAGACTTTCAGCTCTCGTTAGCTTCCCGCTTTTACCCGGTGCCACCTTATGGCCACTTTCTCCCTGGCCAGTGGTATATGGGTTTTTTTTGTTGGGCGGGGGGGCTGGTGGCTTGGGGCACACAGCATTTGTATGCAATACGCATGCAAGCTTTTATGCGTGTATGCATATGTGGAGGCCAGAGGAGACCGTTTCATATTATTGGAGCCAAATTTAGTTAGGCTGACAAGTTGCCCACAGATGCCAGAAATTAGCTGAATGCTCAGATATTTTTAAAATTTTTTTTTGTTTTTATTTATTTATTTGAGAGTGACAGACAGAGAGAGGAAGAGGCAGATAGAGACACAGAGATAGAATGGGCGCGCCAGGGCTTCCAGCCACTGCAAACGAACTCCAGATACGTGCGCCCCCTTGTGCATCTGGCTTACGCGGGTCCTGGGGAATCGAGCCTCGAACCAGGGTCCTTAGGCTTCACAGGCAAGCGCTTAACCGCTAAGCCATCTCTCCAGCCCAGCTCAGATATTTTTTTTGTTTTGTCTGTTCGGGTCGGGAGCCCATGCCACTTTTTTTAAAAAGAATTTTTAAAATTTATTTTTATTTTTATTTATTTATTTAAGAGTGACAGAGAGAGAGAGAGAGAGAGAGAGAGAGAGAGAGAGAGAGGGAGAGAGAAAGGGCACGCCAGGGCCTCCAGCCACTGCAGACGAACTCCAGACGCGTGCGCCCCCTTGTGCATTTGGCTAACGTGGGTCCTGGGGAATCCGAGCCTCGAACCGGGGTCCTTAGGCTTCACAGGCAAGCGCTTAACCACTAAGCCATCTCTCCAGCCCCCATGCCACTTTTTTTTAGGGGTGTGGGTGGGTGGTGTGACAGGGCCCTGCCATCCTGAGCTGGCTGTTCTCTCCCACCCTTCCCTCTCCCCGCTCCCAGCCAAGTTCGCCGAGGAGGCGTGCGCACTTTTGACGTCCTCCAAGTTCGAGACCTGCCACCGCGCCCTGGGCCCTGGGCCCTTCGTGCAGAACTGCCGCTACGACGTCTGCTCCTGCGCCGACGGCCGGGATTGCCTGTGCGGCGCCGTGGCCAGCTATGCCCAGGCCTGTGCCCGGAGAGGCATACACGTCGGGTGGCGCGAGCCAGACTTCTGCGGTGCGTTGCCCTCCTAACGCCACGTGCCCGGGGACTCTGCTGATGCCTGTGTGGTCTTGGCAACCCCCTACTGCAGTGCAGGGTCCCAGGAGGTTGGCACCCGCTGCCAGGCAAAGATTGCCGGCGACTGCTGCCCCCTAGTGTTCATTCCATGTATGGTCGGGTTGTGGAACCGTCCATCCTCCCCAGGCCCAAGGGCTTGAAGAGGCCTTCAGCAGGAAGACAGGCGCTGACCCTTTGCTTCTGCCAGATCTCTGGCGCTGTATAGAGCCTGGCAAAGTTGCAGAGTGCCACTGCTGTCGTTGGGCCTTGGTACCCGTGGCTTCTGGTCACCGGCGCTGGTCTCTGCTGTCACGCCGTCCGTGGTCAGGTAGTGGACGGAATGTGCCCATTTTTGGTTGTTGCTGTTCTTCCTCTAGTGTCACTTGTTGAGTGTCTAAGAGCGGCCAGGCAAGTGAGAGGTGTGAACTTAAAGTTACCTTTGCTCGGCACACAGCATTTAAAAAAAAATTTTTTTTTATTTTATTAACAACTTTCATGATTGTAAACAATTTCCCATGGTAATTCCCTCCCTTCCCCTACTTTCACCTTTGAAACTCCACTCTCCATCACATCCCCTCCCCCTCTCAATCAGTCTCTCTTTTATTTTAATGTCATGATCTTTTCCTCCTCTTATGATGGTCTTGTATAGGTAGTGTCAGGTACTATGAGGTCATGGATATCCAGGCCATTTTGTGTCTGGAGAAGCATGTTGTAAGGAGTCCTACCCTTCCTTTGGCTCTTACATTCTTTCCGCCACCTCTTCCGCATTAGACCCTGAGCCTTGGAGGGTGTGATCGAGATGTTTCAGTGCTGAGCACTCCTGGGCACACAGCATTTGTATGTAATGCGCATGCAAGCTTTTATGCATTGTGTGCATATGTGGAGGCCAGAGGTCAAGATTGGGCGTCTTACTCTACGACTCTCCATCTTGCACATGAGATACCATGACCATAATCCCCTCCCCTCCCCTTCCCTCTACTGAATTCCTTCTCCTTTCCAATTAGTCTCTCTTCTATTTTATTTTATTTTATTTTATTTTTTCTCGAGGTAGGGTCTCACTCTAGCTCAGGCTGACCTGGAATTCACTATGGAGCCTCGAACTCACGGCAGTCCTCCTACTTGTGCCTCCCAGTGCTGGGATTAAAGGCGTGCGCCACTGCACCCGGCCAGACTGGTCTTTTTTATGAGAGAGCAAAAGCGAGAGCCAGAGAGAGCGTGGAGGGAGAGAATTGGCACGCCAGGGCCTCCAGCCACTGTAATCAGACTCCAGATGTGTGAGCCACCTTGTGCTCATATGCGACCTTGCACATGCATCAGCCTGTGTGTCTGGGTTACGTGGGGTCTGGGAAGTCAAACACGAGTCCTTAGGCCTCGCAGGCAAGCACCTTAACCACTAAGCCATCTCTCCAGCCCTTGTTTGTTTTATTTTCATGAATATGATTTGTAGATGGGAACAGCACACACCTCAGTAACACATAGGGACGTACGTAAGCCTTGAAGTCAGGACAAGGAGACAACTTCCATAAATATATACAGTAAACCATGATCATAATCTGTGCTACCACCTCCTTCTTCCCCCTCCCAAATCTCCCTGCACCAAATATCTTCTCCTTTCCAACTAGTCTCTATTCTATTTTTTAAAAAGTTTTTTTGGTTTATTTATTTATTTGAGAGAACAGAAAGAAGGAGGCAGAGAGAGAGAGAGAGAGAGAGAGAGAGAGAGAGAGAGAGAATGGGCGCGCCAGAGCTTCCAGCCTCTGTAAACAAACTCCAGACGCGTGCGCCCCCTTGTGCATCTGGCTAACGTGGGTCCTGGGGAACTGAGCCTCGAACCGGGGTCCTTAGGCTTCACAGGCAAGCGCCTAACCGCTAAGCCATCTCCCCAGCCCTCGCTTCTATTTTGATGTCATCATTTTCCTCTCCTATTATGTACGTCTTGTGCAGATAGCATCAGCCACCGTGAGGTCATGAATATCAAGGCCACGTTGTGTCTGGAAGACAGCATTGTAATCAGTCCTCTCTGTTTTTGGCTCTTACATTCTTTTTGCCACCTCTTCCGCAGTGGCCCCTGAGCTTTTTTGAAAAAGTATTTTATTTTTATTTATTTATTATTTGACAGAGAAAGTGGGGGTGGTGGTGGAGAGAATGGGCACGCCAGGACTTCCAGCCACTGCAAATGAACTCCAGACACGTGCGCCCCCTTGTGCATCTATCTGCCTAACGTGGGTCCTGGGGAATAGAACCTGGGTCCTTTGGCTTTGCAGGCAAACACCTTAACCGCTAAGCCATCCCTCCAGCCCGGCCCCTGAGCTTTTAAGGATATGGCAGAGATGACTCACTTAGTGCTGAGCACTCCACTGTCACTTCTTCTCAGCACTGTGGTGAGTTTTGAGTCTCCCCAGTGGTCACCACCATCTGAAGAGAGAAGCTTCTCTAATCAAAAGTGAGAGTGGCGTTAGTATATTACACTTAAGCATAAGCGTTTAGAGAGCAGTTTGATGGGCATAATCTATCCATTTATCTAGACAACAATAGTAGTCCCTCCACCCATGGCTTATGACCTCTCCAGCCAGAGGATTTTGATTAGGTTTTCAGTACCAGGCAGGAATTCTCTCTTATGCAGTGGGCCTCAAGTTCAACCAGAGAGCAGTTGGCTTCCCCCGTACCAGCTATGCCACCATTGCACCAGTTGGCACATTGGCCACCCATGAAACTTGCAGGGCCCATTGCTGATCAAGACTACTGATGACTTTCCTCCTTCAACAGGCTGCGTAGGTCTCTCCGCATTATGACTACCAGTCAACAGGAAAGAGGCTTCCAGCGCAGCTCCAGCTTAATTTCTGAAGTTTTGAGTCAGGCCCTCTCAGTCGCCCTGGAGCTCCTTGGTTTGGCTAGCTAGACAGCAAATCCCCGGGACCTTCCTCTCTCTGTCTCCCCAGCACTGGGATGTCAGGCACGCACACCACCTTGCCTAACTTCTACATGGGTTCTGGGGATCCAAAATCAGATCCTCATGCCTGTGCAGTTTATCCACCCAGCCCTCAAGATTCCTGTTTCAAGGCCTTCCTCAGAGGTTCCTACCACACACAATGAAGGGATGGGTAGGCGAAGGGTAGGGATGATTCCCTGGAGGAGGTACTTGATTAAGGTTTTATTTTGTTTATTTTTATTTATTTATTTGAGAGCAACAGACAGAGAGAGAAAGAGGGAGAGAGAGAGAGGAGAGAGAGAGAAAGAGAATCGGCACGCCTCCAGCCACTGCAAAGGAACTCCAGACGCATGTGCCACCATGTGTATCTGGCTTATGTGGGACCTGGAGAATTGAATCTGGGTCATTAGGCTTTGCAGGCAAGTGCCTTAACCACTAAGCCATCTCTTCAGCCCCTCCAGCCTATACTTTTTTTTTTTTCCAGGATGTTATTCTATTTATTTATTTATTTATTTATTTATTTATTTACAACTTCCATGATTGTAAACAATATCCCATGGTAATGCCCTCCCTCCCCCGACTTTCCCCTTTGAAACTCCACTCTCCATCATATCCCCTCCCCCTCTCAATCAGTCTCTCTTTTGTTTTGATGTCATCATCTTTTCCTCCTATTATGATGATCTTGTGTAGGTAGTGTCAGGCACTATGAGATCATGGATATCCAGGCCATTTTGTGTCTGGAGGAGCACGTTGTAAGGATTCCTACCCTTCCTTTGGCTCTTATATTCTTTCCACCACCTCTTCTGCAGTGGACCCTGAGCCTTGGAAGGTGTGATAGAGATATTGCAGTGCTGAGCACTCCTGTCACTTCTTCCCAGCACCATGAGACCTTCTGAGTCATCCCAAGGTCACTGACCTCTGAAAAGAGAAGGTTCTCTGCCAAAAGTGAGAGTAGCATTAATATAAGGGTATGAACATTAAGAGAAGCGCTTACTGGGCAGTTTGATAAGCATAGTATATACATTTAGCCAGATAGCAGCAGATGTTACACCCCTAGGGCTCCTGACTTCCCCTGTTTTAAGTTTTCAGTATCAGGGATGTATTCCCTCCCATGGAGCTGGGCCTCCAGTCCAATTAGAGGGCAGTTGGTTTCCACCATGACAGATGTGCCACTATTGCACCCATTGGCTCATTTGGCCTGGCTCCAGCCTGTATTTTTGAGGGGAAGTGCCCATCATGGAGGGGAGAGTATGGCAGGAGCAGACCACTGGAGTCCCATCTTCACACCAGCAAGGAGGAAGGAAGTGGACAGTGGACAGCTAAGGAGTACCTAGCAGGGCTGGACTGTGACTGCTTCCTGTGCAAAATGGAGCAGTTCAGAGAATGCGCTTCAGGGCTGCCGAGGGCTCAGTTTAAATGTTGCTTCTGGTTCCCTTGCAGATGCCTGATTGTAGCAGACAGCCTCAGGTTTGCTGAGATGAACGTCCAGACCAGGCACAGTCATGGAGGAGGGGGATATTTATGGAAGCTTAGAGACCCAGGGGGGAATTCCATAATGGCAGAAGAAGCTGGCCTGCCTTCACAGGGCCAAGCAAAGAGAGAGAGAGAGAGAAGCCACAAGTCTAAAAGCCAAAAACCACACAGCACAGCACAGCACACTTCGGGAATTCCAGGCGGAACTAGGCACTTTGCGCATCTCTGCATCTGGCTAACGTGGGTCCTGGGGAATTGAGCCTCGAACCGGGGTCCTTAGGCTTCACAGGCAAGCGCTTAACTGCTAAGCCATCTCTCCAGCCCATCTAGATTGGAATTTCAAACCCACCACCAACACCTTAAGGTCCACCCAGTGACACCGCCTCCAGCCAGGTGGCTGCAAATGCAAACTACAAACCAATAAAACAGTGAATATATTAGAGGCCGTCTATTCAAACCGCCACACTGATCACAGCTCAACTTTCGGTTTCTGTGGCTTAGGTTGCCGAGGGCTGGTGAGAGAAAAATCCACTGAGCAGTGAAGAGCCAGGGTCACAGCAGGTGACCGAGGACGGCCACAGTGCCGCCCCTGCCCATCACTTTAAAAAGTGCTAAGACCTCCCTGGGCTTCTGCTCGGTCCTGGGTTTGGCACATTCATAGGTGACGAAAGCGTGCGCTCTCTGGTTAATGGGGAGACTGCGCGCATCCTGAAAAAAAAAATGCGCTTTTCCTGAAAGTGGGAAGAAATAATGGCAAGGGGTGATGCCGCGTTTGTCCTTGTGGCCCTGCGTTTCCGCTGACACCTGCTTTCCTTCATCTCCTTCCTGCAGCGCTGAGCTGCCCGCCGGGCCACGTGTACCAGCAGTGTGGGGCGCCCTGCAACCTGACCTGTCGCTCGCTGTCTTACCCGGATGAGGAGTGCGAGGATGCTTGTGTTGAGGGCTGCTTCTGCCCGCCGGGGCTTTACCAGGACGAGAGGGGGGACTGTGTGCCCAAGGCCCAGTGCCCCTGTTACTATGATGGCGAGATCTTCCAGCCCGAAGACATCTTCTCAGATCATCACACCACGTGGTACGTGCAAGCAGGGAGCATGGCGCTGGCTTCCGAAGTGGCAGAACGGGAGGAAGGTGACCACTGAAGCCGTCCTGGCGTTGTGGGTGGGTAGAGTGACTTGTCCAGACTCGTGGACCAAGTCAGGGCGGAGCTCTTACCCAAGCCTCCACTTTCCTTTCTGTGCCAGGAGCTTGCAGAGCAGATATGCTGATAACTTCACTATTGCCTTTTTTTTTTTTTTTTTTTTTTTTTTTGGCTAACATGACTTAAGCTACTCAGGGTCTTTTTTTTTTTTTTAAACTACTTTTTGTTTATTTATTTGAGAGCGACAGAGAGAGAAAGAGGCAGGGAGAAAGAGAGCAAGAATGGGCGCGCCAGGGCTTCCAGCCACTGCAAACGAACTCCAGACGCGTGCACCCCCTTGTGCATCTGGCTAACGTGGGTCCTGGGAAACTGAGCCTTGAACCGGGGTCCTTAGGCTTCACAGGCAAGCGCTTAACCGCTGAGTCATCTCTCCAGCCCCTACTCAGGGTCTTTTGTCTTCTATATGAATTTTATAGTTTTCTTTTTCCTCTGTTCCTGTCAAGAATGTCTCTGAAATTATCATGGAAATTGCACTGAAACAGGTAGATCACTATTGATATCGTATGACTACTTCATAATATTAAGTCTGCCAATCCCTGAACAGGAAGTTCTTGGCATCTTCTCTTATCTTCTTCAACCTCTTTCCTCAGTGTTTAATAGTTTTCTTTCACTTCTGTGGTTAGGTTTTCTTTTAGCTTTGAAAACTATTTTTGAGGCTATTGCAAATTGGATTGACTTATTAATTTTTTCCCACTGGTTTATTACTGATATATAGGGAGCTAATGAGTTTTATACAGTGATTTAAAAATTTTTAAAAATAAATTCAGGAGTTTTTAAAATTAAAAAAATTTTTTAAAAATTTTATTTTTATGTATTTATTTGAGAGAGGGAGAGAGAGACAGAGAGAGAGAGAGAGAGAGAGAGAGAGAGAGAGAAGAGAGAGAGAGGGAGAGAATGCACATGCCAGGGCTTCCAGCCACTGCAAATGAACTCCAGACGCATGCGCTACCTTGTGCATATGGCTGACATGGGTCCTGGGGAATCAAACCAATGTCCTTTGACTTTGCAGGCAAGCATCTTAACCACTAAGCCATCTCTCCAGCCCTATACAGTGATTTGATTTGTTTTGTTTTGTTTTGTTTTTCGAGGCAGGGTCTCATTCTAGCCCAGGCTGACCTGGAATTCACTATGGAGTCTCAGGATGGCCTCGAACTCATGACAATCCTCGTACCTCTGCCTCCTGAGTGCTGGGATTAAAGGCAGTGCGCCACCACACCCAGTATACAGTGATTTTTAAAAAAATCTTGCTACTTTGACAAACTTGCTTATCAAGTCTGAAATCTTTGTTTTAATTTTTATTTTATTTATTTGCAAGCAGTGAAAGAGACAGAGAGGAGACAGACAGAGAGAATGGACACAGCAGCCACTGCAAACAAACACAGAAACCATGGCCGCTTTGTGCATCTGGCTTTATGTGGGTACTGGGGAATCAAACCTAGGTCCTCAGGTTTCACAGGCAAGCGCCTTAACCTCTAAGCCATTTCTCCAGCCCAAGTGTAAAATCTTTTGACACAAGTCTTCACTGGACTTCTAAGTATAGGATCATACTGTGTGCACATAGATATTACTTGAGTTATTTTTTTCCTATTTGTAGCCCTGTATTTCTTTCCTTTGCCCTATTTCTGTGGCTAAGATGCCAATACTGCATTGAATAGGAGCAGGAAGAAATGGACATCCTTGTCTCATTCCTAGTTGTAGAGGAGGTGCTTTCATATCTATCCATTCCGTATGATGTTGGCTTCTGGGTTGGTGACATAGTCTTTGTTATGCCAAGGTATGATCTTTTTATACCATTTCTTCAGGGATTTAAAATTTATTTTTATTTTTAATTTTTTGGTTTTTTGAGGTATGGTCTTATTCTAGCCCAGGCTGACCTGGAATTCACTCTGTATTCTCAGGGTGGCCTCGAACTCACGGCGATCCTCCTACCTCTCTGCCTCCCGAGTGCTGGGATTAAAGGCAGTGCGCCACCACGCCCGGCGAACTTGAAATACATTTTACGAGAGGTTGCCTTAGCTCCCCAAGCTCGCCAGCGCCGTGGGTCTGCGTGGGACAGCAGGCGCAGTGACTGGGCAGTATTTCCCTTTTCTTCTTGCAGCTACTGTGAGGACGGCTTCATGCACTGTACCTCGAGCGGGGTCCCGGGGAGCCTGTTGCCAGACACTGTCCTAGGCAGTCCCCTGACACGCCGCAGTGAGTACCGTAGGGCGGGCTTTCCCCTTCCGCACACTCTCTCCTCCGTGGGGGGCGTGGAGCAGTGGTCCACCCTGTCTGATGTGCACGCGAGTCCAGACTGACTCTGCTAAGGTTTGCCGTGGCTTCTCCCCGTGTGTGACAGCGACTTTCGGACATATCTTTGCATTGCTTGTAATAATAAAGACTCTTTCTTCCTTTTAAATTTAATTAAACTTATTTATCTTGATAGATAAAGACAGAGAGAGAGGGAGAGAGAGAGAGAAGACACACACACATAGAGAAAGAGAGAGAGAGAGAGAGAGAGAGGAGAGGATGGGCACGTCAGGGCCTCCAGCCACTGCAGATGAACTCCAGTGCATGTGCCTCCCTGTGCATCTGGCTTACGTGGGTCCTGGGGAATCAAACCAGGGTCCTTAGGCTTCAAGGGCAAGCACCTTAACTGCTAAGCCATCTCTCCAGCCCTTGTTGATGGCCTCATGTTGTCCACACTGCTCTCGATGGTCTTGTGTTTCCCACGGACATGTTGACGAGGCCGCTTGTTAGAAAACCCCTCAGGTGGATTTCAAGGAAGAGGAGTTTGGGTCCCTTTCTCCCATCCTGAAGGTCCTAACTGCTGCTGGGCTGTTTCAAGACAAGGCCTAAGACAGAGGGGCGACCTGTGCTTGGAGGGGGATGGGGGTGGTATTGATATTTCTGGATCATAGAGTCTTTATCTGCTTCCGAAAGGATGGGGCTTGCTTAGGAAGGAGTTGGCCAGTGGGAGGGACATGATGGGCTCTTTCTTTCTTTCTTTTTTAAAATATTTTATTTATTTATTTGAGAGAGAAGAAGAGGCAGATAGAGAGAAAGAGACAATGGGTGTACCAGGACCTTTAGCCACTGCAGATGAACTCCAGGAGCATGCGCCCCCTTGTGCATCTGGCTTACATGGGCCCTGGGGGATCGAACCAGGGTCCTTAGGCTTTGCAGTCAAACGCCTTAACCACTAAGCCATTTCCCCAGCCCATGATGGGCTCTTTCAACGTCCGGCTTAACCCCTCTCCCTCTCCCTCCCTCTGCGACTCCTTCCCGGGTAGCCCAGCTCTGTTTCAGGTCACTGCCCTTCCCATCTGGCCCTGGGCAAGGGTCTGCTTCCCTGATGACTGTAACATGGCATCTTTCAGTCAAGATCCCAGGCGTGTGAGGGTAGCTCAAAAGACATCAGAACAAGTGGCCTCCGGGTTCGGAGTCCTTGTCCCTCTTTTTTTTTTTTTTAAAAAAAAACAAACTTTTTTTGTTCATTTCTTATTTATTTGAGAGTGACAGAGAGAGAGAGAGAGAGAGAAAGCTCTTACATTCTTTCCGCCACCTCTTCCGCAATGGACCCTCAGCCTTGGAAGGTGTGATAGAGATATTTCAGTGCTGAGCACTCACTCCTCTGTGACTTCTTTTAAAAAATATTTTATTTTTATTTATTTATTTGAGAGGGGGAAAGAGGCAGTGGTGTGTGTGTTGGGGGGAGTGGGCACACCAGGGTATCCATCTGCTGCAAGTGGACTCCAGACACATGTGCCACATTGTGCATCTGGCAGGTAAATGTCTTAACCACTAAGCCATCTCTCTAGCCATATGGTGTCTTCTGAGTCATCCCGGAGAAGGTTCTCTAAGATTGCTTAATGGTTAGGGCACTTGCCTGTGAAGCCTAAGGACCCATGTTCAACTCCCCATCACCCACGTAAGCCACATGCAAAAGGTGACACATGCACAAGATCACACATGTACACAAGGTGGCACACGCGTCTGGAGTTCGATTACAGTGACTGGAGGCCCTGGCACACCAATTCTGTGTATTCTCTTTCTCTCTGTTATTCTCACTTTCTCATAAAAAAGGGCCAGTCTGTTGGGCTTGCCTCAAAAAAAAAAAACAAAGGAATAAAAATATTGTAAAAATTAAAAAAACATAGGGCTGGAGGATGGCTCACTGTTTAAGGTGCTTGCTTGCAAAGCCTAACGACCCAGGTTCAATTCCCCAGTGCCCACACAAAGCCATATTCACAAAGGGGTGCATGCTTCTTGAATTCCTTTGCAATGGTTGGAGGCCCTGGCGTTCTTATTCTCTCTCTCTCTCTCTCGCTGTCTCTTTTCTCTCTCTCTCTCTGCTTGCAAATAAATAAAATTAAAAAAAAATGAAAAAAAAGTAAGAGGTTTTCTAGCCAAAAGTGAGAGTAGCATTACTATATGGGTATGAACATTGAGAAAAGTGCTTACTGAGCAGTTTGCTGAGCATAATATATGCATTTAGCAGACATCAGCAGACATTACAGCCCTAGGGATCACGACCTCCCCCATCATAGGTTTTCAGTATCAGGCATGTATTCCCTCCCATGGAGTGGGCTTCCAGTCCAGTTAGAGAGCAGTTGGTTTCCCCCATAACAGACACGCCCTCATTGCACCCTTTGGCTCACTTACCAAGGCTTCTAATTAGCAGCCAAACTTAGATCTGCTAAAGCGTGGGTCTGGGAATTTCTGCAGTGCATCCCGATTTAATAGGACCTGGGGCAGCTGGGTCAAGAGGGGCTGGGAGAGCCAGCCACCAGCGTAGATGAGGCTGCCACCTGGTCCCATGGCGGAACCTGGCAGGCCGGGCAGGTCAGGGTCTCTCAAGTGAGTGATGGCATGGGCGGGGGGGGGGGTGTCGCCGGACAGTGCACCATGGACACTGCTTCACCGGCCGCTTCTTACATTGTCCCTTTTCCAAGGCAAAAGGAGCCTGTCCTGTCGGCCACCCATGGTCAAGTTGCTGTGCCCCGCTGACAACCCACGGGCCGAAGGGCTGGAGTGCGCCAAGACCTGCCAGAACTACGACCTGGAGTGCATGAGCCTGGGCTGCGTCTCCGGCTGCCTCTGCCCGCCAGGCATGGTGAGCCGCGGCGTGGGGCATGGGGCACCTTCCCTTCCGTTAACGCACGGGCAGGCGTAACGGGAGTGGGACTCGGGTAGTTCGGACAGCTTCGGCCGTCAAACACGGGAAGGGATTTGGCGAGGAAATGTCTGGAGTTGATCGTGACGGGAGCCGACAGAAACATCAGCTCTTGGCTCACAGATCCACCCTCGGAAGTCATTCCAGAATGCATGGCAAAACAGGCGTTTCTACTGGCATCTGTCCCCACGGTGGCATTGCATGCTGTGACCCTAGCAGGACACACACATATTTGTGTATGATTCACATGTATGTCTCTAACCTTCTCTTTCGAGACAAGACGAGGCTGGCCCTGCCATGCCGCTGGACAGCTGGTGTGGCTTTCCACCTCTGTCAAGTGAGTTGTGAGGTCTTGGCCTGGCCCCACACGTCCCAAGACCATGAGGTTGAGGCTGCTAATGAACCTGGGGGTCGTGTATGGCCCGAGGCCATCGCGGTGGGCAGCCGCGGGGTGCGCTTCTCGCCTCTAATATTGGGCCAGTTTTATATTAAATACATTGTATTGTTACTACTGTCACCCTGAAGAATGAAACTTCTAGACTTTCTTCTCTTTTTTAAGAAAAATATTTTATTTATATTTATTTATTTATTTGACAGAGAAAGAGGGAGAGAGAGAGAGAGAGAGAGAGAATGGGCATGCCGTGGCTTCCAGACACTGCAAATGAACTCCAGATGCGTGCGCCCCCGTTGTGCATGTGGCTAACGTGGGTTCTGGGGAATAGAACCTGGGTTCTTTGGCTTTGCAGGCAATCACCTTAACCGCTAAGCCATCCCTCCAGCCCCCCCCCCCCGTTGTTTATTTTTAATTGAGATGATGTCTCAGTATTGTTGCTCAGGCTGGTCTCAAGCTCTCAGGCTTCAGTAATCTCCCGCCCCACGCTCCTGAATTGTTGGAGCTACAGGTGTATCCCAGCATGCCCAGTGGGTTAGGGCCTCTTTACACTAACTTTGTGTGTGTGTGTGTGTGTGTGTGTAGGAAATAATCCAGGAAGTCTTAAATATTAATTACTGCAAAAATTACATTATGGGAGACTGGGGAAATGGCTTAGCGATTACAGCATTTGCCCGCAAAGCCTGAGGACCCAGGTTCGGTTCCCCAGGACCCATGTAAGCCAGGAGCTCAAGGGGGCACATGTGCCTGGAGTTCATATGCAGTGGCTAGAGGCCCTGGCGCGCCCATTGTCTCTCTCTCTCATAAATAAATAAATAAATTAAATATTTTAAAAATTACATTATGATCTCCTATCCCAAGTGGAGAGCAGACGTTAGATACAGGACGTGGGTAGACCACCGGACACACATTTAGCACCCAGAAGTCGCAGGCATTTATCCTGAGGACAGAAGTGCTCCCAATGAGAGCCTTCTCTCCTCCACCGCTGGGGATTATAGACACAAAAGCTCTCGTTGAAGAGAGGTCAGGTTATTTTCACGAGTGCCTTGTTGGGATACCAGCTAACGTGCAAATTGCCCGGGGCCGGACTCAGCAGAACGGAGAAGAGTCCGTGTAATGCATGGAGTGGGTGCAGTGTGCCTGCTGCGGCATGGGGCACGCGTTCCTGGCCAGGGCACGCACAGGAGGGGTCTGGGAACACCCTGCTTGGGGTTTGCTCGGAAGGTGCTGTTTCCCTGTCCCCTGTGGGAGTCGAGGGCGGGGCTGCAGCATGATACCAGGGGGTTATACACAAAAGCATTTTGAAGAGGAGCTCATTGGTAGGGTGCTTGCCCAGCATCTACAAAGCCCTGGGTCCCATCCTAGTGCCACATAAACTGGGCATAGTGGTGTACACATGCCTGTAATCCTATCATTTAGGGGGAAGGAGACAGGAGGATCAGAAGTTCAGATTCATCCTCAGCTGCACAGGGAGTCTGAGGATAGCCTTGGCTAGAGTCCCTGTCTCAAAACCAAAACCAAACCAAAGGAAAACGCCAGGAAGTGCCATAGGACCCTAGGACTCGCTCTAATTGTTACTCCCAAGTGACCGAGGCTCAGTCTCACTGACTTGTGTGCCTCACCTCCTCGTGACCACAGGAGGCATGCTGCTAGCTCTGGTCTTATTTTTCACATTTACAACCTTTTGCGGACCAACGCTCTTGTAACTACGGTAGATATGGGTTTTAAGAAAAATGGAGCAACAAAAAGCAACGATACAGCCTGGGGTTGTGGGCCCGTGTATAAGGCTACAGGCTCACCTCCTGCATTGCCTCCCTTTCTCAGAAAGGAGACATACCAAATATGGGTTCTTCCAAAATTCATCACATTCAACAGACACAATGTCACACGCTGCCAAATTCCCGTGAGAGTTTCTGAACACTGACTCAAGCTCCGCACTTACGCTGTCAGAGGTCGGTTAGGGTTAGGGTTAGTCTACCGTCCTCCTCTGAAGTCACCTTTCCTGTTTCACCACATGTCTCAGCGTCCATTGAAAGCCCCCAAAGCTCCTGTTTTAGAATGTTGGGGTCTCTTCTCTTTTCCTAGCGACGCTTCTGGTAGGTGGCCCACACCACATGAGACGTGGCCGCTGGAGAAGCCACGTGGAAAAGGCATGGCGGAGGAATTGGATACTGCCTGTCCTGACGTTTACTTAAACAAGAAAGTCTTCCTCCTTTGAATCACCTTTAAAACTGGATTAGAAGGGCTGGGGAGAGACTAGAGATGACAGACAGTGACCATCACGTGGAGGTGCTCTGTGAGCGGCGGTGTGACCACCGTCATAAACTAATTCCACGGAGGAAAGCCAAGAATTGTAATTGTGAACTGCTGTTCACAGCTATCCCACACGGGCCTCTGACTTCTCAGAACCTATTGGGTCCGTAAATGAGGGGGTTGAACTAAACGACAATCCAATTTTAAAAAAAAATTTTTTATTTTTATTTATTTATTTATTTGAGAACGACAGACAGAGAAAGAGGCACACAGGGAGAGAGAGAGAGAGAAAGAGAGAGAGAGAGAGAGAGAGAGAGAGAGAGAATGGGCGCGCCAGGGCCTCCAACCACTGCAAACGAACTCCAGACGTGTGCGCCCCCTTGTGCATCTGGCTAACGTGGGTCTTAGGGAATCAAGCTTCGACCCGGGGTCCTTAGGCTTCACAGGCAAGCGCTTAGCCGCTAAGCCATCTCCCCAGCCCCCCTTTTTAAATGTGTTTTTGGAGATAGGGTCTTATTTTGTAGCCAAAGCTGGCCTTGAACTCAGTATATAGCCCAAGCTAAGTATTTGTTTTTTTGTTTTTTTTTCCGAGGTAGGGTCTCACTCTGGCCCAGGCTGACCAGGAATTCACTATAGAGCCTCAGGGTGGCCTCGAACTCACGGCGATCCTCCTACCTCTGCCTCCCGAGTGCTGGGATTAAAGGCGTACGCCGCCACGCCTGGCTCCAAGCTAAGTCTTGAATAAAAAATTCTCCCAAGCTTTTTTGCTTGATTGAGGCATCCAGTCCTTTCAGCCAATGCATTTCCTGCTTCCACCACTGTGCGGCAGTAAAGTCAAGCCATGGCCCTGCCCTCTCCTCCAGCGGGTTCTTTCTGTGGCCTCCTGGTCAATCCTGCAGCCAGGCCATTGGTGCTCAGATGCTTATTAGGCCTCTGGGGAAAGAAAGGCCGTCTGGGAGATGGTAACTTAGTCTTTGAAAGCTAGGGGCTGCATTTTCCAAACTGGTACTGGTTCTGTGACTGTTAGGAAACTTCTTGGCACCTGTGAAAGGCCTGTCTAGAATCGAGAGCAAAAGCACAGGGCCCATCCAGAGTTAGCTTCATATGTGGGCATGGCCATCCTCTGAGATATGCTTGTTTTATTTTATATCTCAGTGCCGGGATGGAACGCAGGGCCTCATGCTCGCTGGACAAGAGCTTTGCCAATGAGCTGCGTACCCAGCACAAGTTGCAAACATTTAAAAGATCCAAGAAACCTTTCTCTCTCAAAATTACTTCCTGAGCTTTCCCCAAATGTGTCACCTAATCGGGCTCACTGAAACTGGATATATATCTTCGTTTTGGTTAATAAGCAGGAGCTTATAAAATATTTACAACCTAATAAATCCTCACAGCACGCGTCGTTCACCTTTTAGTGTGAGTTATCTAGTCAGATTGATTTCCTGTTAATCTGTAGATAGTTGGAATCAGCTATGCTGAGCTGAAAATACAGGTGGAGTAGAACCAGCAGATATAGTTGGAGGCAACCTTTATTTTTTGGGGAATGAGTTTCTATGGTATTCATATATAGTAGGGAAGAAAGGAGGCCTTTTCAGAGAAAGGTAATATGAAACCAATATATATGTATATATATGTTTTTCAATGTAGGATTTCACTCTGTAGTCTCAGGGTGGCCTTGAACTCACGGCGATCCTCCTACCTCTGCCTCCCAACTGCCGGGATTAAAGGCGTGCGCCACCACGCCTGGCTGAAACCAAGTTTTCTTTTTCTTTTTTTAATTTTCATTTTATAATTTCTCTTGGAGCTGACCATGTGCTCAGCGTGAACAACCTGTAAGAACCGTGAGTTGATAAATCACAGGGTATTCCTGCCATGTCTTGGAAGGACACTTACACATTTTATCTTGGTGTCCAAATGATACAGCGGGCAGAAACGACGGTTCTCTTGTCACAGCTAAGGTTCCGGTGACTTGACACAGGTTCCATCGGGGCCAGCTGGGCCAGCTCATCTACTCCTGGGCTAGTTCTCACCTCCCCCCACAGCTCACCTTTATCTTTGTAACCCTCAACCGCAGCGGATTTCTTGAAGGCGCTGGACTTCTCTGGGTGCTTTTGGCTAGGCTGTTGTCTGGTCAGCCAGCGAGAGCTCAGAGCTCAGGACAGGACAGGAGGGCACATGAGCCGCGTGGGGCAGCCCATTCTCCTCTCCAAGCTGGGGTTTGAGGGTGAGGTGCACCGTAGGAGGGCCAGGGCTCCCTAGGTCATGGCTGTTCAGGGCTCTTTAACAAGTGGGGTGAATATCCTGGGGAGACGTAAGCATACCCTAGGCACCCTAGGCCCACTGGGAAGCCTGGCAGCTCCTCGCCCACCTGCCGTAGACGCACGGCCTGCCCGTGGAGAGGAGCGCTCAGGCCTTAACTGACTCCTATTAAGGTCTCCATTAAGGACCTTAGCGTGCATGCAGGTCGTTCTTGGAATAGCCACTAGGTGGCAGAAGCGGTGGGCCTTGGACTTGAGTGTGAGCAGAGCTGGGGAGTAGGCAGAACCCTCGCTGTGATGGAACCAGAGATGCCTACGGTCCCTTAGTGGCCCTGCCTTCCCTGGCCAACCCTGCCGGGCTCCTTCGCTCACTGTCCCCCCCCCCCCACTCCCCTGAGAACCGGTCCTGCTGGTCACTGCCAGGACATGGTGGGCGACCTGATCTTCACTCTGCACCTTCGTCGCCATCAGTTAGGTGGTGAGGGGCTTGGGGACACGCCCTGAAGGCGTTAAGTAGAAAATGTTATTCTTCTCACCCTTCAACACACATACAGACATGTCACACATCACACGTCACACACGTCACACACACATCACACACACACGTCACACACATCACACACATACACATGTCACACACACATCACACACATATATACATGTCACACACACATCACACACATACACATGTCACACATCACACACATATACATGTCACACATACACACGTCACACACACATGTCACACACATACACACATCACACACACGTCACACACATGCACACACATCACACACATACACTCGTCATACACACACACATCACACACATATACATGTCACACATACACACATCACACACACATGTCACACACATACACACATCACACACACACGTCACACACGTGCACACACATATACACAAATCACACACACACATGTCACACACATACACACATGTCACACACACGCCACATGCATACACACGTCAGACACACGTCACACACATACACACACGTCACACACACACCACACACATACACACATGTCACACACATACATACATACACACACACACACACACAGAGTCACTCACTCACATACAGTTTTAACAGTGATTCTGACACGCAAACACTTTGCTCGGTCCTGTTTCCAGGGCTTCCTCTGTCCAAGCCTTGGGAAGTGAGGTCTGCAGGGGAATGGTCAGCTCACTGGAGCCTACACCTTCCAGACCAGGCGCCTGTCCTCACAAGGTCCCTTTGTGCATCTTCACCTAGGGTGACCTGGGCCTCCTTTAGAGGACCGGGGTCAGACCCTGGCAGTCCCACCAGTGTAGACGGCCTGGGGTGCTCCTGGGGTGGGCGTAGTGGCTCATCTGTATGTTGTGGTCGGGTGCGGTCAGTTTCAGCTGCTCTTAAGTCCACAGGCCCCGGGGGTTCTTGCTTATCCCTTATCCTTGCTTAGGAACAACTTCCTCGGGCACCCAGAGGGCAGGAAAGAAGAGAACCCCCCGCCCCAGTGTGTGTTAGAGTATTGGATACTGTGAGGAGGTGACCTTGGGAGGAGGGTCATCTGGACACGTGTCCAGCATTGAAAGGCCTGGACACGCCCTCAAGCTCACTCTGTTCAAGCTGCAGCTTTCTTCTTCATATTTATTTATTTATTTATTTTTGGTTTTCAAGGTAGGGTCTCACTCTAGGCCAGGCTGACCTGGAATTCACTATGTAGTCTCAGGGTGGCCTCGAACTCACAGGCCATCCTCCTACCTCTGCCTCCCGAGTGCTGGGATTAAAGGCGTGCGCCACCACGCCCAGGCATGCATCTTAATTTTATGAAACACTATTTCCCCTTTCTTTAATTATAAATATAACACCCACTCGTAGAAAAACATTTGGAGAAAATATTTTAAACCACAAAAGAAGTCCTCATTCTTCTCTAACACCACCTGGAGGCAACTTCTCTATTTCCTTCTAGTCTTTTGTTTAATGAAAAAATATGTATTACATATATATGAAATTGGGACCATATGTTTGCACGGTTTCCTTCCCCATTTTAAACATTCACAGCACAGATAGACATTTCTCACCTCATTGAAGAGTCTTCCAAAGAGCTGTTCTAACAGCTCTGTGGGATCCCAGCTCCTGGGGCTTCTTTAAGAATTTAATCATTTTCCTATCATTGAACACTTGATTGTTTGCATTTTTTCCCCCTTGTACTTCAGCAGTAAATGATTCTCCATTAGTCTCTGTCCATCACTCTCATTTCCCTTGGAGGCATCCTTTGTGGGAAGTGGCAAGACCAGGGCTTCTTGTGTGGGTTTCTGGAATCTTCCCCAGCCCCATCACCCAGTAGGGTGTCGGGGGCCAGGAGAAGTCAGAATCTTTAGCTGGCAGGGCACATCAGTATAGATGGTGCCCCTGTCTGCCCGGCCCCAGCCTGTGTGTGTGGCTCTCTCTGTCCTGGCCAGTCTGTGGTCACGTCTGTCATGCCGGGCTCCTGGCTGCCTCAAGCTCTGGTGGCCCTTCCTAACCGGTGCTTTGAGTCGGTCTCCAGACCTCCGGCTTCTTTTCCCACAGGTGCGGCATGAAAACAGGTGTGTGGCCCTGGAAAGATGCCCCTGCTTCCACCAGGGCAGAGAGTACGCGCCAGGAGCCACGGTGACGATCGACTGCAACACCTGGTGAGGCCCTGGGCACTGGCCGTGGAAGTGGACTGGGGACCTTCGGCGCTGACCTCACTCACGCCCTTTGGGAATCCGAGCACACTCCTGCCCTGTCCCCTGCACTTCTTGTGTCTCCATCTTTGAAGTGGGGACCTTTACCGTCCCTTCTTCGTCCAAGTGCACGTTGTTCTCCTGCAATACGGGAAGGGCGCTTCTGTTCAGGCAGTGAAGGACGTTGCTCCAAATAGACCAGCATAGTGAACACGCTGTCAGAAGGGGATGAGTTAGGAGGCTCCCCTCCCTCCCTCCCTCCCTCCCTCCCTCCCTCCCTCCCTCCCTTCCTTCCTCCTTCTTTCCTTCCTTCTCTCTTTCTTTCCCCTCTTTAATTCCTTCCCTCCCTCCCTTCCCTCTTATTTTTTATTAGTTGTATAAAGTAATGGGTTTCATTATGATGCTTACCTACAGACATACAATGCGCTTTGATCATGTGTCTTTCCCTATTACCCTTGCTTGTCCTCCTCAACACTCCTGGTGGTTCCTCCCCTCCCCCAAATAGTCCCCTTTCTACTTTTTGTTTTTTGGTTTTTCCAGGTAGGGTCTTACTCTAGTCCAGGCTGACCTGGAATTCACTATGGAGTCTCAGGGTGGCCTCGAACTCACGACCATCCTCCTACCTCTTGCCTCCCCAGTGCTGGGATGAAAGGTGTGCGCCACCATGCCCAGCGTCCCTTTCTACTTTTATATCTACTTTTTCTTAAAGTCTAGAATTACATATATGAGGGAAAAACCCCTCTGATGTTTGTCCTTCTGAACCTGGCTTATTCCACGTAACATGATGAGCCCCCCCAGTTCCACCCATTTCCCTGCAAGTGAGGTGATTTTATTCTTCGTGGGTGAACCCTGAGGCGGGTTCTTCTGAGAGAGGGTTTATAGTGTTTGAGGGGGGCTGGTTCTTTTCTGCCCTTCTTGGTCATCCTTCCCAGGACCTCTTGTCCTCCTGCTTCACCCCGTCTCTTCCACTTCTCAGGGGTGCACAGTCTTAGGAAGGGGCCCGTGTGGACAGAGGGCTGCCTGAGGTCAGAGCTCTGACGCATGCGTGGGCCCCCTGAGGTCAGCTCTGGTTTCAGAGGGCGGGAGACCGGGGAGTGTGGCTGGCGAAGGAGCACAGATTTAAACGTATAGCTAACGCGCCGCACCAAACCACTCCTGGCAGACGTTCGTGCCCAGGCTGTTTTCCTGCCTCAGAACGTCCTTGCTTCTTTGTCTTACCAGCCTGGGGGTGTGTGGGGGGGTGTTCAGAAGCAGCGTGCTTGTGTCAATAGTGGCCCAGTGTGGCTTTTGGGGTGGGTGCAAGCACCAGCAATCCCAGGCCTAACTGCTTGGAGGGGGTCCCAGCCTTTACTCCAGCTGCCTGGATCAACTTGGCCAATCTTTTTCTGTCTTGCCTCAGTTTCCCCCTTGGATCTGGAAGCGGTAGGGCTTCCCTCTCTCCTGTTTTCTCGATGCTTCCTGGAGGGCTTGGGGGGGGGTCGTGGGGGCACACACTGCAAATTCTATGTTCTCCCCGCCGCCTCCTTGTTCCTGAGACTTGGCTGGACCCCTCGCACCCAGAGCGCTTCACTTGACACGCGTGCGCTCTCTCTTTTTTTTTTTTGAAACATTTTAAAAATATTTTTTATTTTTATTTGGGAGGGAGCGATAGATACAGAAATAGGCAGGTGGAGAGAGAGAGAATGGGCACGCCAGGGCCTCCAGCCCTGTAAACAAACTCCAGATGCATGTGCACCGTTGTGCACCTGGCTTACCTGGGCCCTAGGGAATCGAACCTGGGTCCCTTGGCTTTGCAGGCAAACGCCTTAACCGCTAAGCCATCTCTCCAGCCCTTCGCATGCGCTCTCTTCCCAGTGTCTGTCGGGACCGGAGGTGGAACTGCACGGACCACGTGTGTGACGCCACGTGCTCTGCCGTGGGAATGGCCCACTACCTCACCTTTGACGGACTCAAGTACATGTTCCCCGGCGAGTGCCAGTATGTTCTGGTACAGGTGAGCCCGAGGGCGGGGGGAGGAGCTGCTCAGTGTCTAGGCAGGGCCAGGAGGGGCTGCTTCCTGCTGGGATCTGGCCATGGTGTCCGTCGTAAGAACTTGGGGGATCACATTTTGCTGCAGGACTCTCCAGTCCCTCGCGGGAGGCTTGAATGTCAAAGTGAGATTGTCCCCTTTCCTTGTGCTCACTTGAGACGTCGAAGGGCAGGAGAGAAGTTCACTGGCTGGTCAGATTGGTGTGGGGGAAGGCCTCCCTTCTGTTCTGAGGTCATGAACCTCCCTGCCAGCACCTTGGTGGAGGTGGGTGTGAGCAGTCTTAGGAAGGAGTGCTGGGCAGGGGGATGGTTGCCACGAGGTTGCTGCTTGGCATATGAGTTCATGGCACGTGCCCCTGCTTTCAGTTCTAACTTGGTGCCATTTCAGATGGGAGCTGGCGAGGCCGTATCATGCGCCATCTTAGCTGGCAAGTCAGGTGCTGGCCCCTGTGTCTCCCTCTTCCTGCTTGTGGGTGCCCTGGAAACTTTTTTTTTTTTTTTTTTGAGGTAGGGTCTCACTCTAGCTCAGGCTGTCCTAGAATTCACTATGGAGTCTCAGGGTGGCCTTGAACTCACAGCGATCATCCTACCTCTGCCTCCCTAGTGCTGGGATTAAAGGCGTGCGCCACCATGCCTGGATAATTTTTAAAAAAATTTTATTTATTTATTTATTTTGGTTTTTCGAGGTAGGGTTTCACTCTAGCCCAGGCTGATCTGGAATTCACTACGAAGTCTCAGGGTGGCCTCGAACTAACTCATTGGCAATCCTCCTACCTCTGTCTCCTAAGTGCTGGGATTAAAGGCATGCACTGCCATGCCTGGATAATTTTTTAAATTTTTATTCATTTATTTTATTTTATTTTATTTTATTTTGGGTTTTTGAGGTAGGGTTTCACTCTAATCCAAGCTGACCTGGAATTCACTACGAAGTCTCAGGGTGGCCTCGAACTAACTCATGGCAATCCTCCTACCTCTGCCTCCCAGGTGCTGGGATTAAAGGCGTGCGCCACCATGCCTGGCTGATATTTTTATTTATCTATTATTTATAAATTTATGTTTATGATGATCATTTATGTTATTATCTATTTATTTGCACCAGGGCCTCTAGCGGCTGCAGATGAACTCCAGATGCACGCACTACTTTGTGCATCTGGCTTCATGTGGGTGCTGGGGGATCAAACTCAGGTCAGTAGGCTTTTCAGGCAAGTGGCTTGACAGCTGGGCCATCTCTCCAGCCTCACCTATAAACTTTTACGTTTGCCATTGGCACCAGGTCGGTCAGCAAGCACGAGTGCTTTCTCAGTGGAAGGTCAGCCAGCTGGCTTCAGTTCACACACCTCAGCCGGCCCAAGGAGAGGCAGGCCGATGGGGAGAGAGAGAGAGAGAGCACACTCACTCTGAATTGGCTTTTCTGACACATACGGACTTGGTTGTTTGTTCCCCCTCACCCCAGGTCTTTCCCCTGGTCTAGAAAGGGGAGCCACACTGATGTGCCCCCCGGAATCGGCAGCAAAAGCTAGGCTGGCCCCCGGCTCTGTGGCTCAGCTCTCTGGGCAGCGTGGAGAAGCCGAGGGGTCAGTGCGTCTCCTCTCCCCAGCTCGACCCTGGCCCGGGAACTTGCCCAAGCGGCCCAGTCTTTAGGAAGCCCCCCTTTTCCCTTGCCCCTCCTGGTGCCTTGCCCCAGCCACCCCTGACCCCCCCCTTCCTGTGGGAGGTGTCACCATTTGGCTTCTCTCTTCTTCAGAAGTCAGCTGGTGACAAGAATAAAGCTAAACCCCAGCCTTTGCTGTGCCTCTGACCTGTGCGATCCAGTAACCAGCGCAAACCCATTTAGCCAAACCATGCCACAGAGTGGGCCAGTTCTCACTATGAGGTGGACAGGCTGGTTTTTTTTTTTTTCCTGGGTGTGTATGCCGATGCGTGTATATGTGTATAGGTGTGCGTGTGCATATGCGTATACATATGTATGTGGGTGTGCAGTGTGTGGTATGTTTATGCATATATGTATATGTGCACACATATATATATGTACACATGCATGTGCATGTATATACACACATCTGCATTTAGCACTTTTATATGTGTACATGTGCATGTATTTTTGTGTCTTTGTATGCATGTGCATGGGTGTGTGTGTTTGTAAGCACATGTATGTATGTGCGTGTTTGTGTTTATGTGGATATATGTACGTGTATGTGTGCATATCTGCGTATGTTTGTATGAACGTGTGTATTTTGTTTTCTTTTTTTTTTTTTTGTTTGTTTTTTGAGGTAGGGTTTCACTCTAGCTCAGGCTGAACTGGAATTCATTATGTAGTCTCAGGGTGGCCTCGAACTCACAGCGATCCTCCTACCTCTGCCTCCCGAGTGCTGGGGTTAAAGGTGTGCGCCACCACGCCCGGCTGAACATGTGTATTTTCGTGACTGCTATAATGTGCCTGCGTGGACCAGACAGAGAAGTGTGCGGTTTACCCGGTTCTGTCTCGTTCGTGGCAGACCCAGACCTGCACCTAGCATTTCACAGCTGATATTTTCCTCTTTTTTTTTTTTTTTCCCTCATCCCCCACAGTAACAGCCACCACGGGGGAGCTCTTTGCCAGAAACATGTTCCCTTTGGCTTCACTTGCCATGTGGTTGACCAACAGGGACGGCTTCTCTTACTAGAAATGGCAGCTCAGGAGCTCTGGGGCTGAGTTGGGCCATCTTTGATTACATGGCTGGGCCAGCCGACCAGAGGGGTTCTGCATTGAGGAACCGCCCTTCTCCCTCATGTGGGATCGAGAAACAAGGGGATCGAGCGCGCGTCTGTGCAATCACCACACAGGCCATGTGCCCTCACTGCTCCCCTTCTTCTCCTCTGTGTTCTCAATGCCACCCCACCCCACTGGGGATGCCCTCCCCCCAATACGCAACACATACTGAAATATTCTGTGATACGCGCTCCAAGATTCTAGTGGATGAGAAGCCGTCTTCTGGTCTGGGAGAGGAAGCAGGAGTAATTTTTATTGTTTTTTTTTTTTTTTCCCCTGACCCCCTCTTTCCTCAGGATTACTGCGGCAGTAGCTCTGGGAGCTTTCGGATCCTGGTGGGGAACGTGGGGTGCAGCTATCCTTCGGTGAAATGTAAGAAGCGGGTTACCATCCTGATGGAAGGAGGGGAGATTGAGCTGTTTGACGGGGAGGTGAGTGCCAGCCTCTTGGCCCCCTTCGTTCCTTTGCCCGCTTGCCAGGGGAATTTACTGTCTGGGATGGTGTCATCTGGCCATGACATACCATCTCATGAGCAGAACAAGTGGCGGACCAACACGGACACTGTGGTCCAATTTTTACTAAAGTGTGTGAAAAAGGATGTGTAATGACGTCAGCCCACACGCGGGAAGAGCAGCACTTGATGCTGGCCGGGGTCTGGGTGGGGGGTCAGAATATGACGAGCAAGACTTTCCCTCCCACACCATTGCCTCTCTTAGCCATGGTGAGACAGGACTCCCTGCGGATGCCTGGAATTGCAGGTAGTTCAGAACCAACGTGTCCTGCAAGTACCTGTCCGTGATGACGTTTAATTATTTCATAAGCACAACAAAACTATTAAAGAAAGCCGGGCATGGTGGCGCACGCCTTTAATCCCAGCACTCGGGAGGCAGAGAAGTAGGAGGATCGCCATGAGTTCGAGGCCACCCTGAGACTACACAGTGAATTCCAGGTCAGCCTGGGCTAGAGTGAGACCCTACCTCGAAAAAACCAAGCCGGGCGTGGTGACGCACGCCTTTAATCCCAGCACTCGGGAGGCAGAGAGGTAGGAGGATCGCCGTGAGTTCGAGGCCACCCTGCGACTACACAGTGAATTCCAGGTCAGCCTGGGCTAGGGTGAGACCGTACCTCGACAACCAAAACAACCAAAACAACAAACAAACAAACAAACACCACCCCCCCAAAAAAACTATTGAAGACAACTCTAATAAAATAGGAACATCGTAACAGTGTGTTGTACTGAAAGTTATTGGAAACTTAGTCATTGCTCATTTTTGGAGTTTTACACGTAACATTTTCAGGTCCTAGTAGTTAATAGTCAATTGGAACTGCAGAAAGCAAAAGAAAGGATACGTGGGGACCACCATGGGTGTACGCACTGAACTGTTGTTGGGGGCGAGTCCAGCCCTTCATGTCAAGGCAAAGTGAGCAGATTCGGGGGACCCCGTCCTGCCGGCTGGGGAAGCGGCCCTCTCCCGGGAGGTCTGACCCAGCGTTCGGATCCTGGGGTTCCAACCTGAGATTCTGCCTCAGGCTGGGGAGGGCGGCCCCAGGACTCCGCATCGCATTCGGGCCACGGGTTCGGTCTAGCTGGCCCGAGCGCTTGTGCCAGTGTGTCCCAAGGGCTGGGCTCCAGCCTCTCCGGGCATCTCCGTTTTCTGCCTTTGTGTGAGAAGTCACCCCGGACAGCTGGGGACGGGCGGGACGATGCAGTTTGTTTCAGCTGATTCTCATCCTCCTTTGCCTCTCCTCAATCCCCCTCCTCCCAATTTGTATTCATGTATATGATGCATTTTGATTACATTCCCTTCAGTTGTCAACCCCCCCCTTCTCCTGCTGAACCCCCACCTGCTTTCCAAGTAGTTCAAAGGGCGGTTCTCTCTGGGCTGATGACAGGGCTGAAGCGGAGTGGAGGTGCGTGGATCTACGAGGTGTGACTCTGCACACACGTGACAGCACCAGCCTCCGCTTCGCAAGTGTGAGCATCGGGCGGGGTGCTGCAACGGGGTTTTCGCTAGGGTCCGAAGTGACGATGACTCGGCCGGGGCGAGATCCAGGCTAGACTCCTACAATCCTCTGCCCGGAGCTCTGGGCCACGCTGTCCCCCTTGTCCTTTAGCTCTGACCGTCAGTGACCGCCACTCTCGGGAGCGGGAGGTTGGGTACGGGAAAGCTCTTTGTTACAGAAGGGCTGACTGTTTTCAACCAACTGAGCAGAGATGTTTGAAATTGCAAGCCAGGAACTGCTATAGCTAATGACCGACCAAAGGCCAAAATATGTCTGTCCACTTTTTATTTATTTATCTAGTTTAGATTTTCAAGGTAGGGTCCCACTCTAGTCCAGGCTGACCTGGAATTCACTATGTAGTCTCAGGGTGACCTCGAACTAACTCATGGCGATCCTCCTACCTCTGCCTCCTGAGTGCTGGGATTAAAGGCGTGCGCCACCACGCCCGGCCTCTACCTCCACTTTTTTTTTTTGTGAAGCAGTGAGCGATGTGGTTTTATCATCTCGTAATGGTGGAGTTTTGGAAGCTTGCAGGTGAGATGGGCACAGAAATGACCTGATGTTGGGCTGGAGAGATGGCTTAGTGGTTAAGCACTTGCCTGTGAAGCCTAAGGACCCCGGTTCGAGGCTCGATTCCCCAGGACCCACGTTAGCCAGATGCACAAGGGGGCGCACGCGTCTGGAGTTAATTTGCAGTGGCTGGAGGCCCTGGCACGCCCATTCTTTCTCTCCCTCTCTACCTCTTTCTCTTTCTGTCTGTTGCTCTCAAATAAATAAGTAAAAATAAACAAAAATTAAAAAAAAAAGAAAGGAATGACCCGATGCGGTGCTGGCCCTGGGGGAGCTTGGATGGAAAGTGGCACTCAGGCCTGGCAGGGCGGCACCAGTGTTTGTGGGCAGTGACATGAGCAGGCGGTGTGAATAAGGGCGCGCCAGGCCCGAGTCTTTCTTCACCCGTCTCCTGCGCTGTCTTCCCCCAGGTGCACGTGAAGGCGCCCATGAGAGATGAATCCCACCTTGAGGTGGTGGAGTCTGGCCGCTACGTCCTTCTGCTGCTGGGCCGAGGCGTGTCGGTGCTCTGGGACCGCCGCCTCAGCGTTTCCGTGGCTCTGAAGCAGACCTACCAGGTGAGCAGCCGCCTTGTTCACGCTGCCCGTGGCTTGCTGTGTGCTCTGCTCGCTGCCCGGCCTCCTCCAGCTCAGCCCTCCTTCCCCACCCAGAGGAAGCTCGGAGGTCACCGGGGCCAGCAGCACAGGGCGAGGACTGAGATGGCCCCACACAAACTGTCTTGACTGGCCTGATGAGGCCTGCAGGTGATTTGTGCAAAGGCAGGAAGTGCAGGAGACAACAGGACAGCTTCTCTTTACTGTTCTTCCTTCCTTCCTTCCTTCCTTCCTTCCTTCCTTCCTTCCTTCCTTCCCTCCCTCCCTCTCTCCTTCCTTCTTTCTTTCTTTCTCTCTGGTTTTTCGAGGTAGGGTCTTACTCTAGCCCAGGCTGACTTGGAATTCACTATGGAGTCTCAAGGTGGCCTCGAACTCATGGTAATCCTCCTACCTCTGCCTCCCGAGTGCTGGGATTAAAGGCGTGCGCCACCATGCCCGGCCTTCTCTTTATATTTCAAACCTAAAGAGTCAAAGATCATCTTTTCCTCCTGTTATGATGGTCTTGTGTAGGTAGTGTCAGGCGCTGTGAGGTCGTGGATATCCAGGCCATTTTGTGTCTGGGGGGAGCATGTTGTAAGGAGTCCTACCCTTCCTTTGGCTCTTACATTCTTTCTGCCACCTCTTCTGCAATGGACCCTGAGCCGTGGAAGGTGTGATAGAGATATTGCAGTGCTGAAATAAAAGACAGACGGATTGAGAGGAGGAGGGGATGTGATGGAGAGCGGAGTTTCAAAGGGGAAAGTGGGAGGAGGGAGGGAATTAACATGGGATATTGTTTACAATCATGGAAGTTGTTAATCATAAAAAATAACTTAAAAAAAAGAGTCAAAAGATCACAGACACTATGACGGGAGCACTGCCCAGCCCCCTGGGGTGTTGCCTTACCGGTGGGCCGCAGGCCAACGCCTTCTGAGAGCTATCGTAATCGTAAACTTGCTGAGGACGTCTTTTTTGGGAAGGGGGACATCCTTCATACCAGGTCTAACGGCTGGGACTCGGACTTTTTAAATTAGCAGACAGGGTCATGGGTTTTATTAGCGGCATTCCCAGGCACACGTGGTTCATTTGTCCTCCTCTGTTCCCCCACCAGCGCCCCCCCCAGACCCCTTCCTCCCCCAGTAGCCCCTTTGTGCTCTCACTTCTCAAGTATTCTAGTCTCTTCCTTTTTCTCCTCCCACTTAAGATCTGTTTCCCTTCTCATAGCTCCCTATATCTAGTTTTATTGTTGACACACACACACACACACACACACGCATACGGGCATATTTTATAAATTAAAAAGTAGCATCTGCATTTGAAAGAAACCATGCAGAATTTGTTTTTCTCTGTGTGGCTTATTTTTGCTTAACAAAATAACTTTTTCAATCCCGCCGTTTTCCTGCTAAGGTCATGATTTTGATGTTATGGCTCAATAACACTTTGCTGTGTGTATGCGCCTCGTTTTCTTTATTCATTTTTTTCTGTTGATGGGCATCTGGGCTGGTTCCATTTCCTGGCTATTGTGAACATGCAGCCGTTCACATGGATGTGAATATCTCTGTTGACTTACTCTGTGTGTATGCCCAGGAGTGCTTTAGCCGGGTAGTCACACACACACACACACACACATATAGTACTTATATTGTTTTAGTATTTTGACAAGCCTTCCCACTGATTTCCATGGTGGCGACACCAGTTGTGTATAAACGTTCTTTCTCCACATCCTTACTGGCATCTGTGGTTGATAAACAACACAAACGTATTGAGCTCTGTTTCTGGAGGCCTCAAGTTTCAAACCCAGCCAGGCACGGTGGCACATGGCTTTAATCTTAGTACTTGGGAGGCCGAGCTAGGAGGATTGCTGTGGGTTTGAGGCCAACCTGGACTAAGAGTGGGTTCCAGGTCAGCCCAAGATAGAATGAAACACCACCTTGAGAAAACAAAGACAACACTCCCCTCCCCACCCCCCCAAAAGAAGTTTCAAACCAGAAAGCAGGAATACAGTCCTTCTAGAAAGAAACCCTATGGGGGAGTACATCTGAGGGCCTCCTGGCCTGTTTCAGCCAGGAAGAGACCTCAGATAGACCCCCCACCTTTCACACCCACCCCCCAGCTGTGGAGCATCTTCTAGCCTCTCTTCCTTTTCCTCTCTGCTTCTCTCTATTAGTTTGCTTTTCACATGCCACCTCCTTCTGTCTCTGTCTCGTCATGTCCTGTGTCCGCTGTGGTCCATTTAGATAATCCAGGTCAGTCTCCCATCTCCAAGATCATAAAGCAGTCAAACCAGCCGAGCTTTTCTCTAATGTGAATCTGTCAGTTTTCTGTTGCTACAACACAGCAGCTGAGCCTGAGCACTTTATGAAGACAAAAAGGTTTATTCGCCTGATAGCTTGGAGGCTGAAAATCCCCCTTGGTATGGATCCTCTTGGCTAGTCACAACATTGTGAGGATGGGGAAGGGGAAATGGCCACATGTAGAAACATCACATGGTGAGAGAGGAAGCCAAAGAGATTCTTTTTTTTTTTTTTTTTTTTTTAAATAACAACCTACTAACTGGGGTTCTATGAGAACAAATATTGACATTAATGTCTTGCAAGGGCAATACCCTCATGGCCTATTTAAGCCCAGGTAGACCTTGTATCTTAGGGTTCCACTACCTCTTTTTTTTTTTTTTGAGGCAAGCCCAACAGACTGGCCTTTTCTTTATGAGAGTGAGCGAGAGCGAGAACACACACATCACCTTGTGCGTCTGGCTTATGTGGGACCTGGCGAGTCGAACATGGGTCCTTAGGCTTCGCAGGCAAGCGCCTCAACTGCTAAGCCTTCTCTCCAGCCCTCCATTGCCTCTTAACATCACCACACCTAGGCCCAAGCTTCCAGCACATTGAAATCATACGTGGACTATGGCAACATGTAAAATAACACCTCTGTGGCTAGGGTTAGGGTATGCATGTTTTTGGCGGGGGCCACTGTTTTGCCTTCCATAACTATGGTGGAGACATTCATTTTTGTAGGGAACCTCACCTACCACGATGAGACCTGTCTGAAAGGTGACAAATGAATAAAGTCCTTACAGAAGGGAGGGAGTGTCACTGCAAATATTTGGGGAGAGGAAGTTAAGGAAGGGCTTGTGTTTGGAGTGACTGACGCAGCAGGTATAGCTGCAGAGTAGGGGCCTGGCAGTGAGCGGTACTCAGCAAGGGCAGGGAAGGGCAGTGGCTATTCCATGGGAGCTGTTAGGCCACATAAAGATCTTTTGCTCTTTGGCTGCGAGAACATTCTCTTACATGACACGCTCCTCAGTGACTTATACACATTGTATTCAGCCAAATCCTGCTATGGAAGCAAAGTGGAGTTTTTTTTTATCCCAAAGACAGGGTTCTAACTATGTATAATCATGAAGTAAGGGCTGGAGGGATGGCCTAGTGGTTAAGACACTTGCCTGTGAAGTTTAAGAACCCGGGTTCAATTCCCCCAGGACCCATGTAAGCCAGATGCACAAGGTGGCACATGCGTCTGGAGTTCGTTTGCAGTGGCTGAAGGCCCTGGCGTGCCCATTCTCTCTCTCACTTTCTCTCTCTCTGCTTCTTTCTCTCTGTTAAATAAATAAAAATATGGGCTGGAGAGATGGCTTGGCGGTTAAGCGCTTGCCTGTGAAACCTAAGGACCCCTGCTCGAGGCTCGATTCCCCAGGACCCACGTTAGCCAGATGCACGAGGGGGCGCACGCATCTGAAGTTAGTTTGCTGGAGGCCCTGGTGTGCCCATTCTCTCTCTCTCTCCCTCCCTCTCTCTCTCTCTCTCTGCCTCTTTCTCTCTCTGTTGCTCTCAAACAAATAAAGATAAACAAAAAATTAAGAAAAATAAATAAAAATATATTTTAAAAACAGTGAATTAAGACAAATATCACCAGTCTTTCCATTTCTGTTTCCTTAACTTTGAAATGGAGTCAGTGAGGAAGCCGGGGAGCAGGCCTTGGTGAGGGGAAGGCTTTGCTGACCCTTCGGTTCTGCTCTGGGTTTCTGACTGTTCTACATCCCCCCCCCCACACACCCTACTCTTCCTCTTCCCATGACCTTGGTCCCCGGGTGTCTCCTCCTTCCCCTCACCCCGAGAGTGTGCCTGATGTTTAGGGCGCTCATCTCCTCACCTGCCTCTCCAGGAGCGCGTGTGCGGCCTGTGTGGGAATTTTGATGGCAACCAGAACAATGACCTCACCGGCAACAACCTCCAGGTGGAGGAGGACCCCGTGGACTTCGGGGACTCCTGGAAAGTGAGCCCACAGTGCGCCAACACGAGGAAGGCACGTCCGCGCTGGGAGGTGGGCAGCGGGTGGCAGTGGCTGAGCCTCTCCCACGCGGCTGTCTGACCCGTGGTCCCTCTGTGTGCTCTTCTCTGTTCCCAGGTGCTGCTGGACAAGTCCCCCGCCACCTGCCACAACAATCTCGTGAAGCAGATGATGGTGGACTCATCCTGCAGGATCCTCACCAGCGACATTTTCCAGGACTGCAACAAGCTGGTGAGGCCTTGGGGGTGCAGGGAGGCCCAAGAAGCTGGGGGCGGTGAAAGCGTGACGTCTAACGCGGACATTGATGACCAGGGGACAGTCCACTCCAAAACACCACTGTAGTCCTCTCTTCGCTGAGAAGTAAGGAGGAGAGTCAATAGCTTCTTTAAAAAAAACTTTTTTTAAGGCAAAGAAACCTTTATTTTATTTTACTTTTTGGTTTTTTCGAGGTAGGGTCTCACTCTGGCCCAGGCTGATGTGGAATTCACTATGTAGTCTCAGGGTGGCCTTGAACTCACAGCGATCCTCCTACCTCTGCCTCCTGAGTGCTGGGATCAAAGGTGTGCGCCACCACGCCTGGCCCTTTATTTTATTTTATTTTATTTTTGAGAGCGAGACACAGAGAGGGAGAGAGAGGGAGAGAAGGAGACAGAGAGAGAGAGAATGGGCACGCTAGGGCCTCCCAGGTGCTGTGGAGGAACTCCAGACGCAGGCGCCCCCTTGTGCGTGTGCACAACATTGCACGCTTGCGTCACTTCTGCGTCTCGCTATGTGGGATCTGGAGATTCAAACGTTCTTGGGCTTCGCAGGCAAACGCCTTAACCGCCAAACCATCTCTGCAGCCTGAGTTAGTAGCTCTGGAGGAAGCCAGAGGGGCCCAAGCGCTTCCCAAGAAGTGACTCTTGGTTGCTGATGCTTCTTTGGCCGCAGTATTAGGGCTTGTTCCGTCTTTGTATGGTCTCTTATTATTTATGTATTTATTTGAGAGAAGGTGGGGGCAGGAAAGAGGTAGAGAATGGGTGCACCAGGGCCTCCAGCCACTGCAAATGAACTCCAGATACGTGCGCCCCCTTGTGCATCTGGCTAACGTGGGTCCTGGGGCATCGAGCCTCGAACCAGGGTCCTTAGGCTTCACAGGCAAGCGCTTAACCGCTAAGCCATCTCTCCAGCACACCCCCCACCCAGTGATTCTTAAGTCTTCATCTTTTGGCCTCTTTTTGTGCCTAGATTCTCAAAAAAAAAAAAAAAAAAAAAAAGGAGGAATTTCCCAAAGTCTAACATAATTCTTTTTCTGTGTGCATGCACGGGCATGCCCACGGGCACGTGTGTGTGTGAACAGCCAGGTACACACACGGGCATGGCTGGTTCTGTTCATGACTCTCAGTTTATCCAAAGATTTTCAGTCCCCAGGCTCCCTAGAATAGCCAGGCTTTTCTTGGGTGAGCGCCCATAAGGGAGGGAATTCAGACATCTGAAATGCCTTGGGAACAACGATTCATTCCTATACCGGCTACCTTGAAAACAAGCAAACCCACGTGGTCTGTGTAGCACTATGCTTTGGGATAGGAAAAGGCAGGAAGTGGGCAGTGCACTGGATGCCGAGGTAGGAGGAGCTCTTGAGTCCAGCAGATCTGGGCCGTGGTGTGCAGCGCCAATCAGGCGTCTGTAGTGGGAAGCGGTCAGCGTGATTGAACGTGGTGGTGGGTGGGCACTCCTTCCTTCATGCAGACGTGGGGCAAGAACCAGGGCCAGCTGGGCACCACTGTCCACTCAACCTGCACTTTAGCTCCGTAGCATAGTAGCCTCCGTGGGGGGCGGGGGAGGGTTCTGATGTACTTTCCCATTCTATTTGCTCCATTGGGTGTGCTTACGTGGGAACACTTATGTGCCCATGGGTTGTGGACAACTGGGCAGGGAGGTGAAAGATGGACAGAAGGGACATTATTTAGAAAGTCCTAACGCCACAGCTTGTTGTATGGAAGGCTGGCGGCCCTGCTTTATTCAGTATTAGAAACAAGGAACTTCGTCTTTACCGTTTCCTCTTTGGAGTCTTGAACCTGCGTCTCTTCTATGGGGGAGTCTCCATCCTCCTGGTGACCACCAGAGCGTTCTCACCCTGACCATGAGTCACAGCAGTTCAGGCTCCGGGCTCCGGGCTCTGGCCAAGTGAGGCTCCTCTTGCAGGTGGACCCCGAGCCGTACCTGGACATCTGCATTTACGACACTTGCTCCTGTGAGTCCATTGGGGACTGCGCCTGCTTCTGTGACACCATTGCTGCCTACGCCCACATGTGCGCCCAGCACGGCCAGGTGGTGGCCTGGAGGACAGCCACACTGTGCCGTGAGTCCCCAACGCCCCACGGTCTTGACATCCCCTCCCTCCAGTCTGTGCTGAAAAGCTTGTGTAGGGGAGGAGGGCGTTGTCGTGACAGAGAGGGACAACTCCAGTGCGTGGACGGAATGCCAGGGGCATAGGGGGAGTAAGATGGCGAGATAAGAAAGACATTCCCACCAAGCGTAAGTGGTTAGGGATGGGCATCTGAAGAGAGGATGATGTGGCTAAGGAGTTCACACTAAGAGTGAGTGTGCAGGGACGTGGGTCTGAAGAGAGTTAAGATGACGTGGGTAAGGAGTTCACACTGAGAGTGAGTGTGCAGGGACGTGGGTCTGAAGAGAGTTAAGACGGTGGCAATAGCAAGGTCACATGAAAAGTAAGTGGGGGCCTGGGTTCAGGATATATGGGGGGGAGTTTCTTCTAGAGAAATTCTGGAATAAGAAGATGAGGATCACTAATAGAGAGAAAACAATAGTTACTTAGACATGATCCTATTTGCCACAAGTGACTGGCTCATGCATCAAGTCTGTCTCCCCTGGACAAAAGAGACTTAAATGGTTTTATATAGAAAACCACTTCGGATATCTGGGTTCCAATTTTGGTGCTTTTAGAAGCCTCACAAGTCCTCAATGTCAGTGAACCCAGCAGTCATTTGTCCCTTAATGGGATCCTGGGTTCTTGCCTGCCCCTTGCCTCCACCTCATGGGTCTCCCTGGGTCTGCTCGGGACGGTCCCCGTTTGTTAGTCCTGGTTTCTTGGTCTACTGCCTTGTGCTTCTGGGGTCACCGCCTCTTCTTCTGTCCGTTCAGCCCAGAGCTGCGAGGAGAGGAATGTTCGGGAGAGCGGCTACGAGTGTGAGTGGCGTTACAACAGCTGTGGCCCCGCCTGCCCTGTCACGTGCCAGCACCCCGAGCCGCTGGCCTGTCCTGTGAAGTGCGTGGAGGGCTGCCACGCACACTGCCCTCCAGGTGAGGCCTCTGCCTGGGGCGGGGCAGGCCGGGGGGGGGGGGGGCGTCGACTTGGCCTCCACCTGTGGCACCGTCTCCCTAGTCCAAGCCCTACAGTGGGTCTGTTTCTTTGGGTACTTTCATCAAAGACAGGCCAGCTCTGAGTTTGGCCAAGTTGAATTTCTGTCAAGTTTAGCCACCTTTTATTTATTTATTTATCTATTTTTTATTTTTTGCAATGCTGGAGATAGAACTCCGGCCTCTTGTACTGTGCTACTTAGCTCTACTCCAGTCCTATATGGCTTAATCATTTAGAACACCTCCATCCCTTCATCCCTTCCTTCCTTCTTCTCTCTCTTTCTTTGTTCCCTTCCTCCTTTCCTCCTTTCTTCCTTTTTTCACACACATCCCAAGCAGTATCATACTCCTACACTAAGGATCCTTTCCTTCCCTCCTTCCTACCTCTTTCTCTTTTTTTTTCTTAATTTTTATTAACATTTTCCATGGTCATAAAAAATATCCCATGGTGCTACCCTCCCTCCCCCCACTTTCCCTTTGAAATTCCATTCTCCATCATATCCCCTCCCCATCTTTCTTTTCTTATATATTGTAATTATTTACTTATTTGAGAGACAGAGGGAGGCAGTTAGAGAGAGAAAGAATGGGTGTGTCAGGGCCCCTAGCCCCTGCAAATGAACTCTAGACACATCTGGCTTACATGGGTACTAGGGAATTGAACCTGGGTTCTTAGGCTTTGCAGACAAGCGCCTTAACTGCTAAGCCATCTCTCTAGTCCTCTTTTCTTTTCTTTTCCTTCCTTCCTTCCTTCTTTTCTTTTCTCTCCCTCTCTCTTTCTTTGAAACAGGGTCTTGCTGTGTAGCCCAGACTGGCCTTGAACTCATAATCCTCTTGCCTCAGCCTCCTGAGTTAGACAGGAACAATTGCTGGGATTCATCTTTTTGTAAATTTTTATTTATTTATTTGCACACGTATGTGCGTGCATATATGTTTGCGTGTGTGCACGTGCACATGTATGGGTGTATCAGGGTTTCTTGCCACCGAATGAATGCCCATCCAGCTTTATGTGGGCGGCTAGGGAATTGAACCAGGGCTGGCAGGCTTTGTAATCAAAGGCCTTGCTTTTTATTTAATATTTGTATTTACTTGTGAATGTGCATGTGTGCGTGAGTGCACACACACACACACACACACACACAGGTTGGGTGTGCTAGGGTCTCCTGTCACTGCAAATGAACTCCAGACACATGTGCCACTTAGTACATCTGGCTTTATGTGGATACTGGGGGAATTGAACCTGGGCTGGCAGGCTTTGCAAGCAAGTGCCTTTAACCACTGAGCCATCTCCCTATCCCCAAGGGCCTTTCTTTAACCACTGGGCCATCTCCCCAGCCCAAGAGAGCGGCACTTGTGACAGAAGTCTGCAGTGGTGGAAGTGGTCTGTTGGATGCAGTGTGACTAGTGGGTTTGAGGAATTCACTTTTACACTTCATTGAATTTTGCTTAATTTACATGAAGTGGCTTCCAGTGGCTAGTGGCTACCATGCTGACCAGCACAGCTCTAAAGCTAATGAGTTCATGCTTTGGAAGAGCAAGGAGTCCCTTGGAGACAAGATTTCATTTGTCCTGGGGCTTGGGGGAACAGAGACTGGGGAAGGAAGCCCCTCCCGGCTTTGCAGGGTGGGATCAGATCAAGCCCAGAGCTGAGGGGGGGGGTGCTCCCGTGTGGGGACCACCAGACAGCCAGGCCAGAGCGGGCTTCTGGGACAGGCCGTTTTAGTGACAGGTGGATCTTCCTTGTGGGAAAGGTGGCCAGTTCCTAATGACGTATGTTGTGCAGGGAAAATTCTGGACGAGCTTCTGCAGACCTGCGTGGACCTGCACGACTGCCCCGTGTGTGAAGTGGCCGGTCGGCGCTTGGCCCCAGGGAAGAAAATCACCTTGAACCCCGATGACCCCGCACATTGCCAGACCTGGTAAAACAGACACGCTGGCTGGCCGTCTCTTCTGTGGGCTCCCAGAAGCTGCCTGTGTGGGCTGAGATAAGGGACTTCACTCAGTGTGGTCACGCATTTATTCCTGGTTTATGTCTAGAGTTTGTGTTTTTTTTTTAATTTTTTTTGTTTCTTTCTTTATTTATTTGACAGTGATAGAGAGAAGGAGGGAGGGAGGGAGAGAGAGAGAGAGAGAGAGAGAGAGAGAGAGAGAGAGAGAGAATGGGCGCGCCAGAGCTTCCAGCCTCTGTAAACGAACTCCAGATGCGTGCGCCCCCTTGTGCATCTGGCTAACGTGGGTCCTGGGGAATTGAGCCTTGAACCGGGGTCCTTAGGCTTCACAGGCAAGCGCTTAACCGCTAAGCCATCTCTCCAGCCCTGTTTTTTTTTTTTAAATACCCCATTTATTTTTTAAACTTTACTTTTATTTATTTATTTATTTGAGAGAGAGAGAGAGAGAGAGAGAGAATGGGAGCACCAGGGCCTCCAGCCACTGCAAACGAACTCCAGACACGTGCGCCCCCTTGTGCATCTGGCGTACGTGGGTCCTGGGGAATCGAACCTGGGTCCTTTGGCTTTGCAGGCAAACGCCTTAACTGCTAAGTCATCTCTCCAGCCCTAAGTTTGTGTTTTTTTTTTTTTTTTTTTTTTTGGTTTTTCGAGGTAGGGTCTCAATCTAGCCCAGGCTGACCTGGAATTCACTATGGAGTCTCAGGGTGGCCTCGAACTCACAGTGATCCTCCTACCTCTGCCTCCCAAGTGCTGGGATTAAAGGCGTGCGCCACCACGTCCGGCTTTCTTTTCTTTTTTTTTTTAAGGAACATTGTGTGTGTGCACGTGTGTATGCGTGTGTGCGCACATGTGCTTGTTTGCGTGCACACAAGCCATGGTGCATGTGTGGACAGCCTTGGGGTGTTTGGTCTCTTTCTCCTTTCTCTGGGACAGGGTCTCTTTCTGCTGCAGACAGATGCCAGTTTGGCTTCAGATTTTCCCGGCATCGCCTCCTGCTTGCTGGTACATTGGCACCATAGATGCGCAAACAATTTCCAGTCAGCTTGATGTGGGTGCTGGGGAGACTCGAACTTGGGTCAGCAGGGTTTGCAAGCAAGTGCCATTGACTGCTGACACACCTCCTTAGCCCTGACTTTGATTCTCTTTCATTTCCTGAGAACTATTTATGAAGAGGCTTGTATGCTTTCTGAGAGTTTTAAACTCTTCTCGGGGAAAACAGATCATGGAGTCTCCTTTGTGACCTGTAGAAACGTACATATTGGGGTTCAGGGTTAATATCTCAACACATTTGTGCAGCCCATGCTACCAAACCGGGGTAATTAGCATTTCCGCTTCCTTACCGTGTCATTTTGGCACTTTTCGTAACTGGGCATCATGTGTGGTCTGAGGACAGGTGTCTGTGAAGGTCAGAGTTGTTGGAGGAGTTAGGGATCCAGGAAAGAAAGTGAGATGGCGCCCCAGACCCCTCAGTGTAACACAGGCGTCTTGGGGCCCCAGTCCAGGTCACAGGACAAGGCTTTCAGGAGTGGGAGGGAAGACATTCATTACGGTCACCCCCAGGGGGCTTTCACTTGAACTGCCTCCGGGAACTTGGCCTTTGGGGGGGGGGGTTGAGTGCTCCCGGGCTTCCTGACGTCCTGCCCCTCAGTAGGGAACATTTATTAAAGCGCTGACATGTTCAGCGCCACTCCCTGACACCAGTTAAGCCTAATGGGAACTTAAAACCTGAGAACTTCAACTGGCTGGGGAGCGACTGCGGCCGCAGCTGCCGGAGCCGGATCCCGGCCGCCATCTGTACAAACAGGATTGCCCGGGGGCGAGCTTTCTAAACCGGGGAGCATGGCACTCATGCACTATTAACCAGGGACTGAAGCAATAAATCGTGGGGGTCACGAGGAAGCAGGAATTAACTTTCCACTGAGATCCCGCCTAGCCACCTTGTGCTCAGACGGAGACACAAGGAATGGAGATTGGGGCCAGTCCGCTGCGGGCTTGGGGGCTCGTGGCACCCCCCCCCCCACGCCTCCTCAGCTGGCCTGAGGAGAGGGGTTGCTACCATGGCACGTGCTATAGCTCCAAACGGTGGGGACCAGAGTCCCGAGGCAGGCTGGGGACATCCCTCGGCAGTGAGTCTGTGTGGGAGGGTGCCCACTGCGGGGCTCCTTCCCTTCTCCCGTGGTCTGGCATGCCCTTTCCCTTTCTGTGGCACGGGTGGAAGAGGAAAGCGACCCCGAAAAGCCTGGAAATTTGCTTGTTGCAGCAGAAATGTGTTGGCGCAGCAGTGGCTCTGACATACACTTATGGGCGTCTTTGGCTGGGCGTCTGGCACATAGTGGATACTCGCCATGCGCCCGTAGGCACAGTGAACGTGTGACCACGGTCCCTTCCCACGTGCAACACTGGGGGAGCCCCCACCGGCTGCTCCCATGTTCTTTGTTCTACTCGATAAAGCTTTCGGATCTTTTATTTATATTTCCACAGCGACCTTACGCCCCAGTTCTCATTTTCTTCCTGAAGGCCAAGCGCATTAAACACGGTTCAAACTTCACACGGCCTAAGTCCGAATAACTATTTATAATGGTTTTTAATGTGAACCATTTGTCTTCCATAGAACATTTACAAGTCCTAGTCAACGCCAGCATCTCAGGACGATATTTGTCCTTGGAGAAACGTGTGAGATGGTTTGGACTCTAATTAAATATTAATGTGGCTAGAGATGTAGGCTGGACAGAAATCAACGTTAAATGGTTTGCGGCTGGCTCAGAACAACAATGATTGTTTTTCAGGTCTTAAAACAGATGAAAGCCATGGGAAGCCTGTGCTCTGTGTGTGTGTGTGTGTATGTCCCTATCTTGGGACACTGCACACACGTGTATGTGGCCTACTATCTTGGGGCAGTCTGTGTGTGTTCACGTGTGTAAGATCACTATCTTGGGACACTGTAGGTGTGCACACACACGTGCGTGTGATCCACTATCTTGGGGCACTCTGTGTGTGTACATGTGTGTGCCCCACTATCTTGGGACACTGTGTGTGTGCATGCACACGTGCATGATCCATTATCTTGGAACGGTTTGTGTGTGTGCACATGTGTGTGTGTGTGACCCACTATCTTGGGGCAGTCTGTGTGTGTAAACGTGTGTGCCCCACTATCTTGGGACACTGTGTGTGTGCATGATCCATTATCTTGGAACATTTTGTGTGTGTGCACATGTGTGTGTGTGTGTGACCCACTATCTTGGGGCACTCTGTGTGTGCACACGTGTGTGCCCCACTATCTTGGGACACTGTTGCACACATGTGCATGATCCACTGTCCTGGAACACTCTGTGTGTGTGGACATGTGTGTGCGTGACCCACTATCTTGGGACAGATGTTAAGGCTGGAGAGATTGCTCAGTGGATAGAGCACTTGTACAAGCATGAATTTCTGAGCTTAGACCCCCCCCCCGAACCCATATAAAAGCTGGACACTGTAGCAGGTATCTGTCATCCCAGTGCGCCTACAGGGAGAAGGGAGGCAGAGACGGAAGCTTCCAGAAGCTCACATTACACATAGCCTGGCATATGCGGCAGCAGACAAAAGACCCTGCCTCAGAAACAAGGTGGGAGGTGAGGGCTGACCCCGGAAGTTGTCCTCCATGTGGGCTCCGTGGCATGTGCTCACCCGCACTCACGCCCATGAGCGCACACACGCACGCACGCCCGTGCCCGCCCGCCCGCCCGCGCGCGCGTTCCTCTGGAGTCACGGTGGTTTCCTTTCCCTCTGCCGCAGTCACTGTGATGGTGTTAACCTCACCTGTGAAGCCTGCCGGGAACTTGGGGGCCTGGTGGCGCCCCCCACGGATGCCCCGCTCAGCTCCACCACGCCCTATGTGGAGGACACACCCGAGCCACCCCTGCACGACTTCTACTGCAGCAAGCTGCTGGATCTGGTCTTCCTGCTGGACGGCTCCTCCAGGCTGTCCGAGGCCGAGTTTGAGGTGCTCAAGGCCTTCGTGGTGAGCACGATGGAGAGGCTGCACATCTCCCAGAAGCGCATCCGCGTGGCCGTGGTCGAGTACCACGACGGCTCCCACGCCTACATCGAGCTCAGGGCCCGGAAGCGGCCCTCGGAGCTGCGTCATCTCGCCAGCCAGGTGAAGTATGCGGGCAGCCAGGTGGCCTCCACGAGCGAGGTCTTGAAGTACACCCTCTTCCAGATCTTCGGCAAGGTTGACCGGCCAGAAGCCTCCCGCGTCGCGCTGCTCCTCACCGCCAGCCAGGAGCCCCCACGGATGTCCCGCAACCTGGTCCGTTACGTCCAGGGCTTGAAGAAGAAGAAGGTCACCGTGATCCCCGTGGGCATCGGGCCGCACGCCAGCCTCCAGCAGATGCGCCTCATTGAAAAGCAGGCCCCCGAGAACAAGGCCTTTTTGCTCAGCGGGGTCGACGAGCTGGAGCAGCGAAGGGATGACATCGTTAGCTACGTCTGTGACCTTGCCCCCGAAGCCCCCGCCCCGACCCAGCCCCCTCGCGTGGCACAAGTCGCCGTGAGTCCCGGGTCCCTGGCGAGCTCATCACCGGGACCCAAGAGGGACACCATGGTTCTGGACGTGGTGTTTGTCCTGGAGGGGTCGGACCACGTGGGTGAAGCCAACTTCAACAAGAGCAAGGAGTTTGTGCAGGAGGTGATTCGGCGCATGGACGTGGGCCAGGACGGCGTCCACGTCGCCGTGCTGCAGTTCTCCTACGCGGTGACCGTGGAGCACGCCTTCGGTGAGGTCCAGTCCAAGGGGGACGTGCTGCAGCAGGTGCAAGAGATCCGCTACCGGGGCGGCAACAGGACCAACACGGGGCTGGCCCTGCAGTACCTCTCGGAGCACGGCTTCTCTGCCGGCCAGGGAGACCGGGAGCAGGCGCCCAACCTCGTCTACATGGTCACAGGAAACCCTGCCTCCGACCAGATCAGGCGTCTGCCCGGGGACATCCAGGTGGTGCCCATCGGCGTGGGCCCCCACGCCAACCAGCAGGAACTAGAGGAGATCGGTTGGCCCAATGCTCCCATCTTCATCCGGGACTTTGAGACGCTTCCCCGAGAGGCTCCTGACCTGGTGCTACAGAGGTGCTGCTCTGAGGTGGGACTGCAGCTGCCCACCCTCCCAACTGTCCCCGGTATGCTGGCATTAGGGTGTGGGGCGGCCTTGGGGCTGTGTGTGTGCCTGGCAATCATGTAGCCTTTAGCGTCTCATGCCAGCTTCCTGGCTCCCTCTCCTACTCAATGCCCTGCCTTTGTTATACCTGTCTTTATTTTTATTTTATTTTTAAATTTTTATTTATTTATTTGATAGTGACAGAGAAAGAAAGAGGCAGATAGGGAGAGAAGAGAGAGAATGGGCATGCCAGGGCCTCTGGCCACTGCAAACGAACTCCAGATGCGTGCGCCCCCTTGTGCATCTGGCTAACGTGGGTCCTGGGGAATTGAGCCTTGAACCGGGGTCCTTAGGCTTCACAGGCAAGCGCTTAACCGCTAAGCCATCTCTCCAGCCCCTGTCTTTGTTTAAAGCCTTCCAGGCAGAGCTCATTTCACCTTAGCACAATGATCTCTGGTTCTATCCACTTTCCTGCCAATGGCTCATCATTCCTTCTTCAGCTGAATAAAAATCCAACTGTGTATATATGCCACGTCTTCACCGGCAAATGGACACAGCCTGCTTAATGGCTTCCCGGGGATATGTGGCTCCATTTCTTTCTTTTTTTAAAAAAATTTATTTAATTTATTTTTATTTATTTATTTGAGAGTGACAGAGAAAGAGAGAGAGAGAGAGGCAGAGAGAGAGGGAGAGGGAGAGAATGGGCACACCAGGGCCTCCAGTCACTGAGAACGAATTCCAGACGCGTGCGCCCCCTTGTGCATCTGGCTTACGTGGGTCCTGGGGAATCAAGCCTCGAACCAGGGTCCTTAGGCTTCACAGGCAAGCCCTTAACCCCTAAGCCATTTCTCCAGCCCTTGATTTCTTTTTGATTATTTAACCCAATTTTAGACCCAAGAACACACAACCCTTTTTTTTTTTTTTTTTTGGTTTTTCAAGGTAGGGTCTCACTCTAGTTCAGGCTGACCTGGAACTCACTATGTAGTCTCAGGCTGGCCTCGAACTCACGGCGATCCTCCTACCTCTGCCTCCCGAGTGCTGGGATTAAAGGCATGCACCACCATGCCTGGCTCCATTTTCTTTTTTTTAAAAAAATATTTTAAAAATATTATTTACTTGAGAGAGAGAAAGAGGGAGAGAGAGAGAGAGAGAGAGAGAGAGAGAGAATGGGTGTGGCAGGACCTCCAGCCACTGTAAACAAACCCCAGATGCATGTGCCACCTTGTGCATCTGGCTTACTTGGGTCCCAGAGAGTCGAACCGGGATCCTTTGGCTTTTCAGGCAAACGCCTTAATTGCTAAGCCATCTCTCCAGCCCACCCATTTTCTTTCTTTTCCTTTTTTTTTTTTTTTTTTTTTTTTCGAGGTAGGGTCTCACCCTAGCCCAGGCTGACCTGGAATTCACTATGGAGTCTCAGGGTGGCCTCGAACTCGCGGCGATCCTCCTACCTCTGCCTCCCAAGTGCTGGGATTAAAGGTGTGCGCCACCACGCCCGGCCCTTTTTTTTTCTTTTTTTAATCAAAGTATTTTTAGTTCTGGTACAGTGGATGGGTTTTGTTACAGCGCTCTCACGCATACACTGGTGTATTCGGCTCATGTTCACTCCTGTCCTCCCCGGCCTCTCCCTTACTTCCCCTCCTCCCTTAACCGGGCTCCTGGTAGGGAGAGCTGACGCCTCTTGCTTTCGTTCGTGGAATCTGTCCCACCCCTCTGGGTGGTGGTGCTTTGGAGGTCTCCTCAGTGCCTCCAAACCCAGAGAACTCATGGGCCCAGAAACTGCCTTCCCTTTTCGCTCCCCGCTGGCTCACGCTGGGGTGTTGGGTGAAGCCCGCTTTCTGTGGTGGTGCCGTGTGTGCTCGGTGGTGCATCTGGCTGCTCGCACCCACTTCCCGGTCCTCTCCGCAGACTGCAGCCAGCCCCTGGATGTGGTCCTCCTTCTGGATGGTTCCTCGGGCCTGCCGGCAACTCACTTTGACGAGATGAAGGGTTTTGCCAAGCTTTCATTTCTAAGGCCAACATCGGTGAGTGAGGTTCCTGATGAAGGTGCAGATCGGGGGGGAGGGGGTCTTTCCTGGGTGCCCCTCGGCCTCAACGCCTGCCTCCCCTCTTCCTCCCAGCGCCCCACCTCACTCAGGTGTCCGTGCTGCAGTACGGGAGCATCGCCACCATCGACGTCCCGTGGAACGTGGGCCACGACAAAGCCCATTTGCTGAGTCTCGTGGACCTCATGCAGCAGGAGGGAGGTCCCAGCCTCATTGGTAATGCGGGCGCTACGGGCTGCATGCCAGGCCCCGGGGTGCTGGTGCTGGTTCTTGGCACGAGTGGACTGAGTGACCCTGGCCAGTTACCTTTGGCCCGCGCGTCCTCTCCCGAGTGGCGAGGGCCCGGATGGATGCGCTTCCTCCCGGGTCTGTGCCCGATCCCACTGCGTGTGCTGCTCCGAATTTGATTGTTCACCTTTTTTTAAAAAAATTAATTTATTGTTCTGGAGAGATGGCTTAGCGGTTAAGCGCTTGCCTGTGAAGCCTAAGGACCCCGGTTCGAGGCTCGATTCCCCAGGACCCACGTTAGCCAGATGCACAAGGGGGCGCACGCGTCTGGAGTTCGTTTACAGTAGCTGGAGGCCCTGGCACGTCCATTCTCTCTGTATATCTGCCTCTTTCTCCCTCTGTCTGTCGCTCTCAAATAAAAAAATAAATAAAAAATGAACAAAAAAATTAAAAAAAATTAATTTATTTATTTTAGAGAGACATGCAGAAATAGGCATGGAGAGAGAGAGAGAGAGAGAGAGAGAATGGGTGCACCAAGGCCTCCAGCCACTGCAAGCAAACTCCAGATGCATGCCCCCCTTGTCCATCTGGCTTATGTGGGTCCTGGGGAATCGAACCTGAGTCCTTTGGCTTCGCAGGCAAGCGCCTTAACCGCTAAGCCATCTCTCCAGCCCTTGTCCAGCTTTTGAGTGACCTGCAGATCTGCCAGGCTTCTCAGCGGGTTCCTCCAAAACACCTGGTCCGTCTGTCGGTACTCACTCGGCCTGTCCTTCCTCAGGGGACGCCGTGGCTTTTGCTGTGCGATATGTGACTTCACAAGTCCACGGCGCCCGGCCCGGGGCCTCCAAGGCTGTGGTCATCCTCGTCACGGATCCCTCCGCGGACTCAGTGGACGCAGCCGCCGACGCTGCCAGATCCAACCGTAAGTGTCCGCTGTGCAGCTCGGGGTGCTGAGGCGTTGGAAGGGTGGCCGTGGGGCGGGTTCCCTGTGGATGTTCTGGCTGTGTGCGCAACACCCACAAACGGCCTGGTTTCAGACAGTGAGAAATTGCCCAATCACTGCATTATTTAGAACCCAAACAATGGTGAACGTGTCTTGCATGCTGTGAAGCGACCTTCACTTATTTATTTCTCCCTCCCGTGTCTAAGGGTGGTTGTATCTTTATGCCTTTCCTTTTAAGAAACAGTGTCGCCGGGCGTGGTGGCGCGTGCCTTTAATCCCAGCACTCGGGAGGCAGAGGTAGGAGGATCGCCGTGAGTTCGAGGCCACCCTGAGACTCCATAGTGAATTCCAGGTCAGCCTGGGCTAGAGTGAGACCTTGCCTTGAAACCCCCCCCCCCAAAAAAAAAACCCAAAACAACAACAACAACAACAACAAAAAAATCAGCGTCCTTGGTCTTTCTCCAAACACCCTGTCTGAGCCACAGTGATGTCTGTGAGCCTTGAAAGCAGTCACGTCATGTTCTTCAGCCACCCAGAGCCTTTTCTGGGTATCAGGCTAATGAGCTTGCAAGGTCTGGATAGACAGAGGGTAAAGAATGATGCATTAGGGCTGGAGAGACGGCTTAGCGGTTAAGCGCTTGCCTGTGAGCCTAAGGACCCCGGTTCGAGGCTCCATTCCCCAGGACCCACGTTAGCCCGATGCACAAGGGGGCGCACGCGTCTGGAGTTTGTTTGCAGTGGCCGGAGGCCCTGGCACGTGCATTCTCTCTCTCTCTCTCTATCTGCCCCTTTCTCTCTCGGTCTCTGTCAAACCCCTGCTGTCGCGATCCTGGGCTAGGAGAAAGCTTGCTGACCGGATCCTCCCTCCTCCGCTGCCCTTTCAGCTCATTCTCAACACAGCAGGTTTCCTGATCGTCCGGAAACCACAGTCACCTCCGCTTGCTGCTCTGTTTGTGCTCCTGCCCGGTGGTTCCTTCGGAGAAGATGCGGGTCCGCCCTCGCGCAGCTTCGGCGCGATCTGGGCCGCACTTCCTCTGCGGCTTGCCCGGCCCCAGCTGCCCTCCCCCCCGCCCCGCCTCTGCTCTGGGCCTTCACACTTGCTGCCGTTCCCTGTTTGGAACATTGTTCCCCTCAAGTCCTCTTGGCCCTCCCACCCTTATTTTATTTTTAAAATATTTTTATCTATTTATTTTTATTTTTATTTATTTATTTGGAAGAGAGAAAGAGGCAGAGAGAGGGTAAGGGAGAGAGACAGAGAAAGAGAGAGAGAGAGAGAGAGAGAGAGAGAGGGAGAGAGAGAGAGAGAGAATGGGCGCACCAGGGCCTCCAGCCACTGCAAACAAACTCCAGATGCAGGCGCCAACGTGTGCATCTGGCTTACGTGGGTCCTGGGGTATTGAACCTGGGTCCTGTGGCTTTGCAGGCAGACGCCTTAACCACTAAGCCATCTCTCCAGTCCTTTATTTTATTTTTATTTATTTATTTATTTATTTATTTTGTTTTTTAAAGGTAGGGTCTCACTCTGCCTCAGTCTGACCTGGAATTCACTATGTAGTCTCAGGGTGGCCTCGAACTCATGGCGATCCTCCTACTCCTGCCTCCTGAGTGCTGGGATTAAAGGCGTGCGCCACCACGCCCAGCTTCCCTCATTTTATTTTTAAAGTATTTATTGATGAGAGAGAGAGTAAGAGACTCATTCTTGGTTCTATAAATAAACTCCAGACACATGTACCACTGTGTGCATCTGGCTTTATGTGGGCACTAGGGAATTGATCCCAGACTGAAAGGCTTTGCAAGTGTCTTTAACCACTGAGCCATCTCTGCAGCGCCACATCCTTATTTTAGGTCTCTGCCTAGATACCATCTTTTCTTTTCTTTTTTTTGGGGGGGGGTGTTGGTTTCAAGATAGGGTCTCGCTCTAGCCCAGGCTGAGCTGGAATTCACTATGTAGTCTCAGGGTGGCCTCAAACTCTCGGTGATCCTCCTACCTCTGCCTCCCGAGTGCTGGGATTAAAGGCGTGCGCCCCCACGCCCCGCTAAATACCATCTTTTCATCCAATGTTTATTCTGACCTCCATCCCTGGGTATTTTCATGCAGCTTAGCCCATTGTTTTTTCCAGGCATCCAGGCTTATCTGAAATGCCTTATGTTTAGTTGTCTTGGGTGCCTGTCATCTCTGTCCCTAGTGGCAGCCTCATGAGGACAGGAGACAGGCTTCATCTGCTCGGTTCACTGCCGTGTCTCCGTTGTTGTGATTGGTGCCCGGCACGCGGTAGTGTCTTACCGTCCTTCGCTGACCGAGTGAATGCCTTCCTCACGGGGCTGTTAGGCAAGCCCAGCTCTGGAAAACGTGAAGCCATACTCAGGTGGTAGACGTAGCCTAGGTTCCAGCCCCTCTGACTACAGAGCCTTTCTCGTTCCCTTGCTGACTTAGGAGTGACGGTGATCCCTATTGGAATCGGGGATCGGTACGATGAAGGCCAGCTGAGGATCTTGGCAGGCCCAGAGGCCGGCTCCAACGTGATAAGGCTTCAGCGTGTCGACGACCTCCCCGCCACCCTGGGCAACTCCTTCTTCCACAAACTGTGCTCGGGTGAGTCCTCTTATATCTTTTCTGCTCCCTCAACCAGCAATAGCAGCAACAAAAATAAAACCGTATAAACAAAACCACCCTCGTAAGAGACTCAAGGGTGCCCGTGCATATGATTTGGTCTTGAATGTGGCATATATACCAGAACCTCTGCATTTCTTTATTTATTTTTTTCTTTTGGTTTTTCGAGGTAGGGTCTCATTCTAGCCCAGGCTGACGTGGAAGTCACTCTGTAGTCTCAGGGTGGCCTTGAACTCACGGCGATCCTCCTACCTCTGCCTCCTGAGTGCTGGCGTTAAAGACGTGCGCCGCCAAACGCAGCAAACCTTTGCATTTCTGTTTGTGGAAGGTGCATACTACCACCTCCAGGGGGCGTTGCAGTTTCCTGTGTGTAAACTCTCCTTCCATCTCCAGGGGGCGCTGCAGTTTCCTGTGTGTAAACTCTCCTTCCACCTCCAGGGGGCGCTGCAGTTTCCTATGGGTAACTCTCCTCCCACTTGACCTGTCACCTGGCCTTGTTGTGTGAGGGATCTTGGATGAACATCTGGAGACATCAGCAGGGAACGCCAGTATCCTACGGGGCATTTCTTACTCTTTCTCTGTCTTTTTTGTTTTGTTTTTTTCGAGGTAGGGTCTCACTCTGGCTCAGGCTGAGCTGGAATTCACTATGTAGTCTCAGGGGTGGCCTCAAACTCATGGCTATCCTCCTACCTATGCCTCCTGAGTGTTGGGATTAAAGGTGTGCGCCACCATACCGGGCTTTTTCTTTTTCTTTCTCTCTTTCTCTCTTTCTCTTTCTTTCTTTCTTTCTTTCTTTCTTTCTTTCTTTCTTTCTTTCTTTCTTTCTTTCTTTCTTTTTTTTTTTTTTTTGAGGTAGGACCTCACTCTAGCCCACACTGACCTGAAACTCACTCTGTAGCTTCAGGCTAACGCTTGCGCTCATGGTGATCTTCCTACCTCAGGCTTCCTAGTGCTGCCCAACCTTGTCTGGCCCAGGCCATGGCTCTATATACTTACTCTCAGCATGTGTATAAAGGGCTTTGGAAACACAACGTCAAATCTAATAGCAAAGAACCATAGATTAAGTTGATTTTGGCTTGGAATTAAAAAAAAAAGTTTTTTGGGGCTGGAGAGATGGTTCAGCGGTTAAGGTGTTTGCCTGTAAAGTCAAAGGACCTTGGTTCGATTCTCCAGGTCCCACGTTAGCCAGATGCACAAGGGGGCGCACGCGTCTGGAGTTTGTTTACAGTGGCTAGAGGCCCTGGTGTGCCCATTCTCTCTCTCTCTCTCCCTCTTCTCTCTCTCTCTCTCAAATAAATAAATAAATAAATAAATAAAGTTAAATTAAAAAAATAGTTTTTCTTTTGGCCTGGTTTTACGAATTTTTCTTAATGTAATTAGCTGTACGTGAAACTCTACTACTCTCTGTGCCTCTTTCTCTTTCTCAAATAAATGAATCTCCTGCTAAATGATGGGTATCCTGTACCAAGCTTGAAGCAAATTTCTCTCAAGCTTGCTTTGCCCCCCCCCCCCAATTCCAGACAGTGTCCACCAATGTGGAGATAATGACTGTAGGACATTGAGAGTGATTGCCGTGTGATAACTGTTGCTGTCACAATTGCTGGTTACCATAAGGCGTGTGTAAAGGACTACCGAGTAGCCCCCTCTTACCTAACTTTGCGCCCTCCTGTCTAAATTCAGAGTTGTGGTGACTGACGCTGGGAATCGTTTGGAATTCATGTGGTAGGCGTAACTAGTCTCTTACCTTGTCTGTTTCAGAGTTTGTTAGGATTTGCATGGATGAAGAAGGAAATGAGAAGAGGGTAAGTCCTGTCCTGTTGGTTTGGGAGAAAGATTAGAAATCTATGTTTAAAGCTATTTTTCATTGGCTTATTTATTTATTAAAGAGAAATAGGCAGGGGAGAGAGAGAGAGAGAGATTGAGAGAGAGAGAGAGAGAGATATTGAGAGAGAGAAAGAGAGAGAATGGGTGCGCGAGGGCCTCCAGCCACTGCAAGCAAACTCCAGACACATGTGTCACCTTGTGCGTCTGGATTACGTGGGTCCTGGAGAATCGAACCTGGGTCCTTCAGCTTTGCAGGCAGGCGCCGTAACCGCTAAGCCATCTCTCCAGCCTCTCCGCTGGCTCACGTTACCCTCTTTGAGTTGGGTCCATTTCTCCTGCTTGCTGTTAGCCTGGTTCGGGGATTCTCCCGCAGGTCTGGCCTCCGGTCTCATGTGCCGCTCTCTTGAGCGAGGCTGCCGTTCAGTCCCGACCTGCGTCCTCAGAGGTGGCTGGCTGTGTGACTGATGGCCTTACACTTGGCCTGCCTCATCCTGTTCCCTGAGTCTGTTCTCTCCCTCTGCAGCCTGGAGACGTCTGGACCTTGCCAGACCAGTGCCACACGGTGACCTGCCTGCCAGATGGACAGACCTTGCTGAAGAGCCATCGGGTCAACTGTGACCGGGGACCCCGGCCTTCATGCCCCAGCAGCCTGGCCCCCTGTTCGGGTGGAGGAGACCTGTGGCTGCCGCTGGACCTGCCCCTGTGAGTTCTTCCTTCCCCAGCCTGGAGTGCATTGAGGAGCAGGGCGTCTAATTTGCTGTGAGGAAAGATGTAGTGGAGCTGACATATGAAGGGGCTCCCCCCCCCCCCCCCCGGCTTCCTCAGCCTGCCTGCCTCCCTCCCTCCCTACCTCCAGTGAAGCGCTTTGCTCCAGCCCCAAGCTTCCCAGCTCTGTGTCTCTGCCTTTGGGGACAGGGCACTCACTTCCACAGATCGGACATAACCAGAGGGTACATCGCTGTTCTAGGCCAATGTTCCACATAGCAATGAGAAGTGCCGCTTGAGACTGGGAACCCCCCCCCCCCGCCCCGAGTCACACCCTCAACTGCAGGGGGCCGGAGCCATCAGGCTGTAAGACTTGACTTAGCCAGGTGTCCCCATAAGCTTGTGGTGAGTGGGCATCCGGGTGGGGCAGCCCTGCCTCACAGTTGGGAGACAAGGCTGCCCCATGCGCCCTCTTCAGAGAGTAGTCGCGAGCACATACTCTCATGTCGGCGTGCCAGAACTGTGTTTCGTAGCTCACCTTCCCTGTAGAATATATTTGCTGGGATCCATTCCCCTTCCGGCCTGGATGAAAGCCCTCCCTGACTTCGTGTTACTTCTGTTCACTCACGGAGCATGCTGTGGTCACTTTAAGCTGTGAATCTCGGTGGGTCACGGGGTGGCCACCACGGTGCAATGATTGAAACCTGGAGCTTGATTAGAGTTCAAATACCTGCTCGCATCCAGTTGCAGCTTCTCTTGCAGCTCAGAGTGCAAAAGGGGGCTGGGCAGGGTCAGAAGGTCCCGCCGGCTGGCCTGCAGCTGCGCCCTGGCACGTGTCCATGGCCGTCTCCCGAGGTCTGCTGTCTCTCTTGTGCTCAGTTTGGGGGCTGACCGCTATTTACCATGAAACTTCTGGCCAGTCCCTTTTGGCTCCCTCCGGAATCCTCCCCACCCTTTGGCAGAAGCACTCATAGAAAGGATTCTCCCCATCCCATCTTTATTTTTGTTTTTTCGAGGTAGGGTCTCACTCTAGCTCAGGCTGACTTGGAATTCACTATGTAGCCTGAAGGTGACCTCGAACACTCAGCGATCCTCCCACCTCTGCCTCCCAAGGGCTGGGATTAAAGGCGTGCGCCACCACGCCTGGCTCAGAAAGGATCCCTTTTAATTCAAGATAGGCTATCATTTCTTCTGTAGGTCCTGTATCTGGTCCCCAGGATGTGTGCACCTCTGTCCCACCATTGGGACAAAGCAAGAAAGTATTCTTCTTTTTAAAAATTTTTTTGTTCATTTTTATTTATTTATTTGAGAGTGACACAGAGAGAGAGAGAGAATGGGCGCGCCAGGGCTTACAGCCACTGCAAACGAACTCCAGATGTGTGCACCCACTTGTGCATCTGGCTAACGTGGGTCCTGGGGAATCAAGCTTCGAACCGGGATCCTTAGGCTTCACAGGCAAGCGCTTAACCACTAAGCCATTTCTCCAGCCCAAGAAAGTATTCTTCATATTCAGCTAGTTTCCCGCGTTGCATGTCAGACCCGGGTCCACGTCCCCTCTCCTGGAATACCCCTCGGAGTGTCTTACTCACCGGGCTGGGGTCTTCCCTGTGTCCCCTGGAGGGATGCATGACACAGGGGCCTCTCACATCATGTCAGTCTCCTCTTAGCCTAACCCCCAGTGCCCACTCTTTTTTTTTTTAAATATTTATTTATTTATTTATTTAAGAGCGACAGACAGAGAGAGAAAGAGGGAGGGAAAGAGAGAGAGAGAGAGAAAGAGAGAATGGGTGCGCCAGGGCCTCCAGCCACTGCAAACGAACTCCAGACGCGTGCGCCCCTTGTGCATCTGGCTAACGTGGGTCCTGGGGAATCGAGCCTTGAACCGGGGTCCTTAGGCTTCACAGGCAAGCACTTAACCGCTAAGCCATCTCTCCAGCCCCTGTGCCCACTCTTTTTATACCCTTCGGACAAGTGGAGGCCTTCAGGAGTGAGGAAGCATGACTTGAGGCATTAAAATACTTTCAAATTTTTTTTTTTTAGTTAGAAGTATCTTTTTGTTGGTGTATATTTATTTTAATATTTTACTTTTTTAAAGATTTGTTTTTGTTTATTTATTTATTAGAAACAGAGAGAGGGAGAGAGAGATAGAGAGTGAGTGAGAATGGATGTGCCAGGGCCTCCAGCCACTGCACACGAACTCCAGACGCCTGCGCCACCATGCGCATCTGGCTTATGTGGGACCTGGAGAATCAAACTTGGGTCCTCAGGCTTCGCAGGCATGTGCCTTAACTGCTAAGCCATCTCTGCAGCCCACAACCCCCTCTTTAAGAAAAAGAGTAGAAATTTATTTGCTTATGGTTATGGAGGTTCGTAAGCCCAAGATCAGGGTCCTGGTATCTAGGGAGGGCCCAGCCTGTGTTCACGAGTTGTCATGGGGAACTCTGCATCCTCTGGAAAGGACTGGAATGTTCTTAAGCAACCCCTTTGTGTTTTGAACAATTTCATATAAGTACCGTGCACTAACCAGTTGTGCCACTGGAGTTTTCCTCGAATCATTTCAAGCCTAAAATTGCATAAATCGTGCAAGCAGTTCTTGTATATCTTTAACCAGATTGTTACATTTTATACGGTCATAATGTAGTGATCAAATCTGGAAATTAATGTAGATAAAATTATTCAAACTATTATTTAAAAACTATCACCTAAACTTTTCTGTTGTTCTACCAACATCCTTTGTTTTTCGGTCTTGGTGTCAATCTAGAAGGACACGTTTGCCCCCTAACTTTTGTGTTTCTTTTTTATCTCCGAGCTTGAAACAGTGCTTTCATCCCTCTTTGATTTGGTACTGCAGGCGAATGTCACAAGTCACCTTGGAGACTTCCCTCAGGTTAAATCTCAGCTTTGCATTTTGTCAAGGAAGCGCCAAAGACACAGGGGCCTCCTTTGGCACACCGTATCAAGTTGTCCCGTCACCGGTGATGTTAAATATGACCGCTCGGTTTGGTGCTATCCGCCTGGTGTCTCTCTTGTAAAGTTGGTATTCCTCTCTTTGCATTTCAGAAATATCATGGGCAGAGACGCTTTGAAACTACAGAAATGCGCCTTTGTCCATGAAGTTTAGCATCCACTGATGATTGTTGACTGATTTTTTTTTTTTTTTTTTTTTTTGAGGTAGGGTCTCACTCTAGCTCAGGCTGACCTGGAATTCACTATGTAGTCTCAGGGTGGCCTCGAACTCATGGTGATCCTCCTACCTCTTCCTCCCGAGTGCTGGGATTAAAGGCGTGTGCCACCACGCCCGGCTTCTTCTTCTTCTTCTTCTTTTGTTTTTTTTGACTGTAGTGTTTGCCAAGTAGGGATTTCCAATTCCCATCATCCCTGCCGTATTTATTAGTCAGAATTCTATGGAAACCAAGAACGCCCCCTTTCTCTCATTAATTAATTAATTCAAGTATTTGTGTCAGTATATCCATATCATGGCTTTTTATCTCTTTCTGTGTGATGTAAACCTGGAATTCACTATGTAGTCTCAGGGTGGCCTCGAACTCACGGCGACCCTCCTACCTCTGCCTCCCGAGCGCTGGGATTAAAGGCGTGCGCCACCACGCCCGGCTGACTCCTTTTGACATGTTTTCATCTCTTCCTTTTTTTTCCACACAGCAAAAAGCTTGGATCTCCTTTTCCATAATGTCTTTGCTTAATTCTGGAATACTCGTGAGGTAACCCCAGCCTTCACAAAACAAATCCGCTAACTCAAGTGTTTGGACGCAATTCTGTCCTTAGTCTTCGAGTCAAGTTTTGTTCTTTCAAAGTTATTTAAGACAGTTCCCCAGCCCACTCCTCCGATGGCTATGATTATGTCACGAGTTTGGGGTTTTACCGTAATCGCTAGTGTGTGTTAATTACCCGTCTGGCTGGGTTCTACCACGTTTTCCACCCATGCATACGTTGTAATTCGGTGGTGCCCAGTTTAATATGGAATGCCCACGGATTCGCGTGTCCACCCTTGTGCAGAGGCCCTGCTCATCTCCGTATCGTTCCAATTTTAGTAGACGTGCTGCTGAAGCAAGCACTCATCTCTTTTTTTTTTTTTTTTTTTTTTTTTGTTTTTCGAGGTAGGGTCTCACTCTAACCTAGGCTGACCTGGGATTCACTATGGAGTCTCAGGGTGGCCTCGAACTCACGGCGATCCTCCTACCTCTGCCTCCCGAGTGCTGGGATGAAAGGTGTGCGCCACCACGCCTGGCTGGAGCACTCATCTTTTTTTTTTTTAACAAAAACTTATTTATTTATTTTGGGGTGGGGAGAGAGAATGGGCACACCAGGGCCTCCAGCCACTGCACATGAACTCCAGACGCAGTGCGCCCCCTTGTGCCTCCCCCCTACTGAGACATGGTCTCTCCTCGCCATTCTTTTCGGTCAGACCGGCTCACCAGGAAGCCTTTGTGATCCCCCGTCTCTGTCCCTCTCTGCGCTGAGGTTGCCATTACAGGCATGCACGGCTGTGCTCATATGTTGGTGCTGGGGATTAAGCTGGGGTCCTCATGCTTGTGTAATAAGTGCTCGCACCCCCTGAGCCTCCTCTCTGTCACCATCCATGTATCCTTGAGCGATCGCTTGGACAGAAAGCCGCCCCCGAGGAAGCTCACATATCGAACGCTTGGTCCTCAGTGTCGGGAGAATTCGGAGGTAGGGCGCCAGTGACCTTTGGGAAGTGATCGGGTTGTGAGGGTTCTGCTTTTATCAGTGGATTAACTCATTCATCCACTGATGGATTTAAATTCTGAATAGATTACTGAGAGGTGGGGGGCCTGGTTGGAGGGAGAAGGTAATTGGGGGGGGGCATGCCTCTAATGCCTCTAAAGGCTCTCTTGCCCCTGGCCTCTTCCTGCTACCGCAATATGTTTCCTGGTGAGGTGAGCAGTCTCTGCCACATGCACACTCCTCCTGCTGTGAGATTTTTTCCCCCTCTCAGGCCTAAAATAGTGGATCCAGTCGACAAAGGCCTGAGCCCTCTGAAACTGTGAGCCATGACACCTTCCTTCTTTAATTAATTTATTTATTTGAGAGAGAGAAAGAGGGAGAGAGAGAGGGGGGAGAGAGAAAGAATGGGTGTGCCAGGGCCTCCAGCCACTGCAAATGAACTCCAAACATGTGTGCCCCCTTGTGCCCCTGGCTAACGTGGGTCCTGGGGAATCGAACCTGGCTCCTTTGGCTTTGCAGGCAAACGCCTTAACCGCTAAGCCATCCCTCCAGCCGCCCCTTCCTTAATTTAGTTACTTATTTTCAAAGCCTTTCACAGCTTTGGCTTCTAGTATTTTTTTAAAAAATATTGTGTTTTTATTTATTTATGAGAGAGAGGCGGGGTGGAGAGGGAGACAATGGGTGCGCTGGGGCCTCTAGCCACTGCAAATGAACTCCAGACATATGCACCACCATATCCGCCTGGCTTACGTGGGTTTTGGAGGATTAAACCTAGGTCCTCAGACTTTGCAGGCAAGCGCCTTAATGGCTAAGCCATCTCTCCAGCCCCTGGCTTCTAGTATTTTGTTACATAATTATTTTCAAGGGGAGAACAGAGAGAGAGAGAGGTAGAGAGAGAGAGAGAGAGAGAGAGGAGAGAGAGAGAGAGTATGCTGGGGTCTCTTGCCATTGCAAAGTCCAGATGCATGCACCGTTTTGTGCATCTGGCTTTATGTGGGTACTAAGGATTAGAACCCGGGCCACTGTGAGCAAGTATCTTTAACTGCTGAGTCATCTCCCTAACCCATCTGCCATTATTGTTTTTAAAAATATTTAATTTCATTTTTTTCTCTCTGTGTTGTATATTCTTTGCCCTTTGTTTTGTTTTGTTTTTGGTTTTTTGAGGTAGGTTTTCACTCTAGCTCAGGCTGACCTGGAATTCACTGTGTAGTCTCAGGGTGGCCTCGAACTCACGGCGATCCTCCTACCTCTGCTTCCCGAGTGCTGGGATTAAAGGTGTGCACCACCACGCCTGGCCCTTATTATTATTACTTCTAATATATATATATATATATATATATATGTATTACTTCTAATATTGCAGAGCAAAGCTGCATGCCAGTCTACTTTGCTTTGGTTTTAGACCCATGATTACACAAATACACGCACTCACTTTCTGTTGTTTTAGATTCTTTCCTGGTCATCTCTTAGGGGAAACTTACCCCCTAGTAGTTTTCTTATAAAGGCCTATGGGTTCAGAACTCCAGAAGTTCTGACATACCAGAGGATGTCTCTCTGAAGATGGTGCTCACCAAGCTCCTTGGCTGGAAACACGTCTCTTGAGCTACTTCTCAGAGTATTTTCTGGAAAATGTGGCTCCGTTGTCACTTGGCTTGTAATTCTGATACTAATCTAATTCTTTTACCCCTGTGAACTATTTTATCTTTTTGCCTGGATGTCTGGGGAATTTTTTCCTTTATCTTTTAAGTCCAATAGCTTTTCTATAACGGGTCTCAGAGCCAACAGCTCTGGGTCAGTTTTTCCAGACATTTGTCACATGCTTTCAACGTATAGATTTGGCTCTTTGATTTTTCAGTCTTCCCGTGAGCTATATTTGTCTTTAACCATTAGCTCTGTTCTAATTCTTTTTCCAAGGCCCTACTTTTTTTCCACCTGTAACAGTTCACATTTTTTTTTTTTTTATTATGTTAGTTCTGATTCTTTTCTTTCACGCACTCATCTTAATTCTTTTGGATGACTTACTTTCTTCGGTGTTCTTGGTGACATTTTCTCTGCAGTCTGGTGTCCCTTGGGGTCTTGTAATTTAGTTTCATTTCTGAATCGATTTTTATCCTTTTCTTTTACCTTTTCTTTTCCTTCTGAGTTCAACAACTTTATTTAAATTTATTCCTGTTTTGTTCAGTTCTTTCTCAGGTTTTTTTTTTTTTTTTAGGAAAGCCCGACAGACTGGCCTTTTTTTTTTTTTTTTTTGAGGAAAGCCCGACAGACTGACCTTTTTTTTTTTTTTTTATGACAGAGAGCAAGAGGGAGTGAGGGAGAGAGAGATAATTGGCATACTAGGATCTCTAGCCACTGTAATCAAACTCCAGACACATGTGCCACCTTGTGCGCATGTGTGACCCTGCACATGCATCACCTTGTGCATCTGGCTTGCGAGAGACCTAGAGAGTCGAGCATGAGTCCTTAGGCTTTGCAGGCAAGCATCTTAACTGCTAAACCATCTCTCCAGTCCTCTTTTCTCAAGTTCTGAAAGTCTCATTCAAGGTAGTTTTCTTTTCTTTTCTTTTTACTTTTTTTGGTTTTTCGAGGTAGTGTCTTGCTCTAGCCCAGGCTGACCTGGTATTCACTATGGAGTCTCAGGATGGCCTCGAACTCATGGCGATCCTCCTACCTCTGCTTCCCGAGTGCTGGGATGAAAGGCGTGCGCCACCACGCCCGGCTAGTTTTCTTTCTTTCTTTCTTTCTTTTTTTTTCTTTTGGTTTTTCAAGGCAGGGTCTCACTCTAGCCCAGGCTGACCTGGAATTCACTATGGAGTCTCAGGGTGGCCTGGAACTCACGGCGATCCTCCTACCTCTGCCTCCCGAGTGCTGGGATTAAAGGCGTGCACCACCACGTCCGGCTAGTTTTCATTTGTTTTAAACAAAGTTTTGAGTATATCTAAATTAGGTTGAATGTTGTCTTACAGTTTTCTTCTGTGTAAGTATTTTTGGCGGAATTCCCATTGAGTGATGTTGCAGTCAGGTTTGCATTGCTGGTAGAAATCACCCAACCAAGAGCAGCTTTGGGGGAAAAAAAGAATTTATTTTGGCTTACAGGGAACTGGTGGGATGGCACGATGTGGCAGGAGCTTGGCGCAGGTGAATTTCTTTACCACGAGATCACGAGCTCAGAATAATTTGCTTGGTTCCTCATCATTGCTACACGCCGTAACACCCCTGGAGCTTAATTTTTTTTTTTTTCCTGGGCCAGGCATCCTTGGAGACTACATGGTTCACGCTGCAGACGAACAGTTTTAAATGGTCCTATAATTTGTACAATATTGACCCTACTAAACTACCTTGAGGAAAGTATTTTTTTTTGTTCATTTTTAAAATTTATTTATTTGAGAGCCACAGAGAGAGAGAGAGAGAGAGAGAGAGAGAGGGAGAGAATGGGCACGCCAGGGCCTCCAGCCACTGCAAACGAACTCCAGACGCGTGCGCCCCCTTGTGCATCTGGCTAACGTGGGTCCTGGGGAATCGAGCCTCGAACCGGGGTCCTTAGGCTTCACAGGCAGGCGCTTAACCGCTAAGCCATCCCTCCAGCCCTTGAGGAAAGTATTTTAATGGCCACGTGTCACTTAACGTCAACTTTCACCGTCTCAGGCTCACCACCCAAAGGGCCCACGCAGGTCTCACGTGCGCTTGTCTATGCGTCCCGTGGTCGCGCCGTTGACTCCGCTCTCTGTCCAATCAGGTGTGTGCATAGGCAGCTCCACTCGGCACATCGTCACCTTTGACGGGCAGAACTTCAAGCTGACAGGCAGCTGCTCCTATGTCCTGTTTCAAGACCCGGAGCAGGACCTGGAGGTGATTCTCCACAGCGGAGCTTGCAGCCCTGGGGTGAGGCAGACCTGCATGAAATCCATTGAGCTGAAGTATGCCGGCCTCTCGGTTGAGCTGCACAGTGACATGGAGGTGAGCGTTTTGCTGCGGGTCCCGTGACAGGGCAGCACTCACAATGTCAGAGATGGCACAGAGAGCTGGCGGGGCAGCTGGTTTTAACTGGTTTTAGCTGCTGCTGCTGCTGCTGTCAGGGCCCTCAGCCTTCTGCTTGACAAAGCAGAGCACCCTCTTCTTCTGGGGGCTTTGTTGCCGTCTAGCTCCCTTGTTTCGGTGTGATTTCGTGTTGTTCTGGGTCCAGATTTGGAAGAGCGAAACAATTTCAGATAGCATTAAGTTATGAATTCAGTGTCAGTTTCTGGCACGGATAGAGAACTGGGTTGGCACGAAGACTGTCTACCCAGCAGGGATTATGCGCCCAGTGCCCAAGGCTTGTGAGCTTTCCAAAGGGAAATATTTAGTACCTAAATCAGGGCTTCTGAAAAATATTTAGGGCCAAAATGTCTGGCTCCAAAATTTCAAAAAAAAAAAAAAAACCCACAAAAACCTGCCAAACAGCTATAAATAAATGTTTGATTAAATGCATACAAAAGGTTATATTATGCAACAGTTCACTTGTTCATTTAGCGATCATAAATATTTCATTGTGTGAAAACAACTTCTAGGCTAGACTTTTTTTTTTCTCACTTTGTGAGACTTCCTGAATGAGTGCACTAATTGCTGAAGAACCATAGCTTATCATATATTCAGTGAGTAACACATAGCCAGGAATATTAAAATCAAAGTGATACGAAATCCTTCCAACATGCTTGTAGCACAAGTCGCTTTTCTTCAGGGATGCGAGCGCGTGTCAGTGTGGTTGACATGACACATGGCGGCACTTTACAGAGCAAGAGTCTAGTGGGCCGCATGTGTACATACCAAGGGTCCTGTGAGATGCCTGCTGGCCAAACAGTGACTTTCTTGGCTTGTCCTGAAGACACCTCCCTGTCCCGCTGAGGTCTCCCATGTTCCCCCAGAGCCCTGGGCTTTTAGACTCCTAAAGCTGCCTGTGCTGCCAGGGTCTGCTAAGCCCCTTTGTTTTGGAAGCATTCTTGGCACCCCTCGGGCCTTGCGGGCAGCCCTGTGGTTGAGTGGGATGAATGGCCCCCGGGGCGACGCTAAGAGCGAAGTGCTGGGACCTCCAGCAAGCCAGGGCGACCCGCGAGCCTTATCTTTTCTTCTCTGCGCAGGTGGCGGTGAACGGGAGGCTCGTCCCTGTCCCGTATGCGGCCGGGGACATGGAAGTCAACATCTACGCCGTTATCATGCACGAAGTCAGATTCGCCCGTCTGGGCCACGTCTTCACATTCACTCCGCCAAACAACGAGTTCCAGCTGCAGCTGAGCCCCAAGACCTTGGCGTCACGCACGCACGGTCTCTGTGGTAAGGGCGCGCGCCCTCCGTGTCCCTCCCCTTGGTGGCAGCCCCTCGGGTCGTCCCGTGCTCACACTACTGGATCCGGTTCGACGGCACCCGGTAGCAAGGGGTCAGAGCACGCTGGGGGTGGTGGTGGAGGAGAATGGCCAAATCTGTGGCACCTGTGTCATTCCCTGTTTCTCTAGGAACCTGCGATGAGAACGGGGCCAACGACTTCATGCTGCGTAACGGCACGGTCACCGCCGCCTGGAAGACGCTGGTCCAGGACTGGACTGTGCAGCAGCCGGGCTCTCTGTGCCAGCCTGTGCCCGAGGAGCCGTGTCCTGTCTCTGACATCTCCCACTGCCAGCTCCTCCTGTCGGCGGTGTTTGCTGAGTGCCACAAAGTCCTTGCCCCCGCCACATTCTACGCCATCTGCCAGCAGGGCGGTTGCCACCGAGAGCAAGTATGTGAAGTGATCGCCTCTTATGCCCACCTCTGTCGGGCCAATGGGGTCTGCGTTGACTGGAGGACACCTGATTTCTGTGGTGAGTCACCCATCGATGTCCCTAAAGTCCCCGGAGACCAGCTCACTGTGAGCCTCGGTCCGACTAATGGAGATCAAAAGCCACGTATTTCCCATTACCCAGGGTTCCAGTTAGGATCAGAGGTGTTAGAGATTTAAAAAAAAATTTTTTTTTGTTTATTTTTATTTATTTATTTGAGAGCGACAGACAGAGAGAGAAAGAGGTAGAGAGAGAGAGAGAGAGAGAATGGGTGCGCCAGGGCCTCCAGCCACTGCAAACGAACTCCAGACACATGCGCCCCCTTGTGCATCTGGCTAACGTGGGTCCTGGGGAATTGAGCCTCGAACCGGGGTCCTTAGGCTTCACAGGCAAGCGCTTAACCACTAAGCCAGCTCGCCAGCCTGTGTTAGAGATTTGAGTACTTTCAATGTAGACTTTCTATGTAAATCGAAGCTCGAGCCAGAACAATTCTACCATGCCAGGGCAAAAGCTCACTGAGCAGGATATTGGTGTGTGAGTGATGTTTTTGCCATTTGATTCCTAAAACGCTATCCGTTCACAAATAGGATCGCTAGTGTAGATCTTTCCCGTCAAGGCCTGCTTTCCTACTTGGAGATCCCCTTTTTTTACTTGTTGTTTGAAGTGGACAGTGGATAGTGGAATAAGTCAGATATGGGTCTTGACCTCAAAGGGTATTGGAGGGAAAATGATGGCGAACTTGAACACCCTTGATTTATGTCGAATGTAATCACTGGCGTTCTGAGCACGTTGGAGTCTCAGAGCTCATTGTCATAGATCTCAGCAGCTTTGGCCTGGGGCTGGAGGATCTGGGCATCTTAGCTTAAACGGCGATTGCCCATTTCTTAGTCTTTCTGAATGAGAGAATTGGGCTTGCTCCAGGTTCCTTTGAGCTCTGAGTTTTTGAGTTCCTGTGCACAATTCTCTCAATCTACTTTCTTTTTCTTTTTTAATTTTTAAAATATTTTATTATTGACAACTCATAATTATAGACAATAAACCATGATAATTCCCTCCCTTCCTAAGTTTCCCCTTCACAACTCCACTCTCCATCATATCTCCTCCCCCTCTCCATCAGTCTCTCTTTTATTTTGATGTCATCATCTTTTCCTCCTATTATGATGGTCTTGTGTAGGTAGTGTCAGGCACTGTGAGGTCATGGATATCCAGGCCATTTTGTGTCTGGGGGGAGCACGTTGTAAGGAATCCTACCCTTCCTTTGGCTCTTACATTCTTTCCGCCACCTCTTCTGCAATGGACCCTGAGCCTTGGAAGGTGTGATTGAGATATTTCAGTGCTAAGCATTCCCCTGTCACTTCTTAGCACTATGGTAAGTTTAGAAATTATTTATTATTTTTTAGAGAGAGTGTGCATGAGAGGTAGATAGGGAGAGAAAATTGGTGTGCCAGGGCCTTAGCCACTGTAATCAAACTCCAGACACTTGTGCCACCTAGTGGCCATGTGTGACCTTGCGCTTGCCTCACCTTTGTGTGTCTGGCTTACAGGGGATCTGGAGATTGAACATGGGTCCTTAGGATTCACAGGCAAGCGCCTTAACTGCTAAGCCATGTCTCCAGCCCTATGATGCTTTTTGAGTCAGTCATATCAGAGGTCACCACCATCTGAAAAGAGAAGCTCTTCTAATCAAAAGTGAGAGTAGCATTTATATATTGGTGTGAACATTAAGAGAGGTGCTTACCAGGCAGTTTGGTGAGCTTAATATATGCATTTCGTCAGACACCAGTAAATGTTACACCCCTACAGTTCATGACATCCCCTGTCACAGGTTTTCAGTACCAGGCATGTATTCCCTCCTGTGGAGTGGGCCTCCAGTCCAATTAGAGAGTGGTTGGGTTTCTCCCATAACAGACGTGCCGCTATTGTACCCATTGGCTCATTTGGCCTGGCTGGCAAAATTTAAGGCTTGCAGTGTCCACTGTTGCTTATCTTCACTGGTGATTTCTGTCTCCCCCATGAAGCTGTATGCAGCATAGCTTTTTCCAGCTCTCTATTAGCTGGTCTACATGGAGGAGGTTTTCAGCTCAGCTCCAGCAAGATTTTTCAGTGACTTTGCAGCCCAAGCATGTGGAGTCTTCAGCAATAGGGTCTTACCATCTACTTTCAATCAGGGATCAAATGCCACTTTCTGGGTTATGGAAGACACCTTCTCTACTTGCTTTTTGCTTTGCATATACCCTGGGTGTTTATTGTGCATTCAGAGAAAAATGCTGTGTTCCAAATCTTTAGAAAGCCTCATCACCTGCCCGGGCATAAGAATGTGGCAGAGTTTGCCAACCAGGCTCATCATGTGAGAAGGGGAGTCACCTTCTAGCTTCTCTCTCAAGGCCACTCCACATCACAGTGGATTCCTGATTTTATTTTATTTTATTTAATTTTTGTTTTTTCAAGGTAAGGTCTCACTCTAGCTCAGGATGACCTGGAATTCACTACGTAGTCTCAGGGTGGCCTTGAACTCACAGCAAATCCTCCCAAGTGCTGGGATTAAAGGTGTGCGCCACCACGCCCGGCTAATTTTAAGATTTTAAAGCATTAGCTACATCTATATTCCAAAGAAAGAGCCACAGAGCTTTTGCCTAATGAGTCAGGATTAGACTTGGCTTTGAGTAGCAGAGAAGCAAATTCTCTGTGGTGTAGATATCACAGCGTGGGTGCCCATGGGTGCTGGGCTTTGGCTTGGCCTTGTCCCCTCTGGTTCAAGACGTAGATGCAGTCAGCAAGTCCAACCAGCAGGCCGGGGAAGGAGGGAGAGGGGACAAAGAGCAAGGACAGGCCAGCTGCCCTTGTAAGGTCCCTGGACTCCACCACAGGACACTATTAACACTTTTCTTTATGGTAACTGGTCAGAACCTGGTCACATGACCACACGTAGCTGCGACAAAGGTCGAGAAATGTCATCTTCAGTCTGAGTCCTTCTCTGTCTGTGGAAGATGGACAGAGTAAAACGGACAGAACTCAGGCGTGTCTGCTCTAGCCAGTTTGTCTGCTGGTCGCTCACCTTGTGTGTCTGTTTGCTGCCTGCTGGTGTGGGCCCCCGGAGAGTGACCTTCCCCTCTGTCTGCAGCTATGCCGTGCCCACCATCTCTGGTGTACAGTCACTGCGAGCAGGGCTGTCCCCGGCACTGCGATGGCAACACCAGCTCCTGTGGGGACCGCCCCCTGGAAGGCTGCTTCTGCCCCCCGCACCAGGTCATGCTGGAAGGCGGCTGTGTCCCCGAGGAGGCCTGTACCCAGTGTGTCACGGAGGACGCCGTCCGACATCAGGTGGGCGCTCTGCTCTGTGCCCTCAGGTAGGGCGGCTCCTCTCTTGGTTTGCTCCCTTCCGACTTCTGCAGCCAGGAGACTCTTAAGGGGTCATTGAGGGATAAAGGGGGGGGGGCAGCTTTGAATTCATACAGATCTTGGTTCAGATCCTGGATCTCTCCTGGATTCAATGTAGGGTCAAACACCAGAGTGTTGTCACCATGTCACTCGTATTCGTTTTGTCCCTGCGTGGAGGATGCTATAGGAGCCCAGGAGGGAAAGAGAAACGGTGTATTGTATGGTGATATCTGCCTTTCTTCTGATGTACTGGGTTCCTTGTACGACTGGATCTGCTTTGTCTCAATGTTCTTTAAAGGTGTGATTTTCAGGGCTGGAGAGATGGCTTAGTGGGCTGGAGAGATGGCTTAGTGGTTAAGCGCTTGCCTGTGAAGCCTAAGGACCCCGGTTCGAGGCTCAGTTCCCCAGGACCCACGTTAACCAGATGCTCAAGGGGGCGCACACATCTGGAGTTCGTTTGCAGAGTCTGGAAGCTCTGGCGCGCCCATTCTCTCTCTCTCTCTCTCTCTCTGCCTCCTTCTCTCTGTCGCTGTCAAATAAATAAATAAACAAACAAAAAACATTTTTAAAAAGGTGTGCTTTTCAGGGCAATAGTGACTTTCAGGCCAAGTGAGTTTAAAGAATACTAGCTGAACAGCTTAACAAATTTTTTAAAAAAATTATTTATTTTTTTATTTCAGAGAGAGAGAGAGAGAGAGAGAGAGAGAGAGAATATGGATGTGCCAGGGCCTCTAGCTACTGCAAACAAACTCCAGATGCATGTGTCACCTTGTGCATCTGTCTTACGTGGGCACTGGGGAATCGAACCTGGGTCCTTAGGCTTCACAGGCAAATGCCTTACCTGCTAAGTCATCTCTCCAGCCCCTTAACAGATTTTTTTTTAATGGAAAGATTTATTGATCTTTAAATACTACAGTCTTCTTTTTATTTTTATTTCTCTGCAAGAGGGTGAGAGAGAGAGAGAGAGAGAGAGAGAGAGGGAGAGACTGAAAGATAAAGAAAGAAAGCATGGGCACATGAGGGCCTCTTGCCATTGTAGATAAACTCCAGACACATGCACCGCTTGGTGTATCTGTCTTTACTTGGGTTCTGGGAGTTGACTCCATGCTAACAGGCTTTGCAAATAAATGTCTTTAAACATCAGCCATCTTTCTAGCCCTCAACAATTTTATTTTATTTTATTTCTTTGGTTTTTCAAGGTAGGGTTTCACTGTAGGCCAGGCTGACCTGGAATTCACTCTGTAGTCTCAGGGTGGCCTTGAACTCACAGCGATCCTCCTACCTCTGCCTCCAGAGTACTGGGATTAAAGGCGTGCCCCACCATGCCCCGTTCAGCAGATATTTTAAATTGCAATGTTCTTTAGTGCTACTAACGTGCAAATGTACATTGCAGATGTTTAGGATGGCTTTGTTTCTTCAACGCATTTGATCACGGAATGTGTTGTGAGCATGCTTGTAACATACCTTTGAACTAGGCGCCTACCAGAATGCACTAGCTCTTCTCACATTGCTCATGAATATGCACAGAAACCGAGCAACTAGGAGTGCAGCGAACTTGCCTGTGGCCACTGTTACTGATGGACTTGGGAGGTGGACCCGGAAGTGGGAGCTCCGTGTAAGCCCAAAGATCTCGTCCTTTCTGTTACAGAAGAGTGCTATTTTGGTTGCATCTATCTTAAGGCCAATTTGCTTAAGTCCTTGGATTTTTTAGCTTTAAAAAAAAATTTTTTTTTGTTTATTTTGTATCAGACAGCTTTTGGTTTGCTGAGATGAACTTCCAGACCAGGCACAGTTATGGAGGAATGGATATTTATTGAAGCTTACAGATCCAGGGGAAGTTCCATAATGGCAGAAAAAGCTGGCCTGCCTTCACAGGACCAAGCAGAGAGAGAGAGAGAAGCACAAGCCTAAAGGTCAAAAGCCACAGCACACTACACTTTGCATATCTTTAGATTGAAATCTAAAACCCACCACCACACCTTAAGATCCACCCAGTGACATTGCCTCCAGCCAGATGTGGCTAGAAATGCAAACTACAAACAAATAAACAACTGAATATATTGGGGGCCACCTATTCTATTCAAACCACCACATTTCTATTTATTTATTTGAGAGCGACAGAGAGAGAGAGAGAAAGAAGCAGATAGAGAGAATGGGCGCACCAGGGCCTCCAGCCACTGCAAACGAACTCAAGACGCGTGCTCCCCCTTGTGCATCTGGCTAACGTGGGTCTTACGGAATCAAGCTTCGACCTGGGGTCCTTAGGCTTCACAGGCAAGCACTTAACCGCTAAGCCATCTCTCTAGCCCAGCTTGCTTTTTTCTTTTTTTTTTAGGAGCTAGTGAGTGCACTTTGAAAGGGCATCTACCAAACTTTCCCATCCTTGTCTCTAATGACAGTGACCTCTTTTGCAAGTTGAGGCCACGCATAGGGGCCGGAGCTGGCGCAGCGTGCGTCTGCGCCCATGTGGGCGTGTGCAGCGGTCCCCTCCTTTCCCCTCGCCGGCCATGCTACCAGGCATAGTGGTCTTCTACCCAGGGAGAATGTTCCGTGGTCATGGGTTGCCCTCAAGACCTAACCTACTGGGTATCACCAGGGAGAACCTTCCTGTCTTAGCGTGCCAGGTGAGGTAGCTTACCCCTGTGTGTAGTGACAACTAGGAGGCCTTGTGGTACAGCTGGCCGTCCGAGGAGAACAATGGACGCGGTAATCACAGTAGCTACAGTATTACGTCCCTGACATTGTAAGCCGGGAAGGGGAATTTTTAAATTTAATTAATTAATTATTATTTATTTATTTATTATTTTTTAAAAAAATTTTATTTTATTTATTTATTTTTTTACAGTCAGTTTGGTACCATTATTAGGCTCATCCGTGACCTACCCCCTCCCCTTGGCCCCTCCTTGTTGAGGTATACGGGTCATGCATTGTGGAGTTAGCCCACAGTTATGGGTAAGCTAAATGTCTCTGCATATCATGACCCAACATGTGACTCTGACATTCTTTCCGCCCCCTCTTCCGCAATATTTCCCTGAGCCATGTTGGGTTCATTTTTGGTCTGCTTCAGTGATGAAGTGTTGGGGGCCTCTGAGGCTCTGGCTCTCTGATTTGGTAGGAGTTGATTTTTCTCTGTGCTGATCTCCTTCCCCCTTGTGCTGGTATCCGGTTCATCAGGAAAACAGCGCCCTTGCTTGTTTCTCCAATTTTTCTTAGTTTCAGCCGGGGCCCTTTTGAGGTATGATGGGGTGGCTCTCTCCTTAGGATCTACATCTATCTTTCTTTCCCCGGGATTTGCAGCGCAGCTAGGCGGTCGCCATCTTCGCCGGAAGCCCTTATTTTATTTATTTGAGAGAGAGAGACAGATAGAGAGAGAATGGCTGTGCCTGCCTTATGTGGGTCCTGGGGAATCAAACCTGGGTCCTTTGGCTTTGCAAGCCTTGACTGCTAAGCCATCTCTCCAGGCCTTTTCAAAAAAAGGTCCTCCCTAAGGCCCTCTAGGATCATGAGCACATATCCTGTGGAATAAATGCGAAGACTGAGGCTCAGGTGGCAGGTGGTAGCAAAGCTAGGATTGCCGTTGGAAGCACCAGGTCTGCCCGTGGTGTCCCAGCCCTGCCATGGACCCCAGTAGAAGCAGGAGCTAACCTTTGAGCTACCCGGACATCGATGTAGGCATGGGCATCTCTTCAGGCTGTGGCTTCGATGGTGTCGTCCGCTCCGGGTTAGCTGTTGGATTTCATCCCAGTGGCCCTTGGAGCTCATTGCGGGACAGGTGAGCAGGGAGAGAAGCCCAGTCACACTCTTCCACTGTATTCAAACCGCCACACTGTAGCCGCGCGTGGTGGCGCACGCCTTTAATGCCAGCACTCGGGAGGCAGAGGTAAGAGGATCGTGGTGAGTTCGAGGCCACCCTGAGACTACATAGTGAATTCCAGGTCAGCCTGTGCTAGAGTGAGACCCTACCTCGAAAAACTAAACAAAACAAAACAATGGAAAAAAAAAAGAGTCAAATTGCCGAATCAAGTAACTGCTTGGATCATAATGTTCCCCACATATGTTGGCAAAAGCTAATACTCCTCTCTCTGATTTGCGTCAGTCACTTTGGGCTCTTTCGGGGCCCAGTGATGCGTCCCGTTTACGTATGGCGTACCACTGGTTCTGCTGGGAATGATGCGCTACTCTCAAAGACAGGAGCACTGTCCTCTTCTTTGGTTTCCTGGGCTGGGAAGCGCTTTTGCAAGGCCTCTGGCTCATGAGCGCTGTGTGTCTGCAGGTCCTGAGAGCCTGAGCCCGTGAATTCAAACCTCCCTTCCACTGTTCCTCTCTCACTCGCTTTCCCTGCTCTGCTGTGTTTGCCTTCAACACAACACATTGGAATAGGCATTTGAGTTGCGTTAAGGAATCTGTCCAAATAGTGAAATATTTTCGACATAAAAAGTTTTATGTTAAAAAAAAATCAAGTGTCATAAAATCAATCAAGCCCTTTGACGAGAACACAGCCGGTTTCGGTTATTCAGAAAATAGAGTTTAAATGAGAGAAAACGAATATCCGTATCCAGCCACCTGCGTTTTCAGCTTCCGCTTTCAAAGCAGAGAGAACGAAAAATCTAATATGAGGACCGTTTGCATTAGATGACTTTTTAGACTGAAAAATATAAAGCCCCGAAAAAATCCTCCTTCAGGGAAATAAAGCAAGGTTTAAATCTATCGTACCCTGGGAAAGGGGAAAATATTTACCAGTTTCCATAGCTCTCGCTTCTCTCACGGAATGCTCCGTGGAGGTGTGAGCGTCCATGGCAGGCTCGGAGGGCTCCGGGCTGCCCACGGGCTGTCTCTCCCGGGAGCTGCTGGCCAAGGGCTGGTGCTCTGCAGCCATGCCCACCCCGGCTCAGCAAGGCCCGTGTGTGGGGGGGGCCCAGCACCGCTTGGCCTCACCCTCAGTCTCTGTGGCTCTGAAACTCCCGTTCAGGGCCAGCGTGTGATGTGCGTCTTGCACGGAATCTGCTGGCCAGTGGTGGGTGGTGTGTGAAGACATGCTTGGGCTGAGAGTTTGGCTGTCGCTAGGTGGTTCGTTTTGGATGTTTTACTCTTATCTTGAACAGCAGCTTGACCCTGGCACTCAAGCAGCTGAGTGTGTGTGTGTGTGTGTGTGTGTGTGTGTGTGTGTGAGAGAGAGAGAGAGAGAGAGAGAGAGATCTGTGCATCTGCGCCCTCTGCTGGCCATCTGGTGCATAGCTAGACCTGCCGAACCTCAAAAGGTCACCTTTTAGCCTATTGTCTCAAACCTTCTAGGGGCTACTGTCTTGAGCAGAAGGAGAAAGACCTGCCTTTGGGCATCTGCTGTGGGCCTGCACGCTCCTGGGTTATCCGGAAACTTCCTTATTCTTTAGTCTGACTACCTGGAGCGTACATTTAGGAACAGAAGCGCGCTCCTAGGACCCCTCCTTTTCCGTCTCCTCACTCACTGTAGACCCCAGGCCTCCAAGGCCAGCACCCCATGCTTCCTCCCCGGCTCCCTGCAGCCTTGGGGTAGGAATCGCAGCGGTTACAGCCTCTCTCTTGGGTTTTCTTCTTGAGGCAGGGTCTCATTATAGAGCCAAGGCTGGCTCCTGCCTCGCCCTCCCTCGTGGGCTGGGATTACAGAGGTGCACCCGGCTCCCTTTTGCATTTCTAGTCCTAGTCCTTCCTTTCTCCATCCTGCTCGCAGTCACCAGCTTTGTTTGTTTTAACACACTTCTTTCTTTTTAAAATAATTTCATTTTAGAGAGAAGAGAGAGACAGAATTGGTGTGCCAGGGCCTCCAGCCCCTGCACTTGAACACCAGGTGCTTGCGCCACCTAGTGGTCATGTGCGACCTTGCGCTTGCCTCACCTTTGTGCGACTGGCTTATGTGGCATCTGGAGAGTCGAACATGGGTCCTTAGGCTTCTCACGCAAGTGCCTTAACCTCTAAGCCATCTCTCCAGCCCCCTAACACACTTCTTTCTGAGGCAGGTCCTGTAACAAGTGTCAGGCTGCATCTAGCCCTCTGAGTTGCCAACCCACTCAGGAGGATACACAAAAGTCTGTCTGCCTACTTCACCCCCATGCCAGGCCACCCCAGCCCCATGCCCACTTACTCGTCATTTGCTCTACTCTGCTCTACCTGGAGTTTCCTCTCCTTTCCTCTGTCCAAAACCCTCCCATGCTTCCTAAGTGTGCCTTGGGACACCTTGTGACCTTCTGAAGTGCCCTTTCTTTCTTTCTTCTTTCTTCTTTCTTTCTCTTTTTTTAAAAAAAATTTTGTTTATTTTTTTATTTATTTGAGAGTGACAGACAGAGAGAGGAAGAGGGAGAGGGAGAGAGAGAGAGAATGGGCGCGCCAGGGCTTCCAGCCACTGCAAACGAACTCCAGACGCGTGTGCCCCCTTGTGCATCTGGCTAACGTGGGTCCTGGGGAATCGAGCCTCGAACTGGGGTCCTTAGGCTTCACAGGCAAGCACTTAACCGCTAAGCCATCTCTCCAGCCCTTTCTTTCTTTTTTTGAGGTAGGGTCTCACTCTGGCTCAGGCTGACCTGGAATTCACTATGCAATCTCAGGGTGGCCTCGAACTCATGGCTATCCTCCTACCTCTGCCTCCCTAGTGCTGGGATTAAAGGCGTGCACCTCCACGCCTGCCTAAATATTTTATTTATTTATGACAGAGAGAGAGAGAGAGAGAATGGGCACAATAGGGCATCTAGCTGCTGTAAATAAACTCCAGATGCATGTGCCCCCTTGTGCATCTGGCTTACGTGGGTCCTGGAGAATTGAACCGGGATCCATTGGCTTTGCAGGCAAATGTGAAGCACACTTTCTTTTTCTTTCTTTCCTTCTTCCCTTCCTTCCTTCTTCCCTTCCTTCCTTCCTTCTTTCCTTTCCTCCCTCTCTTCTTTCCTTCCTTCCTCAGAGGCTGTTTAACTTGAAATTTCTTTTTTTTTTTTTTTCCAAGGTAGGGTTTCACTCTAGCTTAGGCTGACCTGGAATTCACTATGGAGTCTCAGGGTGGCCTCGAACTCACGGCGATCCTCCTACCTCTGCCTCTTGAGGGCTGGGATTAAAGGCGTGAGCCACCATGCCCGGCTTAACTTGAATTTAATTCATTATTTTGGATATGTGTGTGTGCGTGTGCATGTGGTGTACGTACGTGTGTATGCAGGTGTGTGTGTAAGGTAGAAGAGGCTGCTCAGTGTCTTCCTCGATCGTTCATCCATCTGAGCTTCCACCTGAGACAGAGCTGTTCACTGGACCTGAAGCTCCTTGTTTTACTGTTGATCCTCCTGTCCCCGTCCTCCTGGCATTGACAGGCATGTGTGACCATGCTGAGCTGTTCATGTGGATGCTGGGAATTGAACTCAACTCCTCGTGCTTATGCAGCAAGCACTCTTTCCTGCTGAGCCATCTCTGTGGCCCCTGCGTTTAGTTTCAAGCGTGAGTTTAGGTTAATCCTGACAGCTGAGTAGCGAGTGAGTGCCTGGCTCTGCATCTCACACGTAAGGTCACCGCTCTGCAGCAGGCCCTCAGCCAGCCACCCCCTCATCAGTCCTGCCGGCCTGAGCACCCTCGTTGTAAAGCAGGGAAACTGAGGCACAGAAGAATGTAGCCCATCCTGGAGCTTGAGTGTGTGCAGCTGTGGGAAGGGCTGTCGTGTCTCTGGCAGACCCTCTCCTGAGGAAGCAGAGTGACACAAGGAGTCTTCCTCCCCTCCTCTCAGTCCGTCCCACCCTATTGTCTTTTTTAAAAAAAATTTTACTTATTTATTAGAGAGAAAGAGGCAGATAGAGAAAGAGACAATGGGCGTGCCAGGGCCCCCAGCCACTGCAAACGAACTCCAGACGTGTGCGCCCCCTTGTGCATGTGGCTAACGTGGGTCCTGGGAGAATCGAACCTGGGGTCCTTAGGTTTCTCGGGCAAGCCCTTTAACAGCTAAGCCATCTCTCCAGCCCACCACCCCGTTGTCTTAAGCCAGGCACAGACACACTTTTCCAGGCTATAACCTACCTTCACATTTGGCTTGGGGAGACCTTTCTAGCTTTGTTTAATCTACTGCCACCATCAGAGAAGCTCTCGGGAAGGTTCCATGGCTCTCTAAAACTCTATGCCTGTCACTTCCCCCGAAAGCAGCAAGGCAAGAGCTTTTCTCCAGCTTCTCCCCGTCAGCCCCTCTGGCTCTTGCTTGCCTTGCCGTGTTCACGTGCGTGGCTCTTGCAGGAAGAGGGGTCAGGAACCGGGCCTCGGGGAGAGAAAGCCCAGCCCCAGGAGGGGCTTTGCCTGTGAGCATCCTGGGCCCTTTGCTGAGCCTTGTTACCCCCCTCAGTTCCTGGAGACCTGGATCCCGGACCACCAGCCCTGTCAGATCTGCACATGCCTCAGTGGGAGGAAGATCAACTGCACGTCACAGCCCTGCCCCACGGCCAGAGGTGAGAGGGTTCTCCTGGCTGCCGCCCAATTCTTATCTGGACTGGGGGGAGGTGGCTTTCTTGATGACTCTGTGTTTCCCCCTTGCTGGACCCATGCCCCGCCCTCCTGTCCCAATGCTGGCGTGCGACTCAAGAGTCCTCGGAAGGCTTTAAAGTTGAGGGTGTCCCGACCCCGTGGCCTCTAAATCCCGTGCTGGAAGCACTGACCACGCTCTCTGAGGTGGACCATCGCTTCTTCCTCTGACTTTTCTTCACCTTTCTTCTTCCGCAGCTCCCGCATGCGGTCCCTGCGAAGTCGCCCGTCCCAGGAAGGACGCGGGCCAGTGCTGCCCTGACTACGAGTGTGGTATGCGCCTGCCTCCCGTGTCCCCGCAGGGTCCCCAGCCCAGCCCAGCTTGGGGAGAAACATGCCATAGCCGCCAAAAAGATGGGTGCGTTCTTGGCTGGGCGCGGTGGCGCACGCCTTTAATCCCAGCACTCGAGAGGCAGAGGTAGGAGGATCGCCGTGAGTTCGAGGCCACCCTGAGACCAAAAGAAAAAGATGGGTACGCTCTTAGTCACATAGCATTGCAAAAGCCAGACAGACTAGACTATCATTTATGTACTAACATCTATCTATCTATCTATCTATCTATCTATCTATCTATCTATCTTAATTCATCATCCCATCTCTCTCTCTTTCTTTTTTGAGATAGGGTCTTGCTTTAGCCCTGGCTGACCTGGAACTCACTATGTAGTCTCAGGGTGGCCTCAAACTCACGGCGACCCTCCTACCTCTGCCTCCCAAGTGCCGGGATTAGAGGAGTGCGCCATCATGCCTGGCCCATCTCTCTCTTATCTCCATCTCTTGGACCGTTACCTAAAATAGTAGAAGGACACAGGAGTGGGCGTGTAGGTCCCATCCTCAGGCATTATAAGAGTAACCTTACAAATTCTGCATGGACCTTTCTCGCTTGGCCCTCAGTGTGTGACCTGGTGAGCTGTGACCCGCCCGTGGTGCCTTCCTGTGAAGGAGGTCTCCAGCCAACCCTGACGAACCCTGGCGAATGCAGACCCACCTACACCTGCGGTAAGGCCACTGTGGGCGAGCAGGTACGACGGGCCGTTCTGCAGTGGCCCTGAGAAGCCGTCTTCTCCTCCTAGATAATCCCATTCCCCTTTTTCAACTAGCTGAATCTGGATTGAGGGTGATTTGGGAAAAGGGGTTGAGGACACAGTGAACTGCGTCTGCTGACAGTCCTAGCTGGTCAGTGCAGTGGTGTGGACGCAGAGTCAGAGGCTCCCTTTGTGAGTTAGCTTAAGTAGCGTCTGGGGCTCGGGCTCTAGGACTGCAGACCCTCGAGCCCTTTGTCCCTGTGCGGCCAAGGCAGCCCTGTGTTCCTTCACTAATGAACTTATTCCCAAACAAAATTAGTGGTTTTTTTTTGTTGTTGTTGTTTTCCTCTGTAGGTTTATAAGTTAATCATAATTTTTAGCCTTATATTGGGCTAAAACAAGACAAGGCAAGAAACAGAAGCCTGTGTTTCACTGTCAGGATCCATTCTAAGCACGGTGGCATTCTTGTTCTCCTAATATAGAATCTCACTTGGGTTCCTCGCTCCGAAGCTCCCGGAGTGGAGGGGACAAAGGCAGTTGGTACCGGGCACAGGATACAAGGATGGACTTTGCATTTTTTAAAATTGTTTTTGGTTTATTTTTATTTATTTATTTGAGAGCGACAGACAAAGAAAGAGAGAGAGAGAGAGAGAGAGAGAGAGAGAGAGAGAATGGGCACGCCAGGGCCTCCAGCCACTGCAAACGAACTCCAGACGCGTGAGCCCCCTTGTGCATCTGGCTAACGTGGGTCCTGGGGAATCGAGCCTTGAACCGGGGTCCTTAGGCTTCATAGGCAAGCGCTTAACCGCTAAGCCATCTCTCCAGCCCTGGACTTTGCATTTACGAAATAACACTGTGGGTCTGACAGGATCACCGCCAACCTTTCACTCCCACGCTGCGGGAGGACTGAGAACCGTAGAGGCGTGTGTTGTAGGGACCGAGGTGGGGCTAGGATCATGGGTACAATGGCATGTGAGAGTGCCTACCAGCCACGGGGTGCCCAGGCCTCTCTGGGTTTTAAGGGTGAGGGCTGGGCCTCTGAGAGTCAATAGCTGGAAGCGTCTTGCCTTCCCATGTGCAAGGACCCAGCCGCCTTCCCTTCTCCATGAGGATTCCCAGGCTCATCTTTTCCCTCTTCACCAAGCTTGCCTCTCTGCAGACTGTGTTTTGGTGTAGCGGGATTTCATGCAGTCCCCAAGCTTGGCAGTGGGCACACCGACTTAGTCCCTGGTCCTGGGGTTCCCCAGCCCTGGGCTTAGCAATGGGCATACCCGACTTAGTCCCTGGTTCTGGGGTTCCTCCTCCCTGGGCTAAGCATGGGCACACCCGACTTAGTCCCTGGTCCTGGGGTTCCCCAGCCATGGGCTCAGCAGTGGGCACACCCGACGTAGTCCCTGGGTCTTGGCCTTCCCACGGCCCTGCCACAGCCAAGTACTTAGGGGTACCCGATGGGCGTAGTGCTCCGCATGGTAGGACTGAGGCGTCCCTCTGGCTGCCCTCAGCCTGCAGAAAGGAGGAGTGCACAACTGTGTCCCCCCCCGCCTGTCCCCCGCACCGGACGCCCGCCCTCCGCAAGACCCAGTGCTGCGATGAGTACGAGTGTGCTTGCAGCTGTGCCAACTCCACCGCGAGCTGCCCGCTCGGGTACCTGTCCTCGGCCACCACCAACGACTGTGGCTGCACCACAGTCACCTGCGTGCCCGACAAGGTAGGCGCTGCTCTGGCTGGGGCAGTGGGCCAGCTCCTCAGGGGACACCCTCACCTGCGTAGCTAGTTCTCCCTCCCTCCCCGAGCCAAATGAGAAGGGGCGGTGAGCGGGAGGGGGTCAGACCTCCATCTTGTCCACATGGGAATTTTACTAACTCAGGAGTATCACAGTGGAACTTCTATGTGTTCAGCATGGTGGGGTACTGAGGGTGTAGGCGGTTATGGCTCCTACCTTTAAAGAGCTTATTCGTGCGCGGCGTGGTGGCGCACGCCTTTAATCCCAGCACTCGGGAGGCAGAGGTAGGAGGATCGCCGTGAGTTCGAGGCCACCCTGAGACTCCATAGTGAATTCCAGGTCAGCCTGGGCTAGAGTGAGACCCTACCTCAAGAAACCAAAAAAAAAAAAAAAAAGCTTATTCGTAGGTTAGTTAGCCAAGGAAATGGTACGATTTCATCCATTATTTAGTGAGTAGTAGTTAATAGTGTACTCATTTGATAGCAACCACTTATCCATCCGTCTGTCCATCCATCCATCAACCATCCAGGCAACCATTCCCCAACTGCTCTTGCTTACCAGGAAGTAAAATAACCTTAGACAAAGCAGAATAAATACTCGATTCTTTTCCTTACCCATTTTCCGAGCTGACACCTAATGGAGATGACCAGAGTATTGGTAAATACTTTTAGCGTGTACTGTGACAGCGTTTACTAAGTGTTGCTGTGAACTCATAGACGCCTTTGTATTTGACGAGATCGGATTCCTTGTGATCTACATCGTTGTTACCGATCAGCCACTTGGTCCTGTGTGTGGCAAACAGGAGCCACCTGGAATTTGTTCTGGATCCTATGGCATGGGACCCTGGTGCTCCCGGCCCTCTTGCTTTCTGACATGATGGGGGAGGTGTGGACCAGGCTGATCTCCTGCCCTTTTCCTCATTTCTTCCATTAGTCGAGTTTTCAGGGAGGATTGTGCTTAGGAACACAGCCTTGGCCCCAGGAACCATCCCTGCTTCTGAGTGTCTTTGTCTCTAGTGGCTCTCGGTGAAGAGAGCTGAGAGATACACAGTTTCAGAGCATGGAAACCTTGAGGTTCACAGTGATATTTGGATTCAAATTTTAATGGCAGGGTTTTGCTAAGTTTTAAAAATTTTATACTCGTGTCACTTATATTCTAAGTTGAAAATTGTGGTTTCCTAATGTATTAACCTATTTACTTAAAAAAAATGTTTCATTTATTTATTTGAGAGAGATAGAAAGAGGGAGGAAGGGAGGGAGAGAGAGAAAGAGAAAGACAGAGAGAGAGAGAATGAATGAGAGTGGACATGCCAGGGCCTCTAGCCACTGCAAACAAACTCCAGACGCATGTGCCATCTTGTGCATCTGGCTTACATGGGTATTGGAGAATTGAACCTGGGTCCTTAGGCTTCTCAGGTAAGTACCTTAACCACTGAGCAATCTCTGCAGTCCTTATTTATTTATTTATTGATTTGAGGGGGGGGGGGCAGATAGTGAATGGGCATGCCATGGCCTCTAGCCATTACAAATGAACTCTAGATGCATGCACCACCTTGTGCTTCTGACTTACATGGGTACTGGGGAATTGAACCTGGGTCCTTTGGCTTTTCTGGAAGGCATCTTAACCACTAAGCCATACCCATAATGATTTAAAATTATAGTGCTATCATCACTAATTATTTTTCTCTTGTGATTGTGCCACTGCCTCACTATCCTGTTAATAAGATATTTCAGTGTGTTTTTCATTTAAAGGGGGATTTTATTTCTTTTTGCTTTAAAATTTTTATTATATAAACATTACTTTAACGTCTAAATTATAAACTAGTACATGTTCTGAGAATTCATACTTACAGACCTGCTTTCTTTCTTATTCTTTAAAAAATCTTTTTAGTTTTTTCTTTTTGAAAATAGAATGACAATTTACATTTTCACACTTCTTCCTAGTTGTTACGGGGAAGGTAGCATATTATGAAAATTGACGCAGTTTTTCTTCTTATTTAACTATGTATAATGAAGGCTATTTTATTATATTGAGTTCAGCCTTTTTTCCCCCCACTACATAGATACACCCTAGTTTATTCAACAAGTTCTCTATTAATGGACATTTGAGTTACTTCAGGCTTTCACTATTATTAGTATTATTATACTAAACAAGTACCTTTGTGGATGTGTTATTTTTGACTTTTGCCAATGCATCTTTGGATAGATTGTTAGGAGTGAGATTCTGGGTCAAGTGGTCAATCTCGTGTTCTTTAGTTCAGCATCACTGAGTTCTCTTCTCCATGGGGCTGGGGACACTTTTCTAACAGGCTTCCTAACAGAGGAACCAGGTGTCTCTTTCAGCACCATTCAGCTCATTCCACAGGGAGACTGGCTTCAAAGTATTTGTACCGCTCTTATGTCAAGGGACGCACGACCTGTTCTCTATCTTTGGAGGGCACGTTTGGGATTGATTTCAAAATTGCTATTAGGTCCCTGGATCAGACAGTCTCCTGCCTGTTTCACTCATGTCTGAGCGCTGTGCAAGGCATTCACCCCTGGCTTGGATATTCCAGTTCCAACAGTCTTTGTAATCCCACTCTCCATGTCTCCTCCATCATCCTTATCTCAAGTGCCCATCTTCCATACCCCAGAGCCTTTGCTTGCGATAGGGTTAGGGTCCTGGTATCCTTCCCAATCCACCTCACCTTCTTGCTCCTCAGGGGACAGGGGGCTCAGAGTGGAGAAGTCCTGTAGCAGACAGCCTCAGGGTCGCGGAGCTGAAATTCCGATCCAGGGGAAGTTCTATGATGGGAGAAGAAGCTGGCCTGCCTTCTCAGGTCCAAGCAGAGAGAGAGAAGCACAAGCCTAAAAGCCAAAAACCGCACAGCACAGCACAGCACACTTCCGGGAACTCCAGGCGGAACTAGGCACTATGCGTATCTTTAGATTGGAATTTCAAACCCACCACCACACCTTAAGGTCCTCCCAGTGACATCGCCTCCAGCAAGGTGGCTGCAGATGCAAACTACAAACTAATAAAACACTGACTATATTGGGGGCCATCTGTTCAAACCACCACAGGTCCTCAGTCCAAGGAGATTACTGGGTCCAAGCACTTAGGTGCAGTTTCTGTGTGACACAGAAAGGAGGTGTATGCTCTTAAAGCAACATGGAGGGCAGACTATGCAGCTAGTGTGCTATCCCCAAGCCTGGAGGCCACAGAGGGTCCCTCAGGGCCACTCCCGGTTTAGACCAGGAGGCTTTCCTAAGACTGAGTGTCACAGAAGGGAAGAGGACCATGTCAGTGTAATGGGTGTCTCTCTATGTGGAGGGACCTCCCTGGCTTTATGTGCAGCCATTTGCTCAGCCTCTGAGCATCTTCCACTTCCAGGGAAGTGGTCACGCTTGTTCAAGTGAACCCAATGGGTCCTTCACAGACGCTTTGTGCCACCAGGTTTGTGTCCACCGAGGCACCATCTACCCTGTGGGCCAGTTCTGGGAGGAGGGCTGCGACGTCTGCACCTGCACCGACACGGAAGACGCTGTGATAGGCCTGCGGGTGGCGCAGTGCTCTCAGAAACCCTGTGAGGACAGCTGCCGGCCGGTGAGTGGGGCAGAAGGACTGGGTGCTCTTGGGGCCTTCCGGTAGGGAAGATTGGAAGGGGATGTTAGGAAAGAGCTATGAGAGAGAGAGAGAGAGAGAACTGGAGGATAGAACACACCATTCAAGGGACTTTCACCAACTAAGCTGTACCTCCAGTAGTTTGGTTTGATAGAATGATTTGATCCATTCATGACATCAGAGGCCTAATGATCCAACCGTCCCCCAAAGGTCCACTTTTGGATGATGGAGAATGGGGACCGAGCCTCCCATACGTGCACTTCTGTGGAGACATTTCAAACTGTAACAGGCTGGGTAAAACTGCTGTGAGAAGAGAATTGCTGGGCCACCCTTATGTGGTCTATCCTCGGCCAGTGGGCATGACTGTCACATGGTTTTAAGTCTAGAGGGCAGAGGTGATGTGAGCAGAGCCAGACGGGATAAAATGCCTTGAGAAGAAGTCTGGATTTTTCCTCTCTTGTCCGCCACCCGGATCTCTATGTAAGCTGTGACTCTTCTGTGATTGTTCCTCATCCAGTTTCCACATAGGCTGGGGATTTTCAGGTCCTGTTTACTTATTTATCTTATTTAAAAAAATTTTTTTATTGCAACTTCTATTATTATAGGCAATAAACCACGATAATTCCCTCTCCCCCTCACTTTCCCCTTCGCCACGCCATGCTCCATCGCATCCCCTCCCCCTCTCATTCAGTCTCTCTTTTATTTTGATGCCATCACCTTTTCCTCCTATTTTGAGGGTCTACTGTAGGTAGTGTCAGACGCTGTGAGGTCGTGGGTATCCATTTTGTGTCTGGAAGAGTGCATTGTAAGCAGTCCTGCCCTTCCTTTGCCTCTTACATTCTTTCTGCCACCTCTTCCTCAATGGACCCTGAGCCTTGGAAGGTGTGATAGAGATGTTTCAGTGCTGAGCACTCCTCTGTCACTTCTTCTCAGCACCATGGAGTCCAGAGGTCACTGTCAGGCCCTGTTTATAATTTGAGGTATCAAAAATATGATGGCTGTTCCCCAAATCCAGTGTGTGTATGGCCTGCTCCTAAGGCAGCTGTCCTTACACACTGAAGACAGATAAGATCTTGAAGTAAAAGAGGGGGCAGCCATCTTTAGGGAGAATTTTGTGTCAAATTCAGCTCACTGGCTAGATCCTGGCACCATGACTGCATCTTTTCTTCCCTTTCTTTCTTTCTTTCTCTCTCTCTCTCTCTCTCTCTCTTTCTTTCTTTCCTTTCAAGGTAAGGTCTCACTCTAGCCCAGGCTGACCTAGAATTCACTATGGAGTCTCAGGGTGGCCTCGAACTCACGGCGATCCTCCTGCCTCTGCCTCCCGAGTGCTGGGATTAAAGGCGTGCGCCACCGCGCCTGGCTTCCATGCCTGCATTTTTGTCAGGAGACGGTCACAGGGAAGCAGATCGAGGCAGGAGGGAGCTGTGCTTGCTTCTGCAGTGTGAGCTGCAGGGAAGGCCAGGCTCTGGGTGCGTGACGGCATGACGGAGGGAGGGCTGGGAGTGCGTGCACGCGTGGAGAGCCGTTCCGTCCCACCTGCCCTGCGGACACCGAGGGTGGGTGGTGGCGCTTGGTGTCCTTGGGAGAGGATGAAGTGGGAGCACGAAACCGTGGAAGTCTCTTGGTCTCCACCTCTCTCCATCAGCCACAGGCGGAGACAACTTGCTATCTGAAACAGAGTGCTGTTTGGAGTTCATTTAAAAAAATTTTGTTTGGTTTTTATTTATTTATTTGAGAGTGACAGACAGAGACAGAGAAAGAGAGAGAATGGGTGCACCAGGGCCTCCAGCCACTGCAAACGAACTCCAGACGTGTGCGCCCCCTTGTTCATCTGGCTAACGTGTGTCCTGGGGTATCGAACCTGGGTCCTTTGGCTTTGTAGGAAAACGCCTTAACAGCCAAGCCATCCCTCCAGCCCTGGCCTTTTTTTTTTTTCTTAATGAGAGAGCAAGAGCGAAAGTGAGCGTAAGAGAGGGAATTGTCACGCCAGGGTCTCCAGCCACTGTAATCAAACTCCAGATGTGTGTGCAACCTTGTACATGTGTCACTCTGTGCTTCTGGCTTACATGGGATCTGGGGAGTCGAACATGGGTCCTTAGGCTTCGCAGGCAGGCACCTTAACCACTGTTTAAGTCAGGTTCACATTGCTGGCAGAAATCACCCAACCAAGAGCAGCTTGTGGGGGAAAAAGAGGTTTATTTTGGCTTACAGGCTAGAGGGGAAGCTCCATGATGGCAGGGGAAAACGATGGCATGAGCAGAGGGTGGACATCACCCCCTGGCCAACATCAGGTGGATAATAGCAACAGGAGAGTGTGCCAAACACTAGAAAAAGGGAGAGCTGGCTATAACACCCATAAGCCCACCCCCAAGAATACACTGCCTCCAGGAGGCGTTAATTCCCAAATCTCCATCAGCTGGGAACCTGGCATTCAGAACACCTAAGTTTATGGGGGACTCCTGAATCAAACCACCACATTCTGCCCCTGGCCCCCATAAACTAATAACCATCCATTATGTAGCGTGCAATGCATTCAGTCCAACTTTAAAAGTCCTAATGATGTTCAGACATCCCCATAGTCCAAGGTCTTTTAACTGAGCCACGATACAATACAAAACAAAACAAAAACCATAACGGCATAGAATAAACATTCACACTGCAGAAGATGGTATTGGGCAGAGCAAAGAAATGTTCAACCAAGACAAGATTTAAAGCAACCAGGACAAACGTAAAACTCTGCAGCCCCAAGTCCAACAACTCTAACCAGTTTCCAAGTCTGATAATTTTAACCAGCAACAAGTCTCTCGTATTCCAACTCCGCCCCTCCAGCCAGGCTCCTCACAGTCCTGGAAAACTTCATCGGGGCCGGCAGCTTTCATTAGCAGCCGTCTCGTGGTCCTGGCATCTGCACTGGGTCTCCACTGCAACCCACGGTCCATCCTCGGGGCCTCTGCGTCATGGAGCCGCTGTCGGATATGTGTCTCATTATTGACTGAAATGTCATCTTGTGGTGCATGGATTGTATTTTACTCATCCTCATGATATTCCTCAGAAGGAGGAAGAGGGTGCACCTGTCAGTGGGAAATAAAAGACCAGCATAGGAAATGGAGTCGACCAAAACATAGCTCATCTGAGACCCATAGAAACTGGTGTGTGCTGGCTTGGAGCCCATTCTGGTACTCTGGTACAACTGACTCCTCGGTGTCATGGTTTGAATGTGAAATGTATCTTGCAGGCTTATATGTTGAATGCTTGGGCCCTGGCTGGTAGTGCTGTTCTAGAAGGTGTTGTAAATTTCAGGGGAGGGTGCTCCCTGGAGGAAGAAGACTTATAGGGTGCGTCTTTGCCATGTGCCTCCTGTCTGCTGTGAGGTGAACCCTCTTGTCTTTTGCATGCTAGTACCATCACCAGAGTGTGGGGTCAAGTGATTAAGGACTGAGTGCTCTGAATTCCTGGAACAAAATAATTTTTCTTCAGTTGTTTCTATCATGCATTTGGGTCACAGTTTTGTAAAAGTGATACAGCCATCACAACAGGGGCCAGTGCGATCCAAGGAAGGGGCCCTCAGAGTGGCTTCAACTTGGGATGAGGCCCCCAAGCTCCATGTCTCCCACCTGCATGTCAATGTCAATTGCACCTTAAGGGTCATGCGGCCAAGTAGGTTTGCAATTTATTTTCCAGTGGTAGACACATTCAGGATGTTCGATACACTTCTGTTCTTCACGGGGAAGCCAGAGGTAGGAGGATCGCCATGAGTTCCATGCCACCCTGAGACTACATAGTGAATTCCAGGTTAGCCTGGGCCAGAGTGAAACCCTACCTCAAAAAAAAAAAAAAAAAAAAAAAAAAAAAAAAAAAAAAAAAGGATTTTCTGGAATTGCTGAGGGGAATCTTAGAAAGGTAGAAATTTGGTGGCATAGCTAGGGCATTGGAGCCCGAGAAACCCATGTGTCTTTGGAATCAAGGCATCTGGTCTGGGGATCATTTGTGACATTGACTACATCTTGCCCATGGTGACGTGCAACAGAGCAGAACACAAATAGCCAGATGATGACGCGGAGGACTTCAGAGCCTCTTACGATGGGGATTCTAGATGCCTGCAGGTGCTCGTTAACTCTCTCCAGGGCTCCCTGGAGTCTTCGCGTCTTTCATGGCCTTGGCTATGTGCTGCCTCACAGTGCTGTTGGCTTCTCCACAGTGCCCTGTGCCTCATCAATGCACCATAAACGACCAGAGTCTCTGCATCTCACCGCGTGCCACGGTGACGCGGGTAGGGATGTCAGTAGGTCCCATGGAGGTGGTGTGAACTTCAGCCTAATCTCCGGAGTGGTTGCATTCCCATGGGGAGGCAGGATGGGTGCCTCTTCAGAGTCCGCCCTGCCCCTGAGTGTGCCTGGGGAGCCCTGTGTGCTTGGCATCCACACCACCCTGAAGAGCCAGCCGTTCCTTCTCTCTGAAGGACACAGCTCCAAGGTCCACTTATCCTCAGTGGAAGGTGGGCTGACAAACACCCGGGATGCGATGGCCTCCTGCCAGGTGCTGTCTCTCTGTTGCTTGCCCATGTCACTTTGACTTTGTGAGGACTACTGTGACATCTCATCTACTAGGTCAATGTCAAGTAACGAGCAGAGGAAGCTCACCTCTGCAAGGTACTGCGTTCATCAGCTTTCTAACACTGTGACAGAATACCCTAGAAGTAAGCCTGGGCATTCTGAGAATTCTCTCTGGTCAACAGGATGCCTAGAGTTAGCCATGGCAGAGGCCAAGTTCACCAGCTGAGGCTAAGAGGACCCTGGGCTGTCTTTACTATTCTCCCTAACTAGATGTTGATCTCGGTGTGGAACCTTCTGGAGGGTCCGGTAGGGGTTGGTTTGTCAGTGTGGAATCGTGCTGAAGATCGGCTTGGGCTTGGTCTCCGTGGAGAATCTTCTGGAGGGTGGGGTTGGGGTTGGTCTCTTCAGCTGAGGAAGACTTGGTTAAGGTCACTTAGCTTACTCAGATGGTCCTGAGGCTGGTGGGCAGCAGAGATGAAAATGTCCAGCCCAACTGTCTTGGTTGGCCCCAGAGCCTGGTACTCGTGCTGCTCAGGTAAGAACAGCCGCTTTTGAGCTGCTGGCCCATCCTACACTCCGCTCCTTCTCTTTTCCAGGGCTTCTCCTACGTCCTCCACGAAGGCGAGTGCTGTGGAAGGTGCCTGCCATCTGCCTGCGAGGTGGTGGCCGGCTCACCACGAGGGGACTCTCAGTCTTACTGGAAGAGTGTAGGTGTGCGCCCCGGGAGGGAAGAGGAGCACAGACGCTAGCCGGGATTACAGGCTGGGCTCCATCCAATGCTGCCACTGCGTTCTCCTCCACCCTCCTGCTGCTTCCCCACAGGGCAGTTAACCAAGCTCTTGGTACCATTTGAATCCCACCTGGGATGGCCCTGTAGCCATTAGGAACTAGTTAAGGCTGCCACAGACTTCCCTTTTTGTGGGCTTGGGGAGAGGCTGAGTGGCCTCTTGGAGAGAAGCAAGAACTGCAGACTTGTGCTCTCCTGCTCACAATGAATCCAGGTCATGTATTCCCTGAGCTGTTGCTAGAAGGGTGGCCAGACAACCAACTGCCACACCGATGAAGATCCCTGGATCTCTCTGCCTCACTTCTATGTCAGCCACACTATGACCTCACAGATGGAGATCCCTGGATCTCTCTGTCTCACTTCTATGTCAGCCACACTATGACCTCACAGATGGAGATCCCTGGATATCTCTGCCTCACTTCTATGTCAGCCACACTATGACCTCACAGATGGAGATCCCTGGATCTCTCTGCCTCACTTCTATATCAGCCACACTATGACCTCACAGGTGGAGATCTCTGGATCTCTCTGCCTCACTTCTATGTCAGCCACACTATGACCTCACAGATGGAGATCCCTGGATCTCTCTGCCTCACTTCTATGTCAGCCACACTATGACCTCACAGATGGAGATCCCTGGATCTCTCTGCCTCACTTCTATGTCAGCCACACTATGACCTCACAGGTGGAGATCCCTGGATCTCTCTGCCTCACTTCTATGTCAGCCACACTATGACCTCACAGGTAGAGATCCCTGGATCTCTCTGCCTCACTTCTATATCAGCCACACTATGACCTCACAGATGGAGATCCCTGGATCTCTCTGCCTCACTTCTATGTCAGCCACACTATGACCTCACAGGTAGAGATCCCTGGATCTCTCTGCCTCACTTCTATGTCAGCCACACTATGACCTCACAGGTAGAGATCCCTGGATCTCTCTGCCTCACTTCTATGTCAGCCACACTATGACCTCACAGATGGAGATCCCTGGATCTCTCTGCCTCACTTCTATGTCAGCCACACTATGACCTCACAGATGGAGATCCCTGGATCTCTCTTCAGCTCAGAGCTAATGATGAGTATGTCAAAGTTATCCCTGGCTTTCCCAAGATGCCACTGTGGTTGAAGATGGCAGCATCTGGGGCACAGAATTCTGTGCCATCGTCTGGTTAGGGTGACTTCATCCTAGTGGGTGGAGTTCACTGGGATAACCCTGTTCACTTCCTCTGAATGGGGGCACAGAATTCTGTGCCATCGTCTGGTTAGGGTGACTTCATCCTAGTGGGTGGAGTTCACTGGGATAACCCTGTTCACTTCCTCTGAATGGGGGCACGACCCTGGATTTGGCATGCTGCCACCATGGCATGGCTTCAGCTTTGCCCAGCGTGTGTGACTGCCTCTGGTACTCTGCAGGTTGGCTCCCACTGGACTTCCCCTGACAACCCCTGCCTCGTCAACGAGTGTGTCCGAGTGAGGGAGGAGGTCTTTGTGCAGCGGAGGAATGTCTCCTGTCCTCAGCTGGAAGTCCCCTCCTGTCCCACAGGCTTCCGTCTGAGCTGCAAGACCTCAGGGTGCTGCCCCAGCTGTCGCTGCGGTAAGGCATGCCAGCCAGGGCTTGGGGTAGTGTGCGACCACCTTCGGTCTTCTCAGTTTTCTTGTGGCTCTTGAGTTCTTTGCCTTCTTCCAATTAAGAGAAATGGGCACAAATTCTTCCCATTTATTCCCAGTGTATTTATGAGAAAGCAGAGAAAAGGAGGCAACAATGAGTTTCCTCAGGATTACCATGGTCAGCTCGGAGCCCTGTGATGTTAAGTGAATGGTGGGCTAGGGTTTGACCCTAGGGCTTTTCTGACTCTGGAGATTACCTTTTCCTTCTCTTTCTCTTTTTCTCTCTCTCTTTCTTCCTTTCTCCTTCCTTCCTTCTCTTTTGCAAGAGAGAGAGGCAGAGAGAATTGGAGCACCAGGTCTTCAGCCACTGCAACTGAACTCCAGACACTTGTGCCACCTAGTGGTCATTGCGACCTTGCCCTGGCCTCACCTTTGTGTGTCTGGCTTATGTGGGATCTGGAGAGATGAACATGGGTCCTTTAGGCTTCGCAGGCAAGCGCCTTAACTGCTAAGTCACCTCTCCAGCCCTCTTTCCTTCCTTCCTTCCTTTCTTTCTTTCTTTCTTTCTTTCTTTCTTTCTTTCTTTCTTTCTCTCTTTCCTTCCTTCCTTCCTACCTTCTTTCTTTCTTTTTTTCGAGGTAGGGTCTTACTGTAGCTTAGGCTGACCTGGAACTCACTATGTAGTCTCAGGGTAGCCTTGAACTCACTGCAATCCTCCTACCTCTGCCTCCCGAGTGCTGGGATTAAAGGCGTGTGCCACCATGCCCGGCTTTCTTTTTTTAAATAGGTGGTTTCTTTTTATCTATTTAATTGCACCTTTTTTTTTTTTTTTTTTTTGAGGTAGGGTGTCACTGTAGCCCAGGCTGACCTGGAACTCACTCTCTAGTCTCAGAATGGCCTAGAACTCACTCACTGACTGCAATCCTACTACTTTTTCATCCCCAGCGCTGGGACTAAGGACTTGTGCCACCACACCCAGTGCGACTACCTTTTCAGTGGTGCTGAATGTCCCAATTACAGGGAGGCATCGCCACCCATTTAGCCCTGCTTGGCACGCAGACGTACGGTCAGGCAAGCAAAGGGCAGCAGCAAACACCAACTCTTTCCACACGTAGGCTCGGAATTCCTCATGAATTCCAAGAGTAATTGAACTTCATTCTCTTGCAAACCCAAAGAACTATTCTCCACCCAGCTCTTTAAAAGAATCCCAGCACTCGGGGAGGCAGAGGTAGGAGGATCGCTGTGAGTTCAAGGCCACCCTGAGACTGCATAGTGAATTCCAGGACAGCCTGAGCTAGAGTGAAATCCTACCTTGGAAAACCAAAAAATAAATAAAATAAATAAAAAATAAATTCAGCTAACCGAGCACCCCAGAATCCTTCCTTTTCTCCTTGTAGTCGGGGTGGTGAGGAATCTGCCCCGATCGAGTCCCTCATGGGAAGGCTTGAAGGAGACCCACAGTGCTCTGCGGCAGGGCAGGGCAGGGCAGGGGGAAGGATCAACAGACAGAAAAGTGAGGCTGGGCCATGGAGGAGAAGGCTTGTAGTTTGTTTTTCATTCATACGTTGTCCTGAGGCCTTCTGCAACACCACGGGCAGAGCGTGGGTAAATGGAGGGCAAGCTTCTCGCGGAAATTTGCTGGTGCACACAGCCTTTGCCCATAAATGACCAGAGTCTCTGCATCTCACCGCGTGCACGGTGACGCGGGTAGGGATGTCAGTAGGTCCCATAGAGGTGGTGTGAACTTCAGCCTAATCTCTGGAGTGGTTGCATTCCCATGGGGAGGCAGGATGGGTGCCTCTTCAGAGTCCGCCCTGCCCCTGAGTGTGCATGGGGAGCCCTTGGTGCTTGGCATCCACACCACCCTGAAGAGCCAGCCGTTCCTTCTCTCTGAAGGACACAGCTCCAAGGTCCACTTATCCTCAGTGGAAGGTGGGCTGACAAACACCCGGGATGCGATGGCCTCCTGCCAGGTGCTGTCTCTCTGTTGCTTGCCCATCTCACTTTGACTTTGTGAGGACTACTGTGACATCTCATCTACTAGGTCAATGTCAAGTAACGAGCAGAGGAAGCTCACCTCTGCAAGGGTACTACTGCGTTCATCAGCTTTCTAACACTGTGACAGAATACCCTAGAATAAGCCTGGGCATTCTGAGAATTCTCTCTGGTCAACAGGATGCCTAGAGTTAGCCATGGCAGAGGCCAAGTTCACCAGCTGAGGCTAAGAGGACCCTGGGCTGTCTTTACTATTCTCCCTAACTAGATGTTGATCTCGGTGTGGAACCTTCCGGAGGGTCCGGTTGGGGTTGGTTTGTCAGTGTGGAATCGTGCTGAAGATCGGCTTTGGCCTTGGTTCTCCATGAGGAATCTTCTGGAGGGTGGGGTTGGGGTTGGTGTCTTCAGCTAAGGAAGACTTGGTTAAGGTCACTTAGCTTACTCAGATGGTCCTGAGGCTGGTGGGCAGCAGAGATGAAAATGTCCAGCCCAATGTCTTGGTTGGCCCCAGGGCCTGGTACTCGTGCTGCTCAGGTAAGAACACCCGCTTTTGAGCTGCTGGCCCATCCTACACTCCGCTCCTTCACTTTTTTCCAGGGCTTCTTTCTCTTTCTTCCTTCCTTCCTTTCTTTCTTTCTTTTTGAGGTAGGGTCTCACTCTAGCTCAGGCTGACCTGGAACTCACTATGTAGTCTCAGGGTAGCCTTGAACTCACTGCGATCCTCCTACCTCTGCCTCCTGAGTGCTGGGATTAAAGGCGTGCGCCACCACGCCCGGCTCAATTTTAGTTTTTCGAGGTAGGGTCTCACTCTAGCTCAGGCTGACCTGGAATTCACTCTGTAGTCTCAGGATGGCCTCGAACTCTCGGTGATTCTCCTACCTCTGCCTCCTGAGTGCTGGGATTAAAGGCGTGCGCCACCACGCCCGGCTCAATTTTAGTTTTTTGAGGTAGGGTCTCACTCTAGCTCAGGCTGACCTGGAATTCACTCTGTAGTCTCAGGATGGCCTCGAACTCTCGGTGATTCTCCTACCTCTGCCTCCTGAGTGCTGGGATTAAAGGCGTGCGCCACCACGCCCGGGATGGAGTTTTTATTTTTATGAAATGAGACAGGTGATTTTACATTTTTATAAACATTTTACTGACAATCTGTGTTTATATACACAATGTACACTGATCATGATCCTCTCCACCCACCCTCTTGGTCCTTCTCTTCTATCTCCCCCTCCACTGAATCCCTTCTTTCCAACTAGTCTTCTATTTTGATGACACCCCCCCCCCCATATTATGTAGGTTTGTGCAAGTCTCGACAGCCACTGTGACCACAAACGTGCAAGGGCACTTTGTGTCTGGAAGACACACACATTCCAAAGCCCCCCCCTCGCCTTCCTTTGGCTTTCACATTCTTTCTGCCACCTCTCCCACAGCGGTCCCTTGACCCCTTGAGGATGTGATAGAGATATCTCACTTAATGATGAGCACCCCACTTTTTCTTCTTAGCACTTTGATGCGTCTCGGGTTTCCTCAGTGGTCACCGCCATCTGACAAGAGAAACTTCTCTAACCAAAAGCCAGAGTTTGATTTGGGTTCACTCAGGAAATGCATGTCAGGAATCTTGTATTATAAGTTAGCTGTGATGTATCAGCAGCTGCTGGTTACACCTTTTCTTCAAAGACTTTAACTGATTTTTGATGTTTTCTAGGTTGCCCCATGCTCTGTGACTAATGCGAGGAAACTTGAAAACTTGAGTCCCGTGTTATGTGTGTCCTTGTCATTTCTATTCAGGCTATTTATTGTAGCTTAATTTTTTTTAAAGAAATATTTTATTTATTTATTTGAGAGAGAAAGAGGCAGATAGAGAGAGAGAATGGGCACGCCAGGGCCTCTAGCTGCTGCAAACAAACTCCAGACACATGCGCCCCCCTTGTGCATCTGGCTGACGTGGGTCCTGGGGAATCGAACTGGGGTCCTTAGGCTTTTCAGGCAAACACCTTAACCGCTAAGCCATTTCCCCAGCCCTAGCTTAATTTTTATTTGCAATTAATTTATTCAAACTAAGTAAATGCTTTTCAAAATAAACATGTGAATTTGCAAAAAACAAACAAAAAGAAAAACCTTTTGGTTCACAAGAAGAGAAGTTAGCAATCTTACAACGTCCCCCAGAGGTGGGGGTATTTTTGCACAATATGGATGTCATGCTGTTTGCAGTGAAGGGCTCTCACCTTAAACCACCTCCCCGCTCAGAGCTGACCTGTGTCCTCAGTAGCAAGGCTGCTGACCTTCCACGCCAGCTCTGGTACGCGAGGGAGGGCAGGGCATTCGAACCTGCCTAGTTCCTTGTCCTCAGGGAGAAACTTCTCCTGTGTGGTGGCTCCAGATATTTCCTTACAGATGTTGGGTATTGCTAAGCTTTGAATTTAGCCATGTGGAGTGAGGTCTCTGCGTATTTAATTCAAATTTTTTTTATTTTTTATTTTTTATTTATTTATTTTTTGGGGGGGTTTTCAAGGTAGGGTCTCACTCTAGCTCAGGCTGACCTGGAATTCACTCTGTAGTCTCAGGGTGGCCTCGAACTCACGGCGATCCTCCTACCTCTGCCTCCCGAGTGCTGGGATTAAAGGCGTGCGCCACCACGCCCGGCTCAATTTTAGTTTTTTGAGGTAGGGTCTCGCTCTAGCCCAGGCTGACCTGGAATTTACTCTGTAGTCTCAGGCTGGCCTCAAACTCACGGTGATCCTCCTATGTCTGTGTGGGATTAAAGGCGTGCGCCTCCACACCCAGTTTAGATCTCTGAATAGCTTAAATTTGTGTTTCTCTGTTGAGTAGGGATATAAAATATTTCATGTGCTTACTGTCCATTTCTTCTGTGAAGTGTTGGTTTGAGATTCTTACTGTTTTTGGGTAGGATTGCTTGCATTTTTATTATAGAATTGTATGAGGTTTTTTTTTCTTCTATATTTGTATGCTAGTACATTTTTTTTTTTTTTTTTGAGGTAGGGTCTCACTCTAGCCCAGACTGGCCTTGACCTCACAGTGATCCTCCTACCTCTGCCTCCCTAGTGCTGAGATTAAAAGGTATTAGCCACCATGGCCAACTAATACTTTTTGGATTTTTTTCTTTTTCTTTTTTTTTTTTTTAAACTATTTAATTAATTAATTTATTTGAGAAAGAGAGAGAGAATGGGCGTGCCAGAGCCTTTAGCCACTGCAAACGAACTCCAGACTCATGTGCCCCCTTGTGCATCTGGCTTACGTGGTCCTGGGGAATCGAACTGGGGTCCTTAGGCTTTGCAGGCAAACACCTTAACTGCTAAGCCATTTCGCCAGCCACCCCTCCCCACTAATGCTTTTTGTTTTGAGATATGATCTCACTACGTAGCCTAGGCTGACCTAGAACTTATGAGCTTTCAGATTCCCAATTGCTAAGGCTATAAGTGTGTATAACACACCCCCAGCACAATGCTTTTTCTTTTTTAAAAAAATTTTTTGTTTATTTTTATTTATTTGAGTGACAGACAGAGAGAGAAAGAGGCAGTTAAAGAGAGAGAATGGGCGTGACAGGGTGTCCGGCCACTGCAAACGAACTCCAGACACGTGCGCCCCCTTGTGCATCTGGTTTACTTGGGGTCCTGGGGAATCGAACCTCTAACTGGGGTCCTTAGTCTTCACAGGCAAGTGCTTAACCGCTAAGCCATCTCTCCAGCCCCTCCTTCAGATCTCTTTTCTGCTGGGCCCAGCCTCCTGGTACCTTCACCTTGGGGCTTAAGTTCCAACCTTTGAATTTTGGAGGTGCACATACATCCAAAGCTGTAGCAGTCTTTAAATCTGCTCCGCTCCCCAACAGTTTGTGGTTTACATTTTGTTAAACTTACTCCCTTGAATCTTAAGTTTTTGGATGACACTGCAATTGGAATTTTCAAAGGTCATGACATGGAGGACAGAGGAGGACAAGAGGAATGAGACAGCAACACAGAGGAGGGGCTGTCTGGAAAGAGGAGGGTCCTCAGTGGAGTGGAGGTGGGGGGAGGGGCCAAAAGAGAATAATGTGACAAGAACATGACCAAGTTAACGTATGTTTATATAGGAAGGTTTCCAATAAAAATTTTTTTAAGTCGTGTTTTTATTCTTGTAGCCCAATTTGCTTTGCATATTCATCTTGTGTTCTATCTCCTTGCTAAATGCACACATTAGCACTGGTGGTCTTTTTTGGGGGCAGGCCAGCTTATTAAGGACTTTTACATGAACAGGTAACGCCCTTTCACATAAAGTTGTTTATTTCTTCCTTTGCAATCTTTATGCCTTCTGTTTACTTTTTCTTATTTTCAAACTCACCAGGACCTCTAGTACAATGACGAATAGAATTGATGAGTGTCATTAGCTTTTGACCATATGGGCGTTGATCCCCAAATGTGATAGAAGAAATTCCCTCCTGTTCCTATTGTGCTACCAGTTTTTATTTTATTTTATTTTATTTTATTTTATTTTATTTTATTTTATTTTATTTTATTTTATTTTTTGGTGTTTCGAGGTATGTTCTCACTCTAGCTCAGGCTGACCTGGAATTCACTATGTAGTCTCAGGGTGGCCTCGAACTCACGGCGATCCTCCTACCTCTGCCTCCCCAGTGGTGGGATTAAAGGCGTGCGCCACCACGCCCACCATGCTACAAGTTTTAATAATGAATGGCTCTTGGGATTGTGCCAGACAGCTTTAAATTTTAAGAAAACCTTCTAGTTTCCCTCTTCATTCTGGCAACGTGAAGAAGTACATGGAGCGATTTAAACAACGAGCCAACAACTCCTCCTTCTGAATAGTCCTGACATGGTTGTTGGTCCTTTCTGCATCTACTGCTAGATCTACTTACTATTCTTTCAAAAAGAGGTTGTCATGTCTATGACCAGAGTGAGAGGTTTCTGAGTTTCTTCCGTTGTATGTAATGATGTAATTCTTTTGTCAGGTTTTGGTATCAGGGTTGTAAAATATGATGGGTTGGGTTTCCTTTATTTTTAATTTTTTTGGTTTTTCGAGGTAAGGTCTCCCTCTAGCTCAGGCTGACCTGGAATTCACTATGCAGTCTCAGGGTGGCCTCGAACTCACGGCGATCCTCCTACCTCTGCCTCCCAAGTGCTGGGATTAAAGGCGTGCGCCACCACACCGGGCTCTCCTTTTCCATTTTCTAAGAGTTTATATAAGACTGGCATCATGCCTTCCTAATTTTTGGCAGACTTCACCAATGAGGCCCTCCAGGCCATCTACCAAGATAAGGAAGACTGGAGCAGTGAGATTTGGGGCAAAAGTTAAATTTCATTTTGACTGTCAGTCTCAAGACAACAGAAAATCAAATTGTTGTCCAGTAAACAATAGAGTTTGTAATTTATTCTGGGGGGGGGGCAAGATCCGGTTTAATAATTGGTCAGATCGCTACGTCCGAAGGGAAGAAATGAGATCTGACACAATCTGGAGGTACGGTGTTGGCTTTCTGAACCGGAGGAGGAATGATGGGATGGGAAGGGCGGCGTCAGCGTAGGCCCGGCCGGATTCAGGGAGCTCCTCAAGGTTAACTGGCGGCTTTCTTTCCTGGCTACAGGGCTATGAGCGAGAGAAGAGCCCCAGCGAATGCTGTGGGGGATGTTTGCCTACAGCCTGCCCCATTCAGCTAAGAGGAGGACAGACCATGATGCTGAAGGTGGGAGCACGCTGAGCTCAAGAGTCCCTTCTCCCACCACTCGCTGGTTGACTGTGTGGGGGGTCTTTTCCCCACTTCTTTCTGGTTTTGTAATGGAAAGATAGGTGGTGACTTGTGGAAAGCACAGGGTTTCCTGTTTGATTATAATTTTGCTCTTGACAAATGCGTGGCAGGTGTGTGCCTCAGGGCTTGCAATAAGTTGAGGTATAAAAAAATTTTTTTTTCAAGGTAGGGTCTCACTTTAGCCCAGGCTGACCTGGAATTCACTATGTAGTTTCAGGGTGGCCTTGAACTCACGGCGATCCTCCTACTTCTGCCTCCCGAGTGCTGCGCCCCCACGCCCGGCCTTAATTTTTTTTGTTGTTGTTGTTCATTTTTTTATTTGAGAGTGACAGAGAGAGAGAGAGAGAATGGGTGCGCCAGGGCCTCCAGCCACTGCAAACGAACTCCAGACTCATGCGCCCCCTTATGCATCTGGCTGATGTGGGTCCTGGGGAATCGAGCCTCGAACCGGGGTCCTTAGGCTTCACAGGCAAGCGCTTAACCGCTAAGCCATCTCTCCAGCCCTAAGTTGAGTTTTAAAGATGTTCTGTAGCTTGAGAATCTGTAGGGCTGGAGTGGCAGTCATCTGTGACGACTGGAATTAGCTGGTGGGGCTGAGAGACAGTGCCTCGTTTCGTCCTTTATTTGGTTATCAACGAGCCACCTTAGTGTTTCTGTGACTTCAGATCTTGTAAGCACTCACAAGCCAGGGTAGTGTGGGGGTTTTCTGCACTCACGTGACCAGGATAGACAGAAGATTTTCTGCACTCGTGGTAGCTCTCTCTATAGTCAACAAATTATAGAATGGAGGCTCTTTCTATTGTATATTCTGAGCATAAGAATTTGCATATTGTCTCTTTCCGCCCCCCCCATAGACATCCAAATTATTTTAGCAACTCCAAGGAGTCAAGGGCATTTAGCAGTAGCAAGGTAATCCTAACACCGTCATCGCCTTAGCTTTACCCTTTCTCCTCTCTCTTCCCAGCGTGATGAGACACTCCAAGATGGCTGCGACAGTCACTTTTGCAAGGTCAACGGCAGAGGAGAGTACATCTGGGAGAGGACGGTCATGAGCTGCCCACCCTTTGATGAGCACAGATGTCTCGCTGAAGGAGTGAGTGGCTGTGACTTATGTCTTGGTGTCTTACTTTGTCTTAATCTTCGACTTCAAGAATAGAGTTCTAGCCGGGCGTGGTGGCGCACGCCTTTAATCCCAGCACTCGGGAGGCAGAGGTAGGAGGATCGCCGTGAGTTCGAGGCCACCCTGAAGCTACACAGTAAATTCCAGGTCAGCCTGGGCTAGAGTGAGACCCTACCTCAAAAAACCAAAAAAAAAAAAAAATAAATAAATAAATAAAAAAAATAGAGTTCTGAATAGCAAGCAGCCTAACTCTTACATGATTTCCTGGTGTCAAGATAGATCTCTGGGGCTGGAGAGATGGCTTAGCGGTTAAGCACTTGCCTGTGAAGCCTAAGGACCCCGGTTCGAGGCTCAACTCCCCAGGACCCACGTTAGCCAGATGCACAAGGGGGCGCACGCGTCTGGAGTTCGTTTGCAGTGGCTGGAGGCCCTGGCGTGCCCATTCTCTCTTCCTCTCTCTATCTGCCTCTTTCTCTCTCTGTCTGTCGCTCTCAAATAAATAAATAAAAATAACTATATATATATATATATATATATATATATATATATATATATATAAAAAAGATAGATCTCTGTCCTGACTGAAGAATGAATGAAATGACAAAACTGGGGTTGGGAGGATGGCTCAGTGGATAGAGCATTGCCGCCTTCTTTTGCTCAGGGCCAGAGTTCAGATCCCCAGCGCCCGTGTAAATGCCGGTGGGTGTGGCAGCTGCCCGTGATCCCAGTGCTTGGGAGGCAGGGACGTGGGATTCCCAGGGTAGGCCGGCTGGCTAGACCAGCTGAATCCGCCAGCTCTGGGTTCAAGTGAGAGACTCTGCCTCTATAAGCAACAGGGAGGGTGATTGAGGAGGGCACCCAGTGTCAACCTCTGGCCTCCCTATGCATGCGTAAACACGCACACTTGCACACGTGCCCCCCCCCACGCACAGACACGCACAGTGTCGTAATTAAAACTGTAATGGAGAGATAGTTTCTCTGGCATAATGCTTTAAAAACCTGTTGTCCATACGAGGAAAACTGAGATCCTTGCAAGGGAAGGTGAGCGACGGAAACCCAGGTCGCTTTTCCTGGGAACGATGATTGGGATGAGTCTGTCCGGGGCAGCGTTGAAGTGGCCCACGCTTGCGATGGGAAGCGGTTACGTGGAGGGCTCTCAGCCCACAGCTCCGAGTTCCGCGCTAGGAACTGACGTGACCCGACTGCTTGCCCAGGTGGGGTTCTTCGCACCGAGTCTGAGATTTTGCTCTTTTCGTAGGGGAAAGTCATGAAAATTCCAGGAACGTGCTGTGACACCTGTGAGTACCTCACTCAAAGCCCGGGAAACCCTCCCGACCAAGTCCAGACTCTATTCTCTGAGTAAACTTCATTCTAGAATGACGTTGCTGGGTTGTCAGGTGGTCATCACATTCAAGCCTGCAGTAGACTACTTGTCCTTCCTGAACGTCTTTAAACTGACCCCTTGCTCAAGTGTCCTTTCAAATGCCTGCAAAGCAATTGCTCCCCATCTTTTCTCCGAACTCCTGTCTCCAGCCTCTTGTCTGCCTAAAACTCTCTGCTTGTTCACGGATCCATCACGAGAGAATGTCTGAAGACAGACAGTCTTGACCCGTGATGTCCACAGAACAGTCACTTAGACACATCCACTGGGCGCGTGGAACGCTGTCTTGGAGAGAGGGAGACTATTGCTGGTGAGCTGGCTAACTGCCCAGCATGTGCTGGGGAATCCTAAGGAGCACAGAGTGCCTTTTCAGGGCTCCTAGGGCTGGTGTAAGTTCAGGACCTCGCTTTCTTCACGCTTGGCCCTTCTTCACCTTGCGGCCCTATCATACTGATTAGCTCTAATTGCTGGCGGCCTCAGTTTCAGAGAAACACAAGAGGCACAGTTTCCCCCCACTATTCTTGTGTTCATAAGAATAAGTGAGAGGGGCTGGGGAAATGGCTTAGTGGTTAAGGCGCTTGCCTGCGAAGCCTAAGGACCCGGGTTTGATTCCCCAGGACTCACGTAAGCCAGATGCACAAGAGGGCGCACGTGTCTGGAGCTCATTTGCAGTGGCTGGAGGCCCTGGTGCGCCCAATCTCTCTCTCTCTTTCTCTCTCTCTGCCTCTTTCTCTCTCTGTGTTGCTTGCAAATAAATAAATAAAAATAAACCAAAGCAATATAAAAAAAGAATCAGTGAAAGGATTCATTGCTTAGGCTAACATTTCTCGATGGTAGTTTTAAGTTTTTGTTTGTTTAGCTTTGTTTTAGATTTATGGCCCATGCTTATGCTCAGCCAGAGAAAAGAGCGAGACACGGCTTTCTCTGGTCACCCCTTCTCTTCTTGGTGGTTTACTCTGACGGCCTCAGTAATTTTTCCTGTAGGCAGATTGCAGGATGAGGAAACACACTGTGAAACCCTTTTCTCCAGAGTTCTCTGCCGGTTGAGGAATGCATTCTGGAGACTGTGCAGGGAACCTGGTTGAGACTGTTGTCTGTGATGCCAGCAGCAATGGGGCTCTTGTTGGGCGGGATGTCCTGAGGCTGGGAGACCTTTTGCAAGGAAAACAAGCTAGGCTCGGGCAGTTAATTCTAAACCAGGAGAACATTGCAAGTTGGCCTAAGTTCTGTTCTCCTCGTTCGTCCTCTTAGTGCAGTTGGTGGGCTTTCCCTTTACAACGAAATGACTGGGGCTGGAGAGATGGCTTAGCGGTTAAGCGCTTGCCTGTGAAGCCTGAGGACCCCGGTTCGAGGCTCGATTCCCCAGGACCCACGTTAGCCAGATGCACAAGGGGGCGCACGCGTCTGGAGTTCGTTTGCAGTGGCTGGAGGCCCTGGTGCGCCCATTCTCTCTCTCTCTCTCTCTCTCTCTCTCTCTCTGCCTCTTTCTCTCTCTGTCTGTCACTCTCAAAAAAATAAACAAAAAAATGTTTTAAAAATGAAATGACTGGAAGTTGGGAGGCATGCTAAGATGTACTTAGGGTTAACTTAGATTTGGAGCCATCCCAACATAGAAAACTTGCATGATTCAGCTAAGCTGCCATTAGATCTAAGACTTCACAGTGAGTCCACAGTGAGAAGGGCTTTGGACACGATCGCCACCAAACCCTGCCCAGGGGAGAGCTCAAGTTGGTCGCCTGGAGCTCACGGTGGCTAGAGGGAGGGCTCTCCAAAGGCTCCTTGAGAACTTCTTAGCATCTTCAGAGGCAGCAGACACTCGCGTGGAGGAATTGGTCTTTCCTCTTTCCACAAGACAGGGACGGACTGACGCGAATTCCCCTCATTGTCTGGCTTCTGAGTCTCGTTGTAGCGGGGCAGGACTGTTCTCGCTACTCGGTTTGTAGAGCGCGCAGTCCTATAAAACCCATCTCGTCCATCTACGTGAGGGAAGCATAGCAAGTCTAGGCTCCTGCTGCAATTAAAATTGTACCTTTAAGTGAGTTAGATCCAGCCATAATGCTGTCTCTGAATCCGAGGAGCCAGAAGCAGCTAAGGGAACCGGGATGACTTAATTCTCCTCCCTGCAGCTGGCTTTGGTTAAACTTCTGAACTGGAAAATGGGTCCATTTCCAGCTTAGTGAGCACGCTGGGGCCGGGAAGTCATTCCACAGAACTCCAGCCGGGTCTCCAGGTCCCACCTCTCACCTCTCTTGCAGGCCAGGAGCCCGACTGCAAAGATATCACTGCCAGACTGCAGTATGTTAAGGTGGGAGACTGTAAGTCCCAGGAGGAAGTGGACATTCATTATTGCCAGGTAAGGCTGGGTGACTTCAAGAAGGCCTGGGTGGGAAGGGCTGTCCCCTTGCCTGGACATGTGTCTTTGATTATAGTCTAGAAGGCTCTGGAAACATCCAGAGGGGAAGGAACTGCAAGCATTTTTAATGTTTCAGGCTGGAGAGATGGCTTAACAGTTAAGGCACCTGCCTGTGAATGTTAAGGGCTCAGGTTCGATTCCCTAGCACCCACTTAAGCCAGATGCACAACAAGGTGGTGCGTAACGTCTGGAGCTCATTTGCAGTGGCTGGAGGCCCTGGTGTGCCCATTCTCTCTTTGTCTCTATCTGCCTCTGTCTGTCTTCTCTAATAATAAATAAATAATAAAATAAAAATAAAATTTAAAAAAAAGCAAAGGCTGGGCATGGTGGCACATGCCTTTAATCCCAGCATTTGGGAGGCAGAGGTAGGAGGATCACCATGAGTTTGAGGCCACCCTGAGACTCCATAGTGAATTCCAGGTCAGCCTGGACTAGAGTGAGACCCTACTTCGGAAACCCACACACACACAAAAAAGTTTCATTTAGTAGGAAGTTTTGACCCCAGAAGAAAGACCAAAGCAAATCCTTTTAAAAACAATTATTGAGAGAGAGGCTCATACACTGAGAGAGAATGGGCATGCCATGGCCAACTGCCAGACTGCTAACAAACTCCAGACATATGTGTTGTCCCTTTGTGCATCTGGCTTTCTGTGGGTGCTGGAAATTGAACCCAGGCCATCAGGCTTTTCAAGCAAGTACCTTTAACCACTGAGCCATTTCTCTAGCCCCCAAACAACTATTTTTTAATTTTTTGTTCATTTTTATTTATTTATTTGAGTGTGACAGAGAGAGAAAGAAACACACACACACACACACACACAGAGAGAGAGAGAGAGAGAGAGAGAGAGAGAGAGAGAGAGAGAGAGAAGAGAGAGAATGTGCGCGCCAGGGCCTCCAGCCACTGTTAACGAACTCCAGACGCGTGCGCCCCCTTGTGCATCTGGCTAACGTGGGTCCTGGGGAATCAAGCCTTGAACCGGGGTCCTTAGGCTTCACAGGCAAGTGCTTAACCTCTAAGCCATCTCTCCAGCCCCCCAAACAATTTTTAAAGAAGTTTTTTTTTAAATTTTTCCCATACAGGATTTTATGTAACCCAGGACAGCCTTGAAGTTTTTATTTTATTTATTTATTTATTTTTTGGGTTTTCAATGTAGGGTCTCACTGTAGCTTAGGCTGACCTGGAATTCACTATGTAGTTTCAGGGTGGCCCCGAACTCTCAGCGATCCCCCTACCTCTGCCTACTGAGTGCGGGCATTAAAGGTGTGCACCACCATGCATGGCTTCCTAAACAAGTTTTTTTTAAGAAAGATGACAGTTGTGTGTGAAAGATGGTGTGTGTGTGTGGGGGGGGGGTTCAGGCTACATTCCTGATGATCAATGAAAGATTCATCGAAATTTTACCTAGAGGGCTGGAGAGATGGCTTAGTGGCTAAGGCACTTGCCTGTGAAGCCTAAGAACTCCTGTTCAAATCTCCAGGTCCCACGTAAGCCAGACGTACAGTGACGCAAGCATGCAATGTTGCACATGTGCACAAGGGGGCGCACACGTCTGGAGTTTGTTTGCAGCAGCTGAAGGCCCTGCTGCATCCATTCTCCCTCTCAAAATAAATTAAACAAAACAAAACAAAACAAAACTTAAAAGAAATTGCAGCTAGAAGGATTTGTGTGTGTGTAACGACTGGAGAGAGAGAGGATTCCCCGAGATCTTCCTCTACAAGCTTCTTGGCTCCCTGGGTGGGTGTCTCTGGGTGAGGCAGAGTCTTGTCTTGCTCATGAAGGCAAGGGGCGGGGGCTGGAGGCCATCCCCCCGCCCAGAGCAGCGCAGCACCGCTCCATCTCCGTCTGCTTGAATTTCAGGGCAAATGCGCCAGCAAGGCCGTGTACTCCATCGACACGGAGGATGTGCAGAACCAGTGTTCCTGCTGCTCGCCCATGCAGACGGTGCCCATGCAGGTGCCCTTGCTTTGCGCCAACGGCTCCGTGGTGCACCACGAGGTCCTCAACGCCATGCAGTGCAGGTGTTCCCCCGGGAAGTGCGCCAAGTGAGGCCCGCTGGGGCTGCTGCGGGTGCCCACCTCTGCCCCACGCGGGCCGACCGGCCAGGGGGCCGCCTGGGCCTTTGGACACTTCCCCTCCCCCCATTCTTTACTGTGCGATAATAAATGGAAGCTTTCACCTTACCCGACGCTGGTGGCACACTGTGTCTGTAGTCTGGGCTGGTACCTGGAGGACTGGGGGCCTGAGTGTCTTTGCAAATGCCCTAGGCCCAGTGTCGGGGGGCCGGGTAGGAGGGAGATGCCAACCTCCAGGAAACAGTGAAGTCTTGGATGGGGAGGGCACGGAGTGGGCAGACCTTCATTTAGGAGTATCACGTTCTCAGATCTCTGAATCAGGGCACTTCTGGGCATGCCCGAGGTTGGGCCCCGGAACCAAGCTCCCCCTGTCTGGGTGGCAAAGCCCCTGTGCGCCTCTGGGGAGCCTGCGAGAGGGAGGGGTGCCTGAGAGGTGTGGGCCCCTGGAGACTGCATCCCAGACGGGTGCGGGGAGCTTGGCCTCACCACGGGCTCAGCCATGACGGAAGAACTCTGGGACTAGGGAGAGAGCTGAGCCCTGCCTACAGCCCACTGCATGGCCTCCCCTAGAGCCCTCTCCTGACTCTCAGACTCAGTTCCTTCCTCTGAAGAGCTAGCAGCTGTCTCACTCATGGGGTGATGAGGATCGAAGACCTCTGCCCAAGATGAGTCTGAAGGTCTCAGGTAACTCTAAGGCACTCTAATGTAAGAAGGAATGAACCATGGTTTATTGTCTACAATTATGGAAGTTGTCAGTTAAAAAAGTCGATAGAAAAGACATGAGCATAAAGATGGAGACATGCAGTCTCAAAGGAGGGAAGAGGTAACTCCAGTGTCTGGTGGAGCATCAGGATTTTCTGTATCTGGAGGGCTGAAATACTGAGTGTTTGGGCTTAGGCTACTCTACTTTTTAAAAATTATTATATTTATTGAGGGAAGCAGAGCTAAGGAAAGGCATCCACATGGCTAGAGATCCCACATGGAGGGCCTGGGGAAAAAATGCATGGAAAGAAAAGAGAAAAGAAAGTTTAAGGAGCTTCTGCCATGTGGGGAGCTGGAGGGGATAAAGCACCCCTGTGGAGAGTAAGGGCTGGGGGGCCTCCCGGCTGGGCCTGAGCCAGCTCAAGCCCAGCTGAGGGAAAAACTCACCCACAGCTGGAAGATCCCAAGTGATCAGAGAGCCTGCCCCCCCCCCCCCCTCCTTGCAAAGGTATTTATAACCTCAGAGTGGTGGGCTGTCTTTTGGCCCAGGTGAACCAGAGGGCCAGCTGGTTGGTTAGGGCTAGGGGCTGTCTCAGGAAGAAATGAGCTCTGGCACCAAGTTCCAGGGGCTGAACTTGACCAACCACAATGTTTAAATCCTAGGAAAGACCTCCCTCCCAGGAGGGGTCCTGATTGTGGAAAAACTGGTCTCTAGGAAACTAGGTAAGAGATAACAAATCAGATGATCTTGGATTTCTGGCAAGTGTAAACTTTCCTGCCCTTGTTACCTTCAGGGGTCCAGTCACCCTAACTGTACCCCCTGTCATTTCCCCCTCTCATGAGAAGACACCATAACTACCATTAGAGGATCGGGGGAGATGATGTCAGATTGTTAACTATTTCCTGCTGAATGGGGCAGTTAGAGAGTCTCTCCCACAGGGGGGAGCTACTCTAAAGGACCCCCGAAGTGTACTGATGGAGTGCAGGAAGATAGTCTTGGAAGAGAATGCTGGGGAGAAAGAATAAAAGGAAGGAGTTAGTGAGAAGGGAGCACACAGCAAACTGGTCGTCTTCAAGGTTGTCCTTCCTGTGGACCCGTAGGCCTTGGGGAACATTCGAGGAAACCTGGGTAGATGGAGTTGGATTGCCTTGGGACCATCTGAGCATGAGGTGGCTGAGATCTTCTTCCAGAACTGTTCATCGGATGGCACAGTAGTGCCTGACATGGCCTGAAGCTGCTCTCATACAAAATATGGTTATCAAAGTTATGTTCCTGATAACTCTGCTAATGTCTCATCTGTTCTACAAGCCATACAGAAACCGATTCAGGCTACTCTACTTCTACGGACATCTTTCAGTGGGAAGGGGTATAGACAACACCAAGTAGCATCTAACCCCCAAATCACCAACCGGTACGCCACTTCGGGCACAGATTGTCTTTCCTTAAAATACATGGGAAATGGGCACGTGTTCATTGCAGCAGGGTGGCAGAGATAAGCTGGGGAGGAAACATGCGTGGGAATAAAGATCATGTCTCAGTTTGATGGGGACTGATGTACTTTTTTTTTTTCTTGGTTTTTCGAAGCAGGGTCTCACTCTAGCCCAGGCTGACCTGGAATTCACTATGGAGTCTCAGGGTAGCCTCGAACTCACAGCGATCCTCCTACCTCTGCCTCCCGAGTGCTGGGATGAAAGGCGTGCGCCACCACGCCCGGGCTTGGGACTGATGTACTTTTAACGCAGGAGAGACTCAACTCGTTGGAAGTTCTGGACAAAGGAGGCAGAGAGAAGGCCAGCGGCTTGCAGAGGTCACCCAGCTTCTGAATGGCAGGGCCAGGGTAGAGGGAAGGGAGGACAGACGTTTTACACAGCTGCTTAATAATTCAAAGGTTGTCATCTCTTTATCCGTCCCCCTACCCTTCAACTTTGAGTAGCCTCTAAGGACGGTCTCTGAAGGAAACCAGATCCAGGGACAGGGCATTAGCTGTCACGCTTCTGACCGATCACCTAACGCTGCCTGCCGGGGGACAAGGTGTTATTGGAGGCACCAGCCGCAGGGAAACTGCGCAGAGGGGCGGCCTCTTTGGCAGAGCTTGCCCACTCTTCAGGGGCCTGGTTGTTGACATGCCATTTCACTATGGAGAAAACAGCCAAGTAAGGGCAGCTGAATCTTTTTTTAAAAAATATTTTTTATTTATTTGACAGAGAAAGAGGGAGAGAGAGAGGGAAGGAGAGAGAGAGAATGGGGATGCCGGGGCCTCCAGCCACTGCAAAGGAACTCCAGACGCGTGCGCCCCCTTGTGCATCTGGCTAACGTGGGTCCTGGGGAATCAAACCTGGGTCCTTTGGCTTTGCAGGCAAACGCCTTAACCACTAAGCTATCCCTCCAGCCCAGCTGAACCTTTTGATTCAACAAACACACAAACAAACACTATTATTGACAGCTGGGTAGAAAGTTTTCAGAAAGAGTGGCAGGCAGGAATAGGTGTGTGTGTGTGTCTGTCTGTCTGTCTTCCTATATGCACAGATATTCTAAGGGCAGAGTCTGCTCTTGGTGGTAGAGACTTTTTTTTTTTTTTTTTTCAGAGCCAAACAGTGTTTATTTATTTCAAAGCCAAGGGTCTCTTCTCTACTCAGGATATCCACAACCCTTGGCTTATTAGGTCTTCTTACTGTAGGGTCAGAGTCATTTCTGTTATGTTCTTTGCTCTCAGCTTTCCATCTCTTCAAGAAGGCCCCTCGACTTTCACCCCTGAGACGGGCCCCTGTGACTCTTTTTTTTTTTTTTATTTATTGATTATTTTATAAAAAGGTTGTACTCTTACGCCCCCTCATCCCTGCCCCAGATCTGCTGAGGGTCTTCTTCCGTGGGGTTATCGGTAAAATTTGTGGGGACCAAGGGGCCCCAGTCAGTCTCCCTGTGTGTGAGGGGAGGGGGACATGGTGCCTCAGGCTCTTCCCATCCACCCCGAGACTGTTACAATCTTTCCACCGTCTCTTCCATGATACTCCCTGAGCCTTGGTGGGCAAGACAGAGATCTGACTTAGTCTTGCTTTCTCTGTCCTCTGTGGACCTCTGTTTTGATGAGGTTTGAGTGACTACAGTGTCTGTCGCCTTCTCTCTGGAGCCAGTTTTTAGTCTAGGCATGAGCAGGATTCATGTCACCACATGTCCCCTGTAATGACTTCTGAGCGTGGGCAGATGAGGTGGAGGTGACCCATCTCCTGGTAGACAGTCAGCTGTCTACTTTTTTTTTTTTTGTTTGTTTTTTCGAGGTAGGGTCTCACTCTGGCTCAGGCTGACCTGGAATTAACTATGTAGTCTCAGGGTGGCCTTGAACTCACGGCGATCCTCCTACCTCTGCCTCCCGAGTGCTGGGATAAGAGGCTTGCGCCACCACGCCTGGCTTCAGCTATCTATCTTTGATGTTTTGATGTATCTTGGTTCTCCCCAGCATTCTCCATAATCCGTAAGATAGAACAGATCCTCCAATAGTGAGAACAATTTGTACTGAAGGACACAAGCTTAGTTTTTAGAGAGATCTGTTGATGCATATGTCCACTCTTCTTAGTTAAACAGTGGTGGCGGTTCTCTCTCTCTCTCTCTCTCTCTCTCTCTCTCTCTGGAGCCTGTTGGTTTCCTGTCCCAGGGAATCTGGCTTGGTCCCCGGAGCCAGATAGGCGTCTCCCCCACTCAGCGGGTCTCGTGTCCAATCCGTGAGCAGTTGGTTACCTACATCCGCTGTGTGCCACTATTGCACATGTGGGTACTTACTGCTCAGCAGGTTAATTCTGTAACCGGCAGGATCTCCTGTTTAATCCATCAGTTGGCAACCGTTATTCTCCGGCCGCTGTCGGAGCACTGTCCAGCACCATGAATGCTGGCCGGGAGGGGACCGGGCTCCCTCTCAGTTCCACATGGTCACTTCCTACACTGTGGCTATACAGGCTGTGGTGTCTTTAGCATCAGGGACTTGCCTGTTACCACTGGCATGTGACCTATGCTTTGACCTAGTGCAAAGACCTGTAGTGTTCTGGGGACCTCTGTCTCCTTGACCAGTAGCTCTGTGTGTTTGTGTGTGTGTGTGTGGGGGGGGGGGAAACGACACCCAAATCTGGCCCTTGGGCTTTTCCAGCCAGAGCTCATGATTCTAGGGTTGTGCTTTCTTTTTTTTTTTTTTTTTTTTTTTCTTTTTCGAGGTAAGGTTTCACTCTCGCCCAGGCTGACCTGGAATTCACTATGGAGTCTCAGGGTGGCCTCGAACTCACGGCGATCCTCCTACCTCTGCCTCCCGAGTGCTGGGATTAAAGGCGTGCGCCACCACGCCCGGCTGGGTTGTGCTTTCTTTACCTCTTATGCAGCTCTTCTGTTCTGGTCTCCTCTGCCCTTGTGGAGGGTAATGACTTGTAGAACGGGATCCAGGAAGAAGGTTTCCATGGAATTCATTCTTGTTGTCATAGTTTTGTGTATTCTCCCCCCGTCTCTCCTTCCTCTACCCCCTCTACGCCTGAATCCTTTTCCTCCCTCCCTCCCTCCTTCTCTCCCACTCTCTTCTTCCTCCCTCCCTCTCACCCTCTCCCTCCCTCCCTCCCTCTCACCCTCAAGCTTCCTCCCTTCCTCCCTCCCTCCCTCTCTTCCACTCTCTCCTTTACTGCCTCCTTCCCTCCCATCCTCTCCCTCCTTCCCACCCTCTCCCTCCCTCCTTTCCTCCCTCCTTCCCTCCCATCCTCTCCCTCCTTCCCACCCTCTCCCTCCCTCCCATCCTCTCCCTCCTTCCCACCCTCTCCCTCCCTCCCATCCTCTCCCTCCTTCCCACCCTCTCCCTCCCTCCTTTCCTCCCTCCTTCCCTCCCATCCTCTCCCTCCTTCCCACCCTCTCCCTCCCTCCCATCCTCTCCCTCCTTCCCACCCTCTCCCTCCTCTCCCATCCTCTCCCTCCTTCCCACCCTCTCCCTCCCTCCCATCCTCTCCCTCCTTCCCTCCCTCCCTCCTTCCTCCCTCCTTCCTCCCTCCCTCCCACTGACTTGTCCAGTAGCCCTTCCTCCCCTCCTTCCCTGTTTCCCATTTTTCAAAGCTTCATTCTCCTATCATATCCATGCTGTTGATATTTATTACAGTTTACAATTAACTGGTCGTGAGGGTCCCTCTTTTATGTCCGCGGTGTAGACCACATGGGACAATCCCCACAAGTGTTTCAGGGGAATGTCGCGGAAGGAGAGAAGGAAAGGAATGGGTAAAGGAGCCATGGTGGTTGTTTTCCCATTACTTGTAGGATGCAAAAGCAAAGCAAAACAGAACAAAAAACAAAACTTGAAGTGTCCCTGGAAACAGGCAGTGAGAGAGCAGTGTTGGCGAGAGAGCGAGAAGCCGAGTTCCAGAATGTTCTGAGCAGGGCACGTGGAGCGGAGCCCCTGCTCTGGAACCTGGAACACTCGGGCCTCAGCTCCTCATGTGTGGAATGGGTGTGCTGCCGCCGTTGTGCCCTAGAGTGACTGTGGGGAATAAAATAAAGAATCAGAAGCCAGGCGTGGTGGCGCACGCCTTTAATGCCAGCACTCGGGAGGCAGAGGTAGGAGGATCGCCGTGAGTTTGAGGCCACCCTGAGACTCCGTAGTGAATTCCAGGTCAGCCTGGGCTGGAGTGAGACCCTACCTTGAAAAAAAAAAAAAAAAAAGAATCAGGGAGAACAGGGGGCCCTAAGTAAACAGTGTTGGGTCCATATGAGCCACTGTGACTTGGAGCACAGAGAGTTAGAACTTAACACTTTCTGGGTTTCCTTTGGTCCTGGCCCTGACTCATTCTGCGCTGTAGACCTACTCCTATCTACTCCCATCTACAAAACAGGGAGTGAACATCTTGCTTGGGAAAAATGTCACCCCCCCCCCACCCCCGGTGACTGGGCCTGGGACCACACCAGCATGCCTGGCCCTGGACATAATTCTCTTCCATTCCAGGGCCCTTGGTGTGGTTGCACATAGCTTGCTCCTGGGCACCTCTGAATCGCAGCTTCCAGCGTGGAGAACGGTCGGTCCGTTGGGCGACTTTACTTCGTCCCTCTTGTCCATGGCCAGGTCCCCGGGCCACCCCACGGAGGAGCCAGCACCACTCTTGCCCTGCAAGCAGTCTGCCTCCTCAAGGTCCTGGCATCTCTTGGAGCCTCCCTTCTTCTTTTTTTGTGCCCTGTGTTCCCTGTCCCCCGGGGGCTCCTGCCCTTTTCTTTGTGACCCATTCCCACCCATGGCTCTGTCCCCCTGGACAGTTGGTAACCCTTGGGGGCAGCAGGAAGGAGGCTTTATTTTTTTCCCACTTTGCTGGCAGGATTGGAAACTCTTCAGCCAGACGGGTCATGAGATAATCCGGCTGAAGGCTGAATTTTCACGCGCGCAGGCAGCCTGCACTCCCTGCCCGGCTGCTGTCCACGGCGGGTCCGTGTGTCCTGCACCTGAGCGGGCGCGCAGGCGAGGCGCGGGCCTGGGAAGGGAGGGATGGAGCAGGAGGAGCAGGAGGAGGAGGAGGAGGAGGAGGAGGAGGAGGCTGGCGACAAGGGGCGGGCGCGTCCAGACCAGCTGAGCCGCGATGGAATTAGCTCCGCGGTGGCTTAAGCCAGCCCAGAAGAGAGCGCGGCCGGCCGGGCCAGTCTGGGCTCTGCGTCCCGCACCATGGCTACCCCTGGGCTGCCAGGTGAGTCTCCCCTGCCTGGGACCCTGGCCTGGGACCCAGGCGGGAGCATCCTGCAAAGTTGTTGGAGGGAGGGAGCTATGGAGAGACAGCATTCTAACCACACCTGCCTGACTCATGATGGGTGACCTCAGCTGATCCCTTTTGCCCAGCAGCAGGGAAGCTAAGGGACGCCTGAGCCACCCCCTACACTCTTATCCTTTTATTTGATTTTTTTTTAGCAAGCTTGGGGGCTGCTTCTCACTGATTGGTTAGCAATTCCCACCCCTGTGACTTGCCCCTCCAAGGTCCTTGAATGCAGCTAGAATCAGGAGAGTAGGCAGCAAGCTAGGGTTTGAATTCAACAAGTGGACGGCCGAGGTCTAGCCATTCCTGGAGGGGCCTCAGAGGTTCACGAAGTCTCTTCCCCAACTCCACTGTCAGGGAGGGGCTCTGTTAGCAATCACGAGTGTGCCTTCCGTGGGGGAGTTCTTAGAAGAAAAAACCAACTTAGGTTTCCTCCCAAATTATACTGCCGCAGATAGATGTGTTTGGGTAGGTTGACCTTGCCTGGAATGGAAATTTGCTATGGGTATCTTGTTTCTGGAACTGGGAAGGGACTCATTCTTTTGGCATGACCAAGAAACAGACTGGCCTGGGAGGCAAGGGCGGGTCATAGTCCTCATAGGCTCTGAAATTCCCAGAGACCAGGTGCGACCCTGGCCCAGGGCAGGAGGGCTCACCTGAGCCCAAAGGCCAGTGGCAGATGGTGAGAGAATCTTGGGTGTGTGTGTGTGTGTGTTGGGGTGGGAGGAGCAACTCTTCCAGAGGAGAGTGGCCATGATAGTTTTGGTCCATTCACCTGTGTGCGTTTTACACCAGAGCCCTTGCCCAGTCTTTCCTACGCCCTCCCCAGGGACTAGCATTGTGGGAACTCAGGCTCCCATAAGGTTCTCTCTAACCACCTCCTCCACCCTCTGAGTCGCCTCTGCACGGTAGCATAATCTTGTTGAGTGATTAAAGAGGCAGTGTGAGAGGTGTGAGTGGGTCCCAGACCCCAGCCCAGGCTCTGCTTGGCTTTCCATATGTGAATTCTCCTGGTGGGCAAGGTTAAAGGGAAAAAGGCATTTGGACCTCAAGAGAAGCCTGTCTGTGTCCTTGTTTTCGGAACTCCATCAATCACGTGGATGCTTTCTGTTTGTTTTATTTGTTGTTTGCTTTGGTTTTGGCTTTTCAAGGTAGGGTCTCACTCTAGCCCAGGCTGACCTGGAATTCACTCTGTAGTCTCAGGGTGGCCTCGAACTCACCGCAGTCCTCCTACCTCTGCCTCCCAGAGTGCTGGGATTAAAGGCGTGCGCCACCACGCCCGGCTCTGTGGAACCTTTCTGCTGGCTGAGCGCATCCTGTCCATCTGTGTGTGAGGTTCCTAGAACACATGCAAAACCAGACACCCGATGGCTGGACATGGGCTCTGTACAACGTAGACCGAATCTCTGTTGTTGCCAGCTGGTTGGGGATGTTCTGTCTAAGGGGAGCTTGATCAGAGATTGCATTCGGTAGAGGAATTATCTATGGAGATGCCTAGAGATTGATCTAGCAGAGGAACTATGGATGAACGATCCCATGACCTAGGAGCGCTCGAGCTGTCTGAGGGAGCTGCGGCTGGAGCAGTGTAATCCGGAGAATGGTTCGAGGAAGCCAGGCCATCCATGCACCGTCCCCAGCTCAGTCCAGACGCTCCCGGTCTTCACAGGCAAGGGAACACTAGTAGTTATGAACCATCCGCTGGCGTACCTGACACGGCAGGTGATTGTCTCATAGGAACTTTGGCATAAGCCCTAATCATAGACATTAAACCTGATGTTCAGAGAGGTGAAGAACCATGCCTGGTATCTGTCACGTGCTAACCAGTGAGTAGACGCTGAAGGATGAACCCAGAATTCAGACCTGGATCTGACCTCGAGCCTCATAATTCTCCCACCAGCTCATCTTACTTCTTTTGTTCCATTTATGAGAAGCCATTAGCAGCTGGGCGTGGTGGCGCACGCCTTTAATCCCAGCACTCGGGAGGCAGAAGTAGGAGGATTGCTGTGAGTTCGAGGCCACCCTGAGACTCCATAGTGAATTCCAGGTCAGCCTGAGCTAGAGTGAGACCCTACCTCAAAAAACCAAATAAAATATAAAAAATAAAAATAAATAAATAAATAAAGCCATTAGCAGGAATTGTGGGTGCCAGTAATGGAGTGTGGGAAATGTGGGTAGAACTGGGGCCTTAAGGGGGGGGGGTATTAATTTTTCAAGGGGGTTAGTTAGATGCTGTGACCCTATTCTAGGTGAGCCTACCTGCCCTCCACACTGTCTCCAACATGGTTAATTTATTTAGTGGGCTAAGCCCAGGCAGGCTTGGGAGCAATGTACTTAGCTAGACCAAGAATAGCTACTGTCATTGAGCAAAAATGTATTAACTTTCTGACAGGTCAGAAAGAAATCACAGGTCACACCGCTCTCATAGTCTATAAAAGGGGACTAGCTCATCAACATTAAGCTTTAATAAGAATGTTAGAAGCTGGATGTGATGGCACACACCTGGGATACCAGTGTTTGGGAGGCTGAGGCAAGAGGATCATGAATTTGGAGTTAATATTGGCTACATAAGTGAGACTCTGTGTCAAAAAACGTCGTCTGGAAATTGATCTAAGACATTGCTTAATGTAATATAATTAATTGATTTGATTTTGTTTCTGGTACCAGGAACTGAACTGAAGCTCTCACGCTTGTTAAGCTCTACCATTGAACTAAATCCCCAACCTCTATTAATAGATTTGAAAAAGAATGGTATTTATCCAGAGGTATTTATTATATTTGTTTTTTGTAAAAAAAAAAAAAGCATTTCTGCTTCATTCTTTTCTGGACTATTCTGTCCTATTATCTTTCTAAAATTGCTATTTGCAAATCATTAGATTTATATCATAAGTGATTAAGACTTAACTCTCTAACTGGAAAAGAAGTAGCTTATAGGATATAGGAAACTTTGCAGAAATCTCTTTTTGTAAGACATTTTGTTTATTTTGTGCAAGGAGAGAGAGAGCTATATATAGAGAGAATGAATGAATGAATGAATGAATGAATGACTATGGGCATGCCAGGGCCTCTAGCTATTGCAAATGAACTCCAGATGCATGTGCCACTCTGCATCTGGCTTTACGTGGGTACTGGGGATTCGAACCCCGGGTTGTTAAGCTTTGCAGGCAAGTGCCTTAGCCACTGAATCATCTATCCAGCCCCAGAAATCTCTTTTCATCATGATATGTCTCTCAGTAATTGTTTTGTTTGTCTGATACAGAGCCTCACTATTGAAACTTACTCTATAGCTCAGGCTGGTCTTAAACTTATGATTCTCCTGCCTCCGTCCTATAGGAGCTGGGGTGACAGGCATGCCCCACTATGTCCCGCAGGAATTGTTCTTATCCACGTTTGTTGTTTCCCTTCATCCTGAAGAACGGCTTTTAGCGTGTCTTGAAGTGCGTTTCTGTCAGTGAGGCATCCTCTCAGCTCGCGTCCTTCTTCATTTCGCCCTCAGTTTTGAAGAATATTTCCCTTGGTTGCCCTGTAATGGGTTGTCATGAATTTTCATAATACTCTGGGGAGCCCCTCGGGAGATCTCTGTGGGTCGGATGAGAAGCCTTGACTCCTGTTTTAATTTTATTCATTGCTTTATTTATGCAGAATCTCTTTTCAACCTGGTATGTTATAAGCTTTTGTTTTCGTTTTTGGTTTCCAGTAATTTAGTAGTTTGACTATAATGTATGTAGTTGTGGTTGTATATCTCTCTCTATATATATTTATATATATATAAGCCTGCCAGATCTCTCAAATCTGGAAGTGATTATATTTTTTCAAATTTTGTGGTGATTTTGGCCAATAGTTCAACAATTTCTGTCATTTTTTTCTCTTCTTCTTCCTCTAGAACTCCAATCACATGTGTGATATTATCCAAGTAGTCCCATATGGCTCTGGTAAACTTTCTAATCTTTAGTTTTCTGTTCTCTAGGTTAGTTTCATTGATAGATTTTTATTTATTCATCATTTTCTTGCCTTTTCCAGTTTTCTGTTAAGCTCATCCAATGTGTTTTTCCTATTAGTTATTGTGATTTTTAGTTCTAGGAATTCTATTTAAAAATGACAGGGGTATAAATGTGTAATTTGCAAACTATAGCTTCGCTAATTCCTTTATTCATTCAAAAATTTAATAAGCATTTACCGTATCATACGTTCCCCTAGATGTTGAATTTGAAGATCTCAGCACTTACTTGGAGAAAAATGTGTAAGCCTGTAACTTGAACACAGTGTGACTATGCCTGGCTCAGCTTTTCCTTTCTGATTGGTCCCCATGACCGACTGCCGGCTCCTTTTCCGAGTCCCTACCTTCCTCTTCCTGAACGCACAGCTAGACTGGATTTCCTGGTCTCCCTTGCAATTCATTACGTGTGGCCATGAGATTGAGTTCTAGCCAGCAGAATGGGAAAAGTGATATGTACCCCTTCTGTTTCTGGCCCAGACACCCTCTGGGCCCACACTCTACCCTGTGCTGCGAGTCAGTGTGGAAGCTGACAGAGCCTCCGTCACTGAGCCTGAAAAGCTATGTGGAAAAAGCCAATCAACTTCTCTACCATTGTTTCGAGGTAGCCTCACTCTGGCCCAGGCTGACCTGGAATTCACTACGTAGTCCCAGGCTGACGTCAAACTCACGGCGATCCTCCCACCACTGCTGAGCGCTGGGATTAAAGGCGTGCGCCACCACGGCCGGCAGTGACATCCTTCTCATCATTTCATTTTTTTAAAAATTTTTATTTATTTATTTGAGAGCAACAGACAGAGAAAGAGGCAGAGAGAGAGACAGAGAATGGACGTGCCAGGGCTTCCAGCCACTGCAAACGAACTCCAGACGCGTGCGCCCCCTTGTGCATCTGGCTAACGTGGGTCCTGGGGAATCGAGCCTCGAACCAGGGTCCTTAGGCTTCACAGGCAAGCGCTTAACCGCTAAGCCATCTCTCCAGCCCTCATCATTTCATTTTTGGCATGTTTGTTACATATCAGCTGGCTGAACAGGACGCTGCCTTATTAAGCATCTCTGCCACCAGTGTAGATAGTAAGAGGCATTCTAATCACTGCACGTGTAAGTGCAACAACCCCCTCCCTCAAGTACCATCTGTGTTAAATTGAAATGTCTGCACGTCGAGGTCTTGCTCAACACAGCCTTCCCCGACTTTCCCCCAGCCTGGCATGTGTAACCACCCCGTTATACTTTGGTACGCCACGGGCAGGGAGAGATGCTTGCAGACGGGGGTCAGTATCGCTCGTCCTTGGCCGTTGCTGTAGCCTGGCACATAGGAGACGCTTAGTGAGCTGATGAATGAAAATGAAAATGTGAAAAGATAACAGAGCTATTTCTGTAGCGTCATCTCTTCTGTCTGTTCTCTGTGGTATTGAACTCTGGAGCTCTGGTTATGTTGAGTTTGCTTGTTCTTAGGCAAACAACATTGTTTGTTTTGCTCTGTTTTTTTTTTTTTTTTTCCAGGTAGGGTCTCACTTTCTAGCCTGAGATGACCTGGAATCATTATGTAGTCTCAGGGTGGCCTTGAACTCACAGCAATCCACCTACCTCCATCCCCCAAGTGCTGGGACTAATGGCCTGTGCTGCCACATCTGGCTGTTTTTGCTCTTTGTTTGTTTGTTTGTTTGTTTTTCAAGGTAGGGTCTCACTCTAGCCCAGGCTGACCTGGAACTCATTATGTAGTCCTAGGGTGGCCTCGAACTCATGGCGATCCTCCTACCTCTGCCTCCTGAGTGCTGGGATTAAAGGCATGTGCCACCACGCCGGGCTGTTTTTGCTCTGTTTTGAGACAAGATCTTGCTAGGTCGTCTAGGCTGATCTTGAGCACTTACTTCTCCTGCCTTGACTTCCTGAGTGCTGGGATTATAGATGTGGCTTATCATACCCAGCCTCCAATACTGTATTTTTTGTTTTTTAAGTTTTGACTTTGTCTTCAGATACGTCCATGCCCTTCTTCTGTCTTGGGACCGGAATTCATCTGTCTCTTCTCTCCTTCTCCTGCCTTTATTTTCTGAACTGGGGAAGAGCCTCTGCCACTAAGCTATACCACAGCTCCCTTAGCTTCGTTTATTCATCATTTATAACCTTAAATAATTAAACGCACTTCATTTTCCTACAGCACAAGGATCAGTTTTGAATTAATACTAAAGAGATTCTGGATGAAACATATGGGGTGGTTGTTTTGAGACACTGAACAACCATTAATCAGAAGCATAACCCTGAGAGAACCAGAGAGGAGAGACACTCACAAACTGGCCCCATGAGATAGGTCACCGATGGACTCAGGGGGCTGGGAAGAAGGTACCATCGAGGCAGACAACATTCAGAGAGCAGCAAAAATGGCTGAAATCTCGGAGCCGGGCATGAGAGAGGAAGAATTCATGCTAACAGAGGTTCCCGGAGGTCAGCGTGGAGGTGACAGTGAGGATCCTTGTGCATAGGGTGACGCATGGGGGGGGGCGGGTTGGCAGAAGGACGCTTTCTCCAAGGCTGAGATGGGACCAGAGGTGCTAGATGATGGGGCATACTGAAGCGCCTTCCCGGCCAGGGAGGCAAGACCTCATTCACATGTCTTAACACCCAGACATGCGGCTGAAACTCCAGGGTCCTCATTTTAGGAGTAAAAACTCTGCACTAGAGAAAAATTTATGCTAGACCGTCCCAAAGGCCAAGCCCCAAGAGATCACTAGGGAAGAGAGAGTTTAGAAGTTGAGCTCTACCAAATTAGAGTGTCTTAGGGTAAAAACAAAACAAAACAAAAACCCAAAAGTAGCCCAAAAGATCAAAGCGATCAACATGTTGTGGAACTTCCTTCTAGAAATAATAATAATAATAAAAAAGAAATAAAAACAAACCATCATTTCACCCTCTTGATTTGAAGAGAGGACTCTGTCCCTCATAGTAACTAGCATGCCATAAAGTTTACCAGACATGCAAAGAATTAGAGATCAATGGCCTATGGGGGGAAAAAAAAATGAAAGAAACAACCAAATAAAAGACAGCCAATAGAATGGAAGAAAATATTTGCGAATTACATATCAGATAAAGAATTAATATCTGAAGTATGTAAGGAATCCATACAACTCAACAGTGATCCGCCAATAACCCAATTAAAAAAAAAAATCAGGGGCTGGAGATGTGGCTTAGCAGTTAAGCGCTTGCCTGTGAAGCCTAAGGACCCCGGTTATTTCTCCAAAGAAGGCCTAAAGATGGTTTATAAAAAGGTGCTAAGTATCAGGAGAAATGAGAATAAAAGCCCCGGTAGGACACCACCTCATACCTTCTAGCATGGCTTTCATCAAAGAGATAAATTAAAGCTGGGCGTGGTGGCGCATGCCTTTAATCCCAGCACTTGGGCGGCAGAGGTAGGAGGATCGCCGTGAGTTCAAGGCCACCCTGAGACTCCATAGTGAATCCCAGGTCAGCCTGGACTAGAGTGAGACCCTACCTTGGAAGAAAAAAAAAAAAAAAGATAAGTGATAGCTGGAGAGATGTCTTAGTGGTTAACGTGCTTGCCTGCAAAGCCTAAGGGCCCATGTTCTAATCTCTAGGTCCCACGTAAGCCAGATGCACAAGGTGATGCAAGCGCAAGGTTGCATTTGCACACAAGACGGCGCACGCGTCTGGAGTTCGATTGCAGTTAGGGCTGGAGCCTCTGGCGAACCGATTCTCTCTCTCCTCTCTTTCTCTCTCTTATAAAAAAAAAAAAAAAAAAACGAAAAGAAAAAGAAAGGGAGGCAGAGGTCAGAGGATTGCCATGAGTTTGAGGCCACCCTGAGACTACTTAGTGAATTCCAGGTCAGCCTGGGCTAGAGTGAGACCCTACCTCGAAAAACCAAGAACAAACAACAAACAGAAAAAAGATAAGTGATACGAGTGCTGGTGATGGATTGCTGCAAGACTGGTACAGACATTATTTTAATGGTATGGAGGATGCTAAGGAATAAAAAAAAAAAAAAATAGAACTACCATGTGGCCAACAATGCTTCTTCAAGGAAAATCCTCAGAAAACAAAACAAAACAAAAAATTGCCTCATAAATTTCTGAACTTCCATGTTCATGCAGCAGTGCCGTTCCTGGTAGCCAGGATGTGGAAATGACCTGTGTTCATCGATGGAAGAACAGAAAAGTTGCCATGTAAACCCGCGTACTTACACACACACACACACAGAATTCTGCTTAGCCTTGAGAGAGGCTCTGGTATTTGCAATGTCAGAAATACAAACAGAAACACTTACGCGACCTCACTTCTATTTGGAATCTGAAGATATATCAAAGAAAACACACACGGAGACAGAACACAGGGAACTTGTTCTAGGGGGTGGCAGTCAGGGCAAAGGGCATCGAAGGAACCAAGATCAGCTCGTTGGCACAAGTGAGACCAGAGCTCCACCATGCAGCATAAGAATTATCACCAAGGCTCTTTTTCTTTTTTTCAAGGTAGGGTCTCACTCTAGCCCAGGCTGACCTGGAATTCACTATGGAGTCTCAGGGTGGCCTCAAACTCACGGCAATCCTCCTACCTCTGCCTCCCGAGTGCTGGGATTAAAGGCGTGCGCCACCACGCCCGGATAAGGCTCTTCTTTTACATGTTGGAAATTTGCTAAGAGAGTAGAGTTTAGGTTCTCTTACCTCATGTGTAAGAAAGGTGTAGATTTGCTGGTTTGTCTGCAGCAATTGCTTCATTGCATATATGGACATTACATATCATATTGTCACTTTAAATACATGCATACGTACATACATACATATAATAAACACGGAAGAAGGAGACAGGAAAGCCATGCCACTATGCTGAAGATGATGTAGATGTGGGATTAAGCAGTGACTCACACACTGTGTTTTGGTAATCAAAGGAAAGTGTTGCAGCCAGGTCCATGTTGCTGGTAGAAATCACCCAACCAAGAGCAGCTTGTGGGAACAAAAGAGGTTTATTTTGGCTTACAGGCTCGAGGGGAAGCTCCACAATGGCAGGGGAAAACGATGGCATGAGCAGAGGGTGGACATCACCCCCTGGCCCACATAAGGCAGACAATAGCAACAGGAGAGTGTGCTAAACACTGGCAAGAGGACACTGGCTATAACACCCATAAGCCCACCCCCAACAATACATTGCCTCTGGGAGGCATTAATTCCCAAATCTCCATCAGCTGGGAACCTAGCATTCAGAACCCCTAAGTTTATGGGGGACACCAGAATCAAACCACCACAGTAGGTATGAACTGAGTGAGTAAGAAGTTACAGAAACTGTGGAGAAATTGAAAGCAGAAAACGGGACAGTGAAACGGACTGGACACTTACACGCTGATTGTGAAACACACCATGAAGCGGTCACAGTAACCGTGGAGGCACAGACTGATCACAGCCCGTGGAAGTGACATTCAGGAAGTGAAACCCTGGATTTCAGCAAGGGTGTCAAGGCATAGAGAAAGAAGTGGGGACATGCTGAAGGGACAACTGGATGACCACGGCGCAAAAGAAGAAAGCTACACACTTGCCTCACATCACCCAGTGAAGTTTAAGCGAGTTGTAGTGGACATGTAATGAAATGGCCAGACGGGAACACTGGGTAATTCTTCACAGCCTTGGCTTAGGCAGTGACTTCTCAACACAACACCAGAGCCATAAGCAATTGCTATCAAGAAATGCCAGAGGCTTGGTAACTTGTAAATTCATTTTTATTTTATTTTATTTTATTTTATTTTATTTTATTTTATTTATTTGCAAGGAGAGACAGAGAGAAAGAGAATGGGCGTGCCAGGGCCTCCAGCCACTGCAAATGAACTCCAGATGCATGCGCCCCCTTGTGCATCTGTTTTACGTGGGTCCTGGGGAATTGAGCCTGGGTCCTTTGGCTTCGCAGGCAAACGCCTTAACTGCTAAGCCATTTCTCCAGCCCCTCGTAAATTCATTTTTAAGACAGCTTTGGAGATTGAGAAGTTCAAGATTAATGCTTCAGCTGTGCCTGGTGAGGACTCCGGTCTGCCTCCACGGTGGCTGCTGTCTTGTGACCCCATCATGCCTGATAGACAAGGAAGGGAGACAAGGAAGGCCTAGCCTGGTCACTCCAAGCCCTTTACAGGATTCAGTCACCTCTCAGAAGCTTGACCTCTCTGAACCGTTGCAATGGGGATTCAGTTTCAACATGAATTGTGGAGGGACGAAAACATTCGAACCATAGTGTAATCAAAGGAAAAAAAAAAACTAAACTGTATAGAAATTTTAAAAAATGGCTGCACATGCCTTTAATCCCAGCACATGGAGTCTGAGGTAAGAGGATTTCCATGAGGCCAGCCTGGAGCCAGAGTTCTAGGTCAGCCTGGGCTAGGGTGCGACCCTACCTCAAAAAAAAACCCAAACCAAACCAAAACAAACAACCAAACAAACAAAAATAGGGCTGGAGAGATGGATTAGTGGTTAAGGTGCTTGCCTGCAAGCCAAAGAACCCAGGTTAGATTTTCCAAGTCCCGCATAAGCCAGATGCACAAGGTGGCACATGCATCTGGAATTCATTTGCCGTGGCTGGAGGCCCTGGTGTTCCCATTTTCTCTCTCTTTCTCTCTCTCTCCCTGTCCCTCTCCCTCTTTCTCTAATAAATAAATAAAATAAAACCTTTAAAAATAAATAAAGGTGAGGGCCATCGCACCCAACTTCTTAAAAAAACACATAAAAATAACTAAAAATGCTTTGAGACACCATCAAAAGTGAGAAGACAACACACAGAATGAGAAAAAAAATATTTGTAAGCCGTGTAACACATAAGGGACATGTATTCAGAATATGTAAAGACCCCTTACAACTCAACAAAATGATGAATAATTTAATTTTAAAGGGAGCAAAAATTCTGAGCAGACAATTCTCCAAAGAAGATACACAAACCCATGAAGACAGGTAATAAGTTGTCAGGCAAGTGCAAATCCACTCACATTTTTTAATGCTTTTTATTTATTTTATTTTTTGGTTTTTTGAGGTAGAGTCTCACCCTACCCAGGCTGACCTGGAATTCACTATGGAGTCTCAGGCTGGCCTGGAACTCACAGTGATCCTCCTACCTCTGCCTCCCGAGTGCTGGGATTAAAGGTGTGTGCCACTATGCCGGGCTTAATGTTTTTTTATTTTATTTGAGAGAGAGAGAGACAGGGAGAGAGAATTGGCACGCCAGGACCTCACCCCCACGGCAATCACACTTGGGACACTTGCGCCACCTAGTGGGCATGTGCGACCTTGAGCTTGCCTCTCCCTTATGTGCAACCTTGTGCTTGTCTCACCTTTGTGCGTCTGCCTTACGTGGGATCTGGAGAGTCGAACCTGGGTCCTTAGGCTTCGCAGGCAAGTGCCTTAACCGCTAGGCTATCTCTCCAGCGCTCCACCTTCAATTTTAAGGAGGCCTTGGTCTCCAGCTCTGAACGCTCATCTTCACCGTGATAAGGGATTGCATGACTTCTCTCGTTGCTCTGACCACATACTTGACACGCAGCCACTTCTGGGACACAGTCGACCATGGAGAGGAAGGGGTGGCAGCAGGGGCACAAGGGCAGCTGTTCACATTGATCTGTGGTCGGGAGGCCGAGAATAATGAGTGCCTGAGCTCAGTCAACTCTCTGTCTGGGACCCTGAGTCATGGTGCCACCCCCACAGTCATGGCGGATCTTCCACCCTTAATTAGCATAATATAGAAACTCCCTCACCAATATGGAGAAACTCCCTCACCAATATGGCCAGAGATTTGTCTCTTGGGTGATTCCAGGTTTAGTCAAGTCAATAGAGATTAAACATGGCAGGTCTACCCCCCTTTGTCAACTTGACATCCTTACACACATCACTTTTAAGTAATACTCTTCCAAACTTGGTTGCCGCAGGCTCAAGGCCATCTCAGAATGCAGCATACATCCAGTTCAGCTTTGAAGGTGCCCTTAGGTTTTTCTTTTTTTAAGAACGTATTTTGTATGGACGCCTTGTGTATTGGTACCACCTTTTCCTTCCTTCTTGCCCCCATTGCACAGGGGGCCTTCCTCAGTGGCGTTATTGGTATACATGATGTGGTTGTTGCCCTTCGCTTCTAATAGTCCTAATACTGTTTTAAAAATGCCTTGATCCGGCCATGGTGGTGCACGCCTTTAATCCCAGCACTTGGGAGGCAGAGGTAGGTGGGTCACCATGGGTTTGAGGCCACCCTGAGACTACATAGTGAATTGCAGGTAGGCCTGGGCTAGTGAGAGAGAACCTACCTTGAAAAATGAAAAATTTAAAAAAACAAAAATCTACAAAAGCCTTAACCTGAGCATAGTGGCACACACCTTTAATCCTAGCACTCAGGAGGACTGATGTGAGTCCAAGGCCAACCTGGGACTGCAGGGTGAGTTCTAGGTCAGCCTGAGCCAGACTGAGACACTACCTTGAAAAAAAAATCAAAAACAAACGAACAAGCTGGGCATGGTTGTGCACACTTTAATCCCAGCACACAGGAGGCAGAGATACAGGGATCACCATGAGTCTGAGGCCACCCTGAGACTACATAGTGAGTTCCAGGTCAGCCTGAACTACAGTGAGACCCTACCTCAAAAACCAAGAAAAACAAAACAAAACAAAACACTAAAGCCTTTTTTTGAAGCTCAAAGAGGTTGCTTAACTGAGAGCCTCTATAAAATTAAAAACACAAGTTCTATATTCAATGACACAGATAAACATTCCCATTCCAAAAGGAAGGAATGAGGGTATAGCAAGGAAAGATAGAAACAAAGCAACAATGAGCCACAGCAGGGCAAACACCAAGTCCTGCACCTACACACCTGGCATCTGGAGTTTGTGATCAAACACCAGGTCTCCAGACACTTGGGGAGCTCCACCACTCCAGCTCTAATGCATGGAGCACCCATGGCCTCTCTCTAGGGGTCTGCTCTACTCTGAGTCCATAGCCTTGGCAGATGTTTTGTGGTGCCGGGATTTCCAGTAACCTGAGGTCTCCATCACAGCTTACACTTCACCTTCACAGTGCACACAGTGATCTCCCTGTGAGATCTCCATCACGGCTTACACTTCACCTTCACAGTGTACACAGTGGTCTCCCTGTGAGATCTCCATCACAGCTTACACTTCACCTTCACAGTGTACACAGTGATCTCCCTGTGAGGTCTCCATCACGGCTGACACTTCACCTTCACAGTGTACACAGTGATCTCCCTGTGAGGTCACCATCACAGCTTACACTTCACCTTCACAGTGTACACAGTGATCTCCCTGTGAGATCTCCATCACGGCTTACACTTCACCTTCACAGTGCACACAGTGGTCTCCCTGTGAGGTCTCCATCACAGCTTACACTTCACCTTCACAGTGTACACAGTGGTCTCCCTGTGAGGTCTCCATCACAGCTTACACTTCACCTTCACAGTGTACACAGTGATCTCCCTGTGAGGTCTCCATCACAGCTGACACTTCACCTTCACAGTGTACACAGTGATCTCCCTGTGAGGTCTCCATCACAGCTTACACTTCACCTTCACAGTGCACACAGTGATCTCCCTGTGAGAACTCCATCACGGCTGACACTTCACCTTCACAGTGTACACAGTGATCTCCCTGTGAGGTCACCATCACAGCTTACACTTCACCTTCACAGTGTACACAGTGATCTCCCTGTGAGATCTCCATCACGGCTTACACTTCACCTTCACAGTGCACACAGTGGTCTCCCTGTGAGGTCTCCATCACAGCTTACACTTCACCTTCACAGTGTACACAGTGGTCTCCCTGTGAGGTCTCCATCACAGCTTACACTTCACCTTCACAGTGTACACAGTGATCTCCCTGTGAGGTCTCCATCACGGCTTACACTTCACCTTCACAGTGCACACAGTGGTCTCCCTGTGAGGTCTCCATCACAGCTTACACTTCACCTTCACAGTGTACACAGTGGTCTCCCTGTGAGGTCTCCATCACAGCTTACACTTCACCTTCACAGTGTACACAGTGATCTCCCTGTGAGATCTCCATCACGGCTTACACTTCACCTTCACAGTGCACACAGTGGTCTCCCAGTGAGATCTCCATCACAGCTTACACTTCACCTTCACAGTGCACACAGTGGTCTCCCAGTGAGATCTCCATCACAGCTTACACTTCACCTTCACAGTGTACACAGTGATCTCCCTGTGAGGTCTCCATCACGGCTGACACTTCACCTTCACAGTGTACACAGTGATCTCCCTGTGAGGTCACCATCACAGCTTACACTTCACCTTCACAGTGCACACAGTGGTCTCCCAGTGAGATCTCCATCACAGCTGACACTTCACCTTCACAGTGTACACAGTTTTCTCCCTGTGAGGTCTCCATCACAGCTTACACTTCTCCTTCACAGTGTACACAGTGATCTCCCTGTGAGGTCTCCATCACAGCTGACACTTCACCTTCACAGTGTACACAGTGGTCTCCCTGTGAGGTCTCCATCACAGCTTACACTTCACCTTCACAGTGCACACAGTGATCTCCCTGTGAGATCTCCATCACGGCTTACACTTCACCTTCACAGTGTACACAGTGATCTCCCTGTGAGATCTCCATCACGGCTTACACTTCACCTTCACAGTGTACACAGTGATCTCCCTGTGAGATCTCCATCACGGCTTACACTTCACCTTCACAGTGTACACAGTGGTCTCCCTGTGAGGTCTCCATCACAGCTTACACTTCACCTTCACAGTGTACACAGTGGTCTCCCTGTGAGGTCTCCATCACAGCTTACACTTCAACTTCACAGTGTACACAGTGATCTCCCTGTGAGGTCTCCATCACGACTTACACTTCAACTTCACAGTGCACACAGTGGTCTCCCTGTGAGATCTCCATCACAGCTTACACTTCACCTTCACAGTATACACAGTGGTCTCCCTGTGAGATCTCCATCACAGCTTACACTTCACCTTCACAGTGTACACAGTGATCTCCCTGTGAGGTCTCCATCACAGCTTACACTTCACCTTCACAGTATACACAGTGATCTCCCTGTGAGGTCTCCATCACGGCTTACACTTCACCTTCACAGTATACACAGTGATCTCCCTGTGAGATCTCCATCACAGCTTACACTTCACCTTCACAGTGTACACAGTGGTCTCCCTGTGAGGTCTCCATCACAGCTTACACTTCACCTTCACAGTGTACACAGTGGTCTCCCTGTGAGATCTCCATCACAGCTGACACTTCCCCTTCACAGTGTACACAGTGGTCTCCCTGTGAGATCTCCATCACAGCTGACACTTGACCTTAGAGTGTCACACAGTGATCTCCCTGTGAGGTCTCCATCACAGCTGACACTTGACCTTAGAGTGTCACACAGTGATCTCCCTGTGAGGTCTCCATCACACCTTACACTTCACCTTCACAGTGCACACTGTGATCTCCCTGTGAGATCTCCATTGCCGCCTACACTTGACCTTAGGGTGTCACACAGTGGTCTCCCTGTGAGATCTCCATCACAGCTGACACTTGACCTTAGAGTGTCACACAGTGGTCTCCCTGTGAGGTCTCCATCACAGCTGACACTTGACCTTACAGTGTCACACAGTGGTCTCCCTGTGAGGTCTCCATCACAGTTGACACTTGACCTTACAGTGTCACACAGTGGTCTCCCTGTGAGGTCTCCATCACATCTTACAGTTGACCTTAGAGTGTCACACAGTGATCTCCCTTTGAGGTCTCCATCACAGCTTACACTTGACCTTACAGTGTCACACAGTGGTCTCCCGATGCTTTCTTACATGAACTCCAGCTCTGCCACATACTTCTGTGTCTTACATGCTCTCTGAAGCTGTGGAACAAGTTGTCATGATCCTGTTCCTCTTGCATCATTCATTTCTGCAAAACCCGTACCCTTTAATGATGCAGCTGGGTCCGGTAAACAGCTGAGGGTCGAGTTGATCCTCTTATGTTTTCACAGGTTTTTAACCCAGGGAAAGACCTTCCTAGGTGGTAGCTACTAAGCCCAGAAACTTTTCAGAGGCAGTCTCTGTTTACATTCCTCCTTTCAAATGAATTTGCATTCATGTAAGATATATCCTTTAGTGGTGTCTTGTCCTCAGGGCGTTTTGTCCCCCTGCAAATGTTTTGAGCCAGGTGTGATGGCCAATGCCTTTAATGCCAGCACTGGGGAGGCAGAGGTAGGAGGATCACCATTAGGTCGAGGCCAGTCTGACATTCCACAGTGAACTCTAGGTCAGTTTGCGCTAGGGTGAGACCCTACCTCCAAGAAAAAAAAACACAGCTGGTTTTGAACCTGCCTTTTCTGTAAATTTAGATTCCCTCATACTATTTTCTTTAGCAAACTATATATTTTTCCATATTTTCTGATCTAATAATTGTTCTTTTTCAGTGTGGACCTGGACCAACATAGTGAACATAGGTATGAGTGTGTGTGTGTGTGTGTGTGTGTGTGTGTATGCACGTATGTGTGTATGACAGCATGGAGAAAGGATTACATTTTGCTCACCAATGCATCATCCTGGTCTTTCATATCACAGAGCATAAATCTGTTTCAAAACAGGTTTTAAGTAATGAGCTAATAGAAGAGTTCTGAGTATCTATGCTATTCCCTCACGGCAGTCACGGAAGGCCACAAACATCTTACTAATGTCATCAGTCTTGTTCCAAGCCACAGTGCATTATGGGATAGCAACGAATAATTTTCATTTGGGCAACTTGCCCATGTGCCAAACTGTAAATTTTGATGAACTCCCTGATAATAGTTTCTTATTCTTTTTTTTGATTCTTTCTCTTCACATTGATGTTCTTGGGTTTGAGTGTTTTCTGTTGTGGTATCGATAGAAAGGGCCATTTAAAGAGGTGTGGAATGTTAGTCAGAAAAGGATTTTTTTTTGTCCTGGCTGTCCCCTTCCTTCTTCACAGTACACCTTACCGGTTAGAAGTGTGGACTGTGAGGATGCTAATGACCTTGGACGACCTACCTAACATTCCCTGCCTCTGTTTTCTCATTGTGGATAATAGCACAATAATCCCTCCCTCTCAGGGTTGTCATGAAGTGTAGATGATTTGATAACGTGTAAGCTACTTAGAACAGTTCCCACCCATTTTGGATAACTTGGCTAATGAAGAATTGCTGTAACTGGCTCTAGTATGTTCCCTAAAATCCTGTGTGTTCAATGCTTGGTCCATTGCCTGTGGCCCCACTGGGTGTTGGGAAACATTTTGAGGTAGACCTAGTTGGACAAGTTTAGGTCATTGGGGCTGTACTCTTGCTTTGATTTTAGAGAGTGAGGCACAGAGTGAGAGAGAAAGAGAGAGAGAGAGAGAGAGAATTGGCACCCCAGGGCCTCAGCCACTGCAATCGAATTCAAGGTGCTTGCGCCACCTAGTGGTCATGTGCAACCTTGCGCTTGCCTCACATTTGTGCGTCTGGCTTATGTGGGATCTGGAGAGTCGAACATGGGTCCTCAGGCTTGGCAGGCAAGCGCCTTAACCGCTAAGCCATCTCTCCAGCCCGGGGTTGTGTTCTTGAAGGTGATATTGGGATACCAACTCCTCTCCTTTTGCTTTCTGGCTTCTGTGAGTCAAACAACTCCCTCCACTCACGCCTTGGTGGGCTGTCTTGCTGTAGGACCTAAAGCAACAGAGCCAAGTGACCATGGACTGAAACCTGCACGCCTGTGAGCCAAAAGTGTTTCTTCTTTTTATGTTGATTTACCTCGTGTGTGTGTGTGTGTGTGTGTGTGTGTGTGTGTGTGTTCCAGCAGTAGATTAGGAAATAGAAATATATAAAAGTCAGGTATGGAAGTCTTTGAATGCTGAGTTATGCTTGAGTGCTGGTAAGCTTCAAGACAGTAGAGATTTTGTAACAGTATCATGAGCCATGTAACAAAAGGTTTATGAGTTTTTTAAAAATATTTATTTATTTGACAGAAAGAGAGAAGATAGATAGATAGATAGAGAGAGAGAGAAATGTACCACTTTACATGGGCAGTGTGGAATCAAACCTGAGCCAATCAGCTTTGCAAGCAAGTGCCTTTACCACTGAGTCATCTCTCCAACTTATTAAGTCCGTTTGTAGCAATCAAGCCAATAAGGATCCTTCCTTCCTTCCTTCCTTCCTTCCTTCCTTCCTTCCTTCCTTCCTCTGACACCCCACTCTAGTCCGGGTGATCTTTATGTTGTTCTTCTCATCATGTTGCGCCCTGCTTAAAATGGGATGTTATCATCAATTATGAACCCTGAACGTTAGCAGTGAGATTTGGCTGTGGCTGTAAGCCACGGAGAGATGATCAGAATCAAGGAGTGTAATACCAAAGAGCAAAGATGAGAAAAAAGGATGTCATCTCTGGGAGCTGCAAGTCTCACTGGGAGCCCCCCCCCCCAAAAGAAAAGGGACAAGGAGAAGGGGAGAGGGGAGGGGAGGGGGAGAGGGTGAAGGAAATTAACAGGAGGAGATATTGGAGAGGTTGACCAGAAAGACGTAAGATGACAAAGGGCCTTGTAGGTCGTATTTAAAGGTTTACTAAGTCTGGAAAGACGAACTCCGTGGGAAAAAGAAAATGCTTGTTGCGAAAGCATAAGTCCCTGAGTTGGATTCCCAGAGCCCACTTAAAGCCAGACACAGCGGCGGGTGTTTGTAATCCCAGTATACTTATGACAAAAAGGGAGGCAGACAGGAGAATCTCCTGGAAGCTCAAGGGCCGCTGAACACAGTGGTGAATAACCAGCCGCAAACAAGGTGCGTGACCGGGGCTGACATCTGAAGTTGTCCTCTGACCTCCGCATGCGTGCTGTGAACCATGGGCGCCCACTCACACATATCACGTGCACACGCTCACACACAAATATTCACCATCACCCAGGAGGGTCCCTTTTTTGTGCTCTCACACTGTACCCCACAGCTGGCCACCCGTGGGCCCAGAGTGTGAAGGGAGTGTGAAGGGGGTGGCAGTCCTTGCCCCCAGGAGCTCAGTGGTCTGAAACAGCCTCTTCTGGGAGGCTGGCTGCTCAGGATGGGCCGATTGACTCTCTCCCTGGACTCGTCTCTTTCTGTAGGTACCTATTTATCTCTTCTAGATACACTTCAAAATTCATGTCATTGGCCGGGCGTGGTGGCGCACGCCTTTAATCTCAGCACTTGGGAGGCAGAGGTAAGAGGATTGCTGTGAGTTCGAGGCCACCCTGAGAATACAGAGTTAATTCCAGGTTAGCCAGAGCTAGTGTTAGACCCTACCTTGAAAAACCAAAACAAACAAACAAAAAATCATGTTGTTGCCAGGTGTAATCCCAACACTGGGGAGGCTGAGGCAGGACAATTGTGAGTTCCAAGGCTTGGGGGGAAAGGTGACGTTGTGGTCGGTCTCATATTCCCAGTGTCTATACAGTACCTGCCAAGTGTATACAGTACCTGGCTTTGAGATGACTAACAGATACGGAAGACTGTATATGGCACCGCTGACCGTCCAGGGAATGGCCAGGTGTGTGTGTGTGGGGGGGGGGGACAGACAGAGGCATGAGGCAGAAAATGGGTGAGCGTTGAGAGCTGATATAGTTCACACAGGTAGGTGTGGACTAGATCATGACAAACCCATGTGAAAATACTTAAAAAAAAAAAAACAACAACTGGGGCTTCATCTAAAAAAAAAAAAGTGGAAAGCGCTTCCACTTTTGTCCAGCAGATATCAAGATCATGAGGGAAAGCCCAGCGTGAATGTTGTCTCTGCGGTGGAATCTGCCTTTTCTGAACAGAGTTCTGCTCATGAGGAATCATGTCCCAGAAAATCCGTCTGAAGTGGAAAATTTGTTTCATACACCTAACCCACCAAACATCCTAGCCCAGCCCAGCCCATCTCAAGCGTGCTCAGAGCGCTGACACTGACTGCAGCTGGACAGAAGCCCCCAACACCAAGCCCCCTTCACGACAGGGCTGCTCTCGCGTGTAATTTAGAGAACACCAGGGTAAAAGCGAAAGGAAGAATGGTGGGTTCGCTTTCACGCCACCATAAAGTTAAAAACTCCCTCAGGTGAATCCTTGTAAGTCACCTGTACTTGAAGAATGTTCCAGGGTGAGGGTATTCAAATGTTAAAAGTGCCCAGGCTCTCTCAGCCTTCGAAGAGGGCCAGCTTGGGCTTAAGGATATCACTGAAGGGTTAATGAACCACTGACCTCGGACTGACCACTGACCTTGGTGGACCATAAAACTTTCCTGGACCATAACATGATGGGGACTTCTGTTACGAGGCAAACTCGTGACTCAAAGATCTGACCTCAAGAGCTACCAGACCACCTGGGCAGCAATTAGCCCTTACCCTCCCCCCATTCTTCACTCCCAAAGACCTCACCCTTTGCATCTTTTTATGTATTTATTTGAGAGAGAGAGAGAGAGAGAGACAGACAGACAGACAGACAGACAGACAGAAATAGGTAGGTAGGTAGAGAGAGAATGGGTGTGCCAGGGTCTCCAGCCACTGCAAATGAACTTCAGACACATGCGCCCCCTTGTGCATCTGGCTTACATGGGTCCTGGGGAGTCGAACCTGGGTCCTTTGGCTTTGCAAGCAAGTTCCTTAACCGCTAAGCCATCTCTCCAGCCCACCATTTACATCTCTATTCTCTCCCACGTTCAAGCTACCTAGTCCTATCCCGGGAGAGCTACTGACCCTCTAATAAAGAATAGTCTGGGGCTGGAGAGATGTCTTAGTGGTTAAGGTGCTTACCTGCGAAACCTAAGGACCTGTGTTCTACTCTCCAGATCCCACGTTAGCCAGACTCACAAAGGTGAGGCAAAGTGCGAGGTCGCACGTGCCCACTAGGTGGCGCAAGCGTCTGGCATGTGATTACAGTGACTGAGGCCTGGGTGCAACAATTCTCTCTCTCTGTCTCTCTGGCTTGTCCCTCTCAAAAAAAAAGAAAAAAGAAAAAAGAAAAAAAAAGACAGTCTGTGCTTTCTTTCTCTCTTGTGTTTCTCATTTCAGTCTAGTTAGTCAACCCCGAATTCCAGCAGTCACTACTTGGATCCTTGTTTCCTTGGAGAGTGAGGGGGCTCTGGTTTACCCCAACGCCTCCCTGGGGCAGTAGCAACCTTGAGATGGAAGGGGAGGGTTTATTTCGGCTTACAGTTGGGGGGTTAGGGGAGGGGGAGGGGGGAATACATTCCATCACAGTGGGGAGGTGCGGCAGCAGAGGCCAGAGGCCTTGTGGTGACATTACACCCACAGTCAGAAAGCAGAGGGCGCTGAGCCTTGGGAGGTGTGATACATACACTGCAGTGCTGAGCACTCCTCTGTCACTTCTTCTCAGCACCATGATGCCTTCTGGGTCATCCCAAGGTCACTGCCATCTGAAAAGGGAAGTTTCTCTAATGAAAAAGTGAGAGTAGCATTAATATATGGGTATGAACCTTAAGAGGAGTGCTTTGTGGAAGAGGTGGCGGAAAGAATGTAAGAGCCAAAGGAAGGGTAAGACTCCTTACAACGTGCTCCTCCAGACACAACATGGCCTGGATATCCATGACCTCACAGTGCCCGACACTACCTACACAAGACCATCATAATAGGAGGAAAAGATCATGACATCAAAATAAAAGAGAGACTGATTGAGAGAGGGAGGGGATATGATGGAGAGTGGAGTTTCAAAGGGGAAAGTGGGGGAGGGAGGGCATTACCATGGGATATTGTTTACAATCATGGGAGTTGTTAATTATAAAAAATTAAAAAATAGAAGAGAGCAGAGGCTGAACAGGAAGTGGAGGCCGGCTATAAAACCTCAAGGCCCGCCTCCAGCATCCCACTTCCTTCAGCAAGGCTCCACCTCTTAAAAGTTCTACAACCTTCCTGAATGTCACCACCAGCTGGGGACCACGAAGTCAAACACATGAGCCTACATGGGGACATTTTACCTTCAAAAAACAGTACTAATGATAGAGGCCGGCTGTCCTCTTTTTTTTTTTTTTTTTGAGGTAGGGTCTTGCTCTAGCCCAGGCTGACCTGGAATTCACTATGCAGTCTCAGGGTAGCCTCGAACTCACAGCGATCCTCCTACCTCTGCCTCCCGAGTGCTGGGATGGAAGGCGTGCGCCACCACCACGCCCGGTTGTCTGTCCTCCTTTTGAGATAGGTCTCACCTTCTAGCCTAGGCCTACCAAAACTCACTATGGAGCCTAGGTTGATGTTGAACTCAAAGCAAACTTCTTGCCTCAGTCTCTTGAGTGCTGGGCTTGATTACAGGCGCAAACCACCACACCAGAGAGACTTAAAAAATATATATATTATTAGCTCAGAGCCCTGTGTTTCACTGGTGGTTAACAATCAGTAGTTAGTAATAAGACAGTCACGATGCCAAGGGGGAAGCTTTGAGGCAAGGCCCTGCTGCCCATTCATCCAGCTCCGGGGATGCCTCCCCCACAAACTCACTTTGCCTTCTGCCTAGCACTACTAACCCACTTCCTGCCCCGTCTCTCTGCCCAGCGAGACCCTGTCTCGCCTCTGATGGTGTCTCCGGCCTCCTGTTCTGGTTGACTGCCAAGCTCTTGCTTGAGCTTTTTCTCGCTCAGGTGCCCTTTGCCCCCGGTTTGAATGCCCTTTCTACCTCCAACCCTAGGCAGTGGCCTTGGAGATTCCCGCCATGCTGCCTGATTTCAGGTAGAACTCATGACCCCAGGGTCGCCGCTCTCAACTGCCGCTCTGCACCAATGCCCCCTTCAGAGGCTGTGTGGGCAGCCCGCTGACATTTTCAAAGTGCTCTTTACTTAAGTTGGTCATCTTGGCATGCTGCCATGGGCTATTTCTACTTGGGTGTAAATGAGCTTTATTGGTCAAGACAACCAAGAGTTAAATGAAGGGGTGGGCGTGGGAAGCCCCTTAGGAAATGGAGGGATGGAATAAGTGGGACCAAAATTGAAAGGGGCTTGGCTAAGGGTTGCCTAGGGAAGGAGCTTAGGGCATGGGTGGGTAAGAAGGTTCTGAAAACTTAACCTACTGGTTTGGTCATTTAGATGTGGGAATTCCCCTGCCTCAGTCCCTGCTTTTATTTTCTTCTTTTCCTCTCTCAAACTATATCTCATTCGGGCTGGAGAAATGGCTTAGCAGTTAAAGCACTTGCCTGCAAAGCCAAAGGACCAGGGTTCAATTCCCCAGGACCCATGTAAGCCAGGTGCGCAAGGTGGCGCATGCATCTGGAGTTCATCTGCAGTAGCTGGAGGCCCTGGTGCGCCCATTCTCTCCCTCTCTCTTTCTACCTCTCCTCTCTGTCATAAATAAATTTTTTAAAAGTCTCATTCTTCTCCTTTTTGTACCTTGTAGAGAACCCTAAGGCACCCGCAGACCTCCGAGGGGTCGAGCTTGGAGTTGTCCCCCACATAGAAAGGACAGAATTCCCCCTGGTGGGACCACGGAGTTGAAAGCAAAGACTGGATCCCAGTGAGAAACATGAGCAGTGGCCTCATGTGAGTGGAGAGATCAGCCCACCTGGCCTTCTGGGTGGGAGAGATGGTGCATGTCCCTCCCGCCTAGTCTGGGAAGTTTCTAGGAGGAAGCGGGCGGTGAGCACCCACGTCAGTGGGCATGTCGGGGAATGTCACAGGCTCAGAGCAGAGCAAGTGGGTGAACAGGGAAGCCAGGGTGAGAAGAGGTGGAGGAAGGAGCAGGCACACCCGAGCCCTGAGGCACGATCGGGTAATTATCTATAGCTTATGTGTTTCCAAGGAAATTTGATCCTTTCTCTTGCTGTTATCGTGTTTATTCTCTGGGGAAGAGAAATAATGTGCCTCCCACACTCCCTAATCTTGGAATTAAATACCTGCTCAGAACACATATTCTTTTTTCTTCGGATCGTATCATTGTCATGTTAGTCACCAATTTAAATAAAGATAAAAAATATCTATTACCTGGGATGCCAAGACACTTAATTTAAGGCAGTCCTCTAAAAGAGCTTTGGCTCCAAACTAAGATTTTATTCTTATTTTATAGATTTTATAACCAAAAAAAATAAACAAACAAGATATAACAATTTATATATAAATTATTTTTATGGTCAGACTACCCTGACAATAAACTTTATTTTATTTTAACTTAGACTGTCTTTTTTTTTTTTTAAATCATCCCTTTGGGCCTTTTTTAGACAGTTTTTAAAAAATTTTTATCTGTTAACAAAGATAAATTTTAACTCTACAGTAATTAACCCTTATAATAACTCAATAAATCAATTTAACTTTTAATTTTTTTTCAAATTTTCTTTTGTTTATTTTTATTTATTTATTTGAGAGCGACAGACAGAGAGAGAAAGAGGCAAATATAGAGAGAGAGACAGACAGATTGGGTGCACCAGGGCCTGCAGACACTGCAAACAAACTCCAGGCGTATGCAGCCCCTTTTGTGCATCTGGCTAACGTGGGCCCTGGGGAATCGAGCCTCGAACTGGGGTCCTTAGGCTTCAGAGGCAAGCGCTTAACCGCTAAGCCATCTCTCCAGCCCGACGTTTTTGTTTTTTTAACGCAGTCGCTTTTGTGACTGCTGTGACCAAGTGCCTGACAGGAAGTCACTTGAATGAGGAAGGATTCACTTTGGCTCATGATTTAACCGGACACAGGCCATCATGGTGGGGAAGGGATAGCACGGGGAGCTGGTTATATTGAAGTTGCAGTCAGGAGGAGGAGGAGGAGTTTGGGTGTGAAATGGGGCTGGGCTATGCCCATCAATGCCTGGTCCCCAACTGCCTCACCTCCTCTCCCCGCCGTTCCCCACCCCTAGAGGTTCCTCAGCTTCCTGAGCAGCGCCACCAGCTGGGGATCAAGGGCCCAAATGCATGAGCCTGTGGGGAGGCATTTCACACGCAAACCATAGCAAATGTTAGGAGGAGGAGCCCAGGGTCCTCTTGGCTGGACGTGGTGCTTGTCCTAAGGCACTGTAGGGTGGAAGGGGAGAAAGGGGTGGAACTGAAGGTGATAATTGCCCACTGGCCGGAGCATCTTTCTCTCTGTCTGCTCTCAAGCAGCCTGGGGTTTGCTGCTCCTTTTCTTCTTTGCCCGACAGGAGTGTCCGCTGTATCTCTGGCTCACTCTGAGAGGCTGTAGGTGCCCCCAGGCAGCAGGCCAAGCCCGGGCGGAACGCAGCCTCCTGCCGTTCATCGCTGCCCACCCTTAAGCAGTGCAGGTGCCCAAGTGCCTCTGTGGCCCTGTGATACTTCAGCGTCCCCATGAGTGGTCCAAACAAGAATCATTAGAAATGAGGCTGGGGGGGGGATGGCTTAGCGGTTAAGGCGTTTGCCTGCAAAGCCAAAGGACCCAGGTTCGATTCCCCAGGACCCACGTTAGCCAGATGCGCAAGGGGGCGCACGCGGCTGGAGCTCGTTTGCAGTGGCTGGAGGCCCTGGTGCGCCCATTCTCTCTCTCTTTCTCTCTTTCTCCCTCTCCCTCCTTCTTTCTCTGTCAAATAAATAAATATATAAGAAGAATCGTCAGAAATTATTTCATTTCAAAGATATGAGGGTGGCCAAAATAGCAGGTGAGACGAGGGTTGGAGAATATAGTCATGCTTTGGTATATGTGAAAGATGGCCTCCAGGTCCCTCCATGGCTACCAAAATCCACAGATGCTCAATCCATCGAGCAAAATGTAGTGTTTGTATAGAACTCCCTCTCTATGCTTTCTTTTTCTTCTTCTTCTTTTTTTTTTTTTTTTTTGGTTTTTCAAGGTAGGGTCTCACTCTAGCCCAGGCTGACCTGGAATTCACTAGGGAGTCTCAGGGTGGCCTCGAACTCACAGCAATCCTTCTACCTCTGCCTCCCGAGTGCTGGGATTAAAGGCGTGCGCCACCACGCCCGGCTCCTCTCTATGCTTTCAATTACTTCTAGATACTCATAATGCCTGTTCTGCATAAGTGCTGTGTAAATACACATCAGATGACGCTGTTTGCAGGGTAATGATAAGATCTTCACATATTTAGGACCAATGCAGATTTTTCCCCCGAATATGAAAAACAGTTTACTAGCATGTATTAATTGTACAAGATAATGGGTTTCACTGTGGAATTTTCATACATTTATACGATGTATTATGATCATATTTACCCCCTATTACCTTCCTTCAGCCCTTCTCCCTCCCGAGGAGCATTTTTCTCTTCTCTAGTAGTCCCTCTTTTATTTCTGTGTACTTTTATTTTCCCTAGGTCCCATATAGGAGTGAAAACATGTGACACTTGTTTTTCTGAGTCTGAGGTATTTTGCTTAATGATCTCTAGTTCCATTCATCTTCCTACAAATGTCATAATTTCATTAAATTTTTTAAAAAAATTTTGTTTATTTATTTATTTGACAGCGACAGAGAGAAGGAGGCAGAGAGAGAGAGAGAGAGAGAGAGAGAGAGAGAGATAGAGAGAGAATGGGCGCGCCAGAGCTTCCAGCCTCTGTAAACGAACTCCAGATGCGTGCGCCCCCTTGTGCATCTGGCTAACGTGGGTCCTAGGGAATTGAGCCTCAAACCGGAGTCCTTAGGCTTCACAGGCAAGCGCTTAACTGCTAAGCCATCTCTCCAGCCCTTCATTAAATTTTTTAAAATTTATTTATGAGAGACAGAGGGAGAGAGAAAGAGAATGGGCACACCAGGGCCTCTATCCACTGCAAACAAACTCCAGATGCATGCACCACTATGTACATCTGGCTTACATGGGTTGTAGGGACTCGAATCTGGGTCCTTAGGCTTTGCGGGCAAGCGTCTTAACCAAGTCCCTGACAAGAAGTATGAATAAGAGACAAGAGTGCAATTTTATTCTTCTACATGTAGATATTCAGTGTTTGCAGCACTATTTATTGAGGAGAATGGCTGTTTTTTTTTCCCCCCCTCTAATGTAACCTTTGTCAAGATCCAAGCTATAGCTGCATGGGGCTTTTGGGCCCTCTAATCTATTCCATCAACCTACATGCCTGTCTGTGTGTCAGTTCCATATTGTGTTTTGATACTATGTGCCAGTACCATGCTGTTTTCTTTACTATGGCTTTGTGGTATAGTTTGAAGTCAGGCTTTCTGAATTGATTATTTTGGGGTCTTTTCTGCTTCCATATGGATTTTAAGGATGTTTATATTTCTCTGAAGAATCTTATTTGAAATTTTGATAGAGACTGTATTCAATCTGCAGATTGATTTCAGTAATATGTTATTTAAAAACACCAATTTTGTCAAGTCATGAATTTGAGAGGCCTTTTCGTTTTCTGTCTTTTAAAGTTCTATGGTGTTGTAAATTGAGAGTATATTTTTAGGTTTTGTCTTCTTTAAAATTAATTTATTTGAGAGAGAGAGATGCAGAGAAAGAGAGAGAGGAAGAGGGAGAGAGAGAGACAGAGTCAGAGAGAGGGTCCTTTGGCTTTTCAGGAAAGCGTCTTAAGCGTCTGAGAGTATTTTTTAATTGAATAGGTTTTTTTTTTTTTTTTTAACCTTCTTGGTTACGTTTATTCCCTAGGTATTTTACTCTTTTTGAGGCTATTGGGAATGGGATTGTTTTTCTGATTTCCTTATTAATTTATGAAAAGCTACTTATTTTTGAATGTGATTTTGTATATTGCTGATAACTTAAAAAAGTTTAAATAATCTTACTGACAATTTTATACACATACATAATGTATTTTGATCATAATTCTTCCCATTACCCCCTTTTTAAAAATTTTTTTTGTTCAATTTTATTTATTTGAGTGTGACAGAGAGAGAAAGACACAGAGAGAGAGAGAGAGAGAGAGAGACAGAGAGAGAGAGAGAGAGAGAGAGAGAGACAGAGAGAGAGAGAGAGAGAGAGAGAGAGAGAGAGAGAGAGAATGGGCACAGCAGGGCTTCCAGCCACTGCTAACAAACTCCAGATCCCTTTTGTTCTTCCTCCTCATCCTTCTTCTACTGAACCCTTCTGTCCAATTAGTCCCTTTGTCCCTCTTCTATTTCTCTCTCCCTTTTCTTTCTTTCTTTTTCTTTTTTATAATCTTTTTCTTGTCATGGAAGACTCTCTGAGTTTTAACCTTATCTAGGTCCATTAAGGTAAAGCACCTTGTTCCCTTCTTTAAAAGGTTATCCCAAGTCTGTTTTCTCAGCTATTTTTTTAATTGAGAATGTTAATATATGAACATATTACAAATTGGTCATATTCCCATTGGGTGATACTCTTGTGTCCCCTGCCTCTATTCCCGTGAGGGCACACACCTCAGTGGGGTGAGCACTGTGGGGTCATGAATGTACCCATCAGTCTGTGAGTTGGGGGGGGTGGTCAATGCCTCTGAGTATACCTCCCCATCCTGTGGCTCTTAAATTTTTTAAAATATTTTATTTTTATTTATTTATTTGAGAGAGACAGAGTCAGACAGAGGGAGAGAGAAGGAGAGAGAGAGAATGGGTGCACCAGGGCCTCCAGCCACTGCAAACGAACTCTAGACGCATGCGCCATCTTGTGCATCTGGTTTACGTGGGTCCTGGGGAATCGAACCGAGGTCCTTTGGCTTCACAGGCAAACGCCTTAACCGCTAAGCCATCTCTCCTGGCCTCTTAAGTATTTTTTTTGTTCCCTCTTCTACAATGTACCCTGAGCCTTAGAGGACAGTTTATAACTCTCCTTTAGTGTTGCGATCTCAGCTGCCCTAATTTTCTGCGTTGATGAGTTCTGAGCATCCTCAGTGTCTCCTGCCGTCTCCTTGAAGGAGGCTCTCCTGTCAGCAGTGATGCCAGCACCCACATTGAACCTCCACTTCTGCGTTGCTTCCTGGGCCCCTGGCAGAGGTGACAGAGATGACCCGTGGGACGTCTCAGAAGGTCCTGCACGTTGAGGATGTCTTGGCTAGTTTGACAGCTTATAAGGTCCCCCCTGGCTGCCTTGTGGCTTCCCTAGCAGTGGGGAGGGAGTAAGGATGACAGAAGAGATACGTGTTAGGAGACCTCGGGTCATCCAGGGTGAAAGAGGATGAGGGCCGATGCCAGGGCAGGCCTCATGAGGGTGAAAACGTATGGGTCTGGCAGCTGTTTCAGGAGTAGGAGTCATAGGATTTGTGCCCCCATCGGATATGGAGTAAGAGGGAAGAACGCTTTCAAGTCTAGTTCTCGGTTCTGGCTCGTGGAGTGAATATAATGCAGTGTGTGGACGGACGGGATGGGCACTATGAAAGAAAAACTTCTGTGAGGCGGTCATCAGCCTGGTTTGAGCATGTTCACTTCGAGGGGGGCTCTCGGCTGTCCAAGAGTGGGTCCCACGAGGCAGAGAAAAGTGTCCTGACTTGAGGCAAGGAAGGGTGGATGGTAAGATTTGGGGATTGTCAGTTACAGGTGGTACTAACCATCTCAGGAGTGGGTGAGACACCCAGGAGGGAAAGAAGGAGGAATGGAAGGAAGGAAGGAAGGAAGGAAGGAAGGAAGGAAGGAAGGAAAGAAGGAAGGAAGGAAGAAAGGAAGGAAGGATGGATGGAAGAATGGAAGGAAGGAAGGAAGGAAGGAAAGAAGGAAGGAAGGAAGAAAGGAAGGAAGGAAGGAAGAAAGGAAGGAAGGAAGGATGGATGGAAGGAAGGAAGGAAGGAAGAAAGGAAGGAAAGAAGGATGGATGGAAGGAAGGAAGGAAGGAAGAAAGGAAGGAAGGAAGGAAGAAAGGAAGGAAAGAAGGAAGGAAGGACGGAAGGAAGGAAGGAAGAATGGAAAGAAAGAAGGAAGGAAGGATGGAAGGAAGGAAGGAAGAAGGAAGGAAGGAAGGAAGGAAGGAAGGAAGGAAGGAAGGAAGGAAGGAAGGAAGGAAGGAAGGAAGGAAGAAGGAAGGAAGGAAGGATGGAAGGAAGGAAGGAAGGAAAGAAGGAAGGAAGGAAGGAAAGAAGGAAGGAAGGATGGAAGCAAGGAAGGAAGGATGGAAAGAAGGAAGGAAGGAAAGAAGGAAGGAAGGACGGAAGGAAGGAAGGAAGGAAGGAAAGAAGGAAGGAAGGACGGAAGGAAGGAAGGAAGAATGGAAAGAAAGAAGGAAGGAAGGATGGAAGGAAGGAAGGAAAGAAGGAAGGAAGGAAAGAAGGAAGGAAGGAAGGATGGAAGGAAGGAAGGAAGGAAAGAAGGAAGGAAGGAAGGATGGAAGGAAGGAAGGATGGAAGCAAGGAAGGAAGGATGGAAAGAAGGAAGGAAGGAAAGAAGGAAGGAAGGACGGAAGGAAGGAAGGAAAGAAGGAAGGAAGGAAGGAAGGAGGGAGTGTAGCAAGAAGCCTCAGGTCTAAGCCTTGGTAAGAGCCATCCAAATGATGCAGAGGGTTAAGCCACGCCCCCTGCCCTTATGGCACCATACTGACCAGCAGCTAAGGGTCTGCAGGAGGTGATGGACGAAGGGAAGGACGTTTCCGAGCCAGCCAGCTCATTGCACAGGCTGTGCGCGATGCTCTTGGCTTCTCGCGGACCCGTGCCCGTGTCTTCTACACTACTGAATGCGTCACCCGCCCCTCCGCTCCCGATGGCTTCCCTCACACCCACGGCACAGGCCAGATCCGGGTCCCCCTGGGCTTAGCGTCATTACTGCCCTCCGAGCCTTACGCTGCACTTTAATCACTGGGGAGTTGAGAGGTTTTCGCGAGAGCAGAGAGTCTCCAGGCAGCTGTGGTGAATGTGCCAAGGTGTGGGTGACCCAGGGGACCCCCCCCCACCCACCACCTCGGCACAGTAGTTTGACAAAAGCCTTGCGTACCTCTGACTCTGAGTTGAGTCTCTGGGCCAGCGTTGTCTTTGTCGCCTGCTAAGTTACCTGGACTGTTGGGGTGCCGGGGGGGGGGGGTTGTGGCCAAAGCTCTGAGGCTTTCTCTAAGATAGAATCATTTTGTTCTCAGCTCTGCCCTGGGTCAGACAGGGGGGCATGCATGCAAAAAGATGGCATCAAGGGATAGAGCCTTCCCTTTCATCCCGAGCTGGAGGATCTCTGCTGGACTTCCAGTGTGCACGGGGCCACTGCTGTCCCTCTGTGCTGTGTCCCTGGTCTCCCGTGACTTTCAGAAGCGACTCAGCCTTCAAGACCCGGCTGTAGGCTCAGGTCCTACTCATTACTCTTTCTGCTCTCCCACGATGTAGACTAGAGTCCACACTTCGAAGTGCGCCTCTGCTGGGCACACGGAGCTCCTGTCTTCTTAAAAGCGATTCCAGGGCTGGAGAGATGGCTTAGAGGTTAAGCGCTTGCCTGTGAAGCCTAAGGACCCCGCTTCGAGGCTCAATTCCCCAGGACCCACGTTAGCCAGATGCACAAGGGGGCGCACGTGTCTGGAGTTCGTTTGCAGTGCCTGGAGGCCCTGGCGTGCCCATTCTCTCTCTCTCTCTCTCTCTCTCTCTCTCTCTCTCTCTCTGCCTCTCTCCCTCTCTCTCTGTCACTCTCAAATAAATAAATAAAAATGAACAATTAAAAAAAAAAAAGCGATTCCATTCCTCCACTTCAGACCACACGTTCTAGGGTCTCCGGAACTGTCCAGCAAGCCACTGAGCACATGCAAATCGGTGACTGAGCTGAAGGTGTCTCAGGCTTTCTTTCCTTTCCTTTTCTTTTCTTTCTTTCCTTTCCTTTCCTTTTCTTTTCTTTTCTTTTCTTTTTTCTTTCCTTTCCTTTCCTTTCCTTTCCTTTCCTTTTCTTTTCTTTTCTTTTCTTTTCTTTTCTTTCCCTTTTCTTTCCCTTCCCTTCCCTTCCCTTCCCTTCCCTTCCCTTCCCTTCCCTTCCCTTCCCTTCTTTTCTTTTCAGTGCTGGCGCAGAACAAGCGTCATGCATATGCTAGGCAAGCGGTTTTGAAGGCGGGTCAGGAGACCCAGCAGAGCTATCATTCATTCACTCAGCAGGTGTTCAGGCCAGGAGTTCAGTGTCCAAGGTGTTTCTGGGGAGCTTAAAATGAAATTAAACATGATAATTATAGTCACCACCTTTCACCGCCTGTCCAGAAGCTCATCACTACGTGGGGCGCTTCTTGTGTACGCTCCCGTTTCCTCGTGCTCACTTTGATCCCCTTCGCTTGGACTCGCCTCCCCTTGACAGCTGAGGGAACAGACCCAAAGACGTCACAGCGGCAGCAAGTGGCAGTGCTGAGGTAGAGCCCAGGCCGCAGGCCCTGCTGCGTGGCCGGTTTCTAGTTTCTCATAGGTGGGACAAGACTGCGTCTGGCTGGGCTGGGCCCTGGGTAACTCAGGGCCTCCTCTGGTCAAAGTGGAGTTGGAGTGTTGTAATCGCTCATCCCTCCCAGCTCTAGCATTCTGTGATTCCACCACCTGTGGCGGAGGGAAAGTCAAGGGGAGTTTGCTGAGGATCGCTGTCCTCTCGCTGAGGGTCTTTGGAAGGGCCGCTCTGGGGAGGGCCAGGAAGTGGTTGTGGACCTAGGCCTTGGCCTAAGGAGCAGGGCGGGGCGTGAAGGGCACTGGAGGACAGGCTGCTCTCCGTGGGCCCACTGTTGGTCTGTCCTTGGTCTCTTCTTGAAGGTGCAGATCTGCCCCAGGGGTGCATGCTGGCCTAGCCGTCCCAGGAGCAGCCCCCAAAGCCCAGACTCCTTGGCCTGCCAGATGCTGCCCTCTTCTCTTGCCTCCCTGGCCATTTCCCATGTCGTCAAGGAGAAAGCTAGGACGGATCAACAAGGGTTCCATGGTGGAGAACCTGCCTCATGCGCACTGAGCCCCGGGGTTCGCTCCCCTAGCATTGCGCATCGAGTGCGCACAGGGGAGATTGTGAGAGGTGTCGTTGGAAGGAGCTCCTGCAGGCTGCGTGTGTGCATGTGTGCGTGCGTGTGTGTGTGTGTGTGTGTGTGTGGTGCAGGGAGATCCCACTTCCTTTTATTCCCCTGTGGCCAATATGAACTTGGCTAACTAAGGCTGTGAGAAAACAAGGGCCGTTTCTGTGGGTCTGTGGAGATTTTCGCGCTCACGGCTTCAGGGCGTGTGTGGCCTGGGTTTCCGGTTGGTCACCTGAAGTGACATTGCTTCCCTCGTCATTCCTTGTCACAGACATCCCTCTGCTCCCGGGATCTCCACGCCGCCTGAGTCCCCGGACAGCGGCCAGAGGGCACCACGGTCTGAGATATGGACCGCAACACCTTAAGGTGCCCGCTCCCCAGGGTCCCAAGGACAGTTCCAGCCGACACCCTGACCAGGCCTCTGGACGACAGACCCCCCACGGGCGCTCTGTGAGTATGCACGGCACCCTTCCCCGGGAGCGCCCCCAGCCGGGGCCTTGTGGGTGCCCGTGTGAGGAGTTTTGGGTAGAGCCCTTTTGCCTGTCCTCTCTCCAAGCCAGACACCACCGGCCAGTAACACAGGCCCTCCTGGCCAGAGGAGAGTCCACAAAGGAGACGAGGGTCAGAGGCCAGGTGATTCCCACCTGTTGGTCCACGGACTCCCTGGCTGTCCTCCCACAGGCCCGAGGAACCTGTCCCCTCCGCTGTGGTTGCCCCAAGCCTCTTCCCCTGTGCCTGGTGCTTCATCTGGTTGCCCAGGTGACCTCTCAAGTGGCTGCCGTGGCAGCTGGGTATCAAACCAGTAATAAACAGAGAAACACCCAGGGGGAGGGAGGCAGGGCTGTGCCCTGCTCCGCCTTCTTTCTCTCCTCCTCTTCTTTCCCCTGTGCCAGCCTGGGGTGGCAGAGAGAGAGGGAGAGAGAGAGAGAGAGGGAGAGAGGAGTGTGTTCTCTTGCTGCTCTTGCAGGCAGAGGTTTTTTTTTTTTTTGGCAGTGGTTAGAGAGGGAGGATGTGGGATTGTGAGGGGCACAGAGTCGCATGAATTTCCCGTGGGTGGGGCAGGAGCCTAGAAACTGGCCCGTGTTCCAATGGATCCGGAACACCTACCAGTAAGTATTCTGCGTGCGAACGTGGAGAGTGTCTGCGCCGACCTGCGAGCAGGGCATGTGTGGGTGTGCCACTGTGCGTGCGGGAGGTTGTGTGAATGTGAGTGTGTGTGTGTGTGCGAGTGTGCCTGCTCTCACAGAACCTCACACATGTGTGCAGGGCACAGGCAGAGGAGACGGGCTGTGTGAGTGTCTGAGCAGCAGCGGGTGGGTGATTCTAGGTGGGGGGGGGTGGCGCTTTGGACAGGCAGGCGTGTGCGGCTGTGTGTGCAGCCTGCGTGTGTGTGCGTGCGCACACACACAGGCCGCACACATGGGTGGAGTGGTGTGTGGGCTGCTGGTCTTTTGCACTGGACAGCGAGGACCTTCTGGCCCTGAGGAACTTGCTTCCTTCTTCTGCCCCAGGTCACCAGGGAACCTCCTCACCTCTCTGACTTCCTGTCTCCCCGGCCAGGTCATCAATAACTACCTGGATGCCAGCGAGCCCGCATCCTCCGAGGCCCGCCTGAGCCGCATGCACTTCCACGACAACCAGAGGAAGGTGGACTATGTGCTCGCCTACCACTGCCGGAAACGTGGGGCGCACCCGGGCCCAGGCTCCCCCGGCCACTCGCTGGCCGTCATCTCCAACGGGGAGACTGGTAAGGAGCGCCATGCTGGGGACCCTGACGTTGAGCTGGGGCCGCTCGATGCCTTGGAGGAGGAGAGGAGGGAGCAGAGAGACGAGTTCGAGCACAACCTGATAGCGGCAGGGCTGGAGCTGGAGAAGGATCTGGAGGTGAGCTGGCCGGGCTGCAGGTGCCCCCCCTCCCACCGGGTGGTGGGGAAGCGGCCTCCTGGTGGTCACTGCAAGGGGCTTTGGCATTTTTCTGGCCTCTCTGGGAAAGCCAGGTTTTCTTGCCCAAGAGCTTGCAATAGAGAACTGGTACTGCTGGTGCCCCCTGCCTAGGTGGTTCTAGGCAGTCGTGGGATGGTGCTGGGCGTGCCAGCTTGTACGAGCCCTGGCGGTTTGCCTGGTTAGAAACGAGAGGAAGCGCACGGCTCCCTGGCTGTCTCCTGAAAGCCCATCTGTGGGCTTCTCTATAGTGGTCCTCGTGCATGGAGACCTGGTTGGCCTATTGAACTTGGACCTAAATTTTTTTTTTTGTGGGGATAAGGGGATCTCCTTCAGTATGCAATGGGCTTTCTCAGGACTCTAGAAGAAACTGGCTTGGGCCACCTCGGATAACTGAATTGGAGGATATACAGTGGACATATGTTATCAATATATTGCCTCACCTCTGCTCAAAGATAGACTAAAAGAGCTCATAGAATTGCATTCATTCGCACATCCATCCACATGTCCCTCTGCTTTTCTACGTCACATGCTTCTTTTAAACCTGCCATGCCCTCTCTATTTTGTCTCAACCTATTTCTCACTTGTCCCAGCCTTCCCTCACCTGTGGGTTGGCCACTCTGGCCTCAGGGTCTTTGCTCTTATGTGTTCCCTCTCCGGGGAGCTCTGTGCCGCACCCATGCCCGCTCCACCCTCGCCTCCCCGGCCATTCCCACTACGACACCATCTGCTTTCCTTCTCTTCATTCCCCTTGACACTTCACTAAAGCATTGCGGTACTTTTGTCTCTTATCTGTGCCCTGTTAGCTTCCTGAAGACCGGGATCTTGTGTCATCTCCTTCTATGTCCCCAGTATACAGTCTGCCACACAGGAAGTATTTGGTGTGTGTTAGCTGAGCAGCTGAGTGGCCTTTCAGAGGAGTTTCATGACCCTTATTTAAATATACATTTTTTACTTTTACCTATTTATTTATTTGACAGAGAAAGAGGGAGAGAGAATGGGTGCGCCCCAGGGCCTCCAGCCACTGCAAATGAACTCTGGACGTGTGCGCCCCCTTGTGCATGTGGCTAACGTGGGTCCTGGGGAATCGAACCTGGGTCCTTCGGCTTTGCAGGCAAACGCCTTAACCGCTAAGCCATCCGTCCAGCCTTTCATGCCCCTTATTTGAAAAAGAATAGCTGCTTTGCTGGGTTGCGGTTTCAGGGTTCCCACTGTTAAAACGGACAATGAGAACGTCTCCCACAATATCTGGTCCACGGGAGGTGCTCAGTCCATGCTTACTGTGATTCCTTTAAAAGGGGACGTGCGGAGGGGTAGGGAGGCATGCTCGTCTGAAACCTAGTCGTTAGGCATCAAGTTTGTGCTATCCTCAGGCTGGAAGGCACTCCTGGCAAACTTTCCTCTGTCCCCAGGTGGGATGCCCTGGTGAGGTTGACCTCCATTGCTCATCCAGACCCCTTTGGCAGGAGCTGCCCCTCCTGGGTTTCCTCCCCACCAGTGAGGGGACACTGCGTTCTTCCCGAATTACTTTGGGCCCTTGCTGCCCGGCTGCTGATAGTCCCTGTCTGAAGGCAAAGCTCACTTGGAGCCTCCATTCAGGTCCTTTTGAGTTAAAGTTTCCTCTTCTGGAAAATGGGATAATGCGTTCCTCGCTGGTGGTTAGAAAGCGGAAACAAGGCAAGCAAAGCATGCTGGAGGGTTAGGACGAGAGGACGTCGGTGCACTTAGCAAGCAGCGTGCAGGATGCCTCGTGAAATTTGGGTTCCAGATCAGCAGAGAGTACCTTGCTTGGCTCCAGCGTGCCCCGTAGGACATTAGGAGTATGCCTGTGCTAACAATGCGTTTGCTATTGGCATGAAATGCCAATGTCATGGCCCCTCTTACTACAACCCCCTGCGGTCCCTGCCCATCTTTGCTGCCTGTCTGTGCCATGCCTCATTTTGGTTGCTGTTGAGTGATCCTGGCCTTGGCTGGGAATTAAGGGGGCACAGGGTTAGCTCTTGGGACTGACTGACTGGTGTGAGACGGGGCACGGGTCATGTTGGACAGTTAGCTCTGTTGTATAACTCCCAAGAGCTGTCACTCACACCCGGTGGGCGACTCAGCTGTCGCCAGCCGCTCCCTCTGCTGTCCCAGCCCCCCCTCGCTGCTCTTGAGGCCACCAACACCTACCCTCGTGCCAGAGCCTCTGTTTTGTGAAAAGTCGTCATTACGATCGGTGCCGGGATCTCACGTGCGAGCAGTCGTCGCTTCCCAAGCAGGGCACGTTATTGTCATTTCTGTTCCGCTGCCTACTCCCTCCACGGGTAATCAATCTAGTACACCGTGGCTCTGGAAAAATCTACAGTGCTGTTTTGCTGTATGTGATTTTGTTTCTCACTTTAAAAAACAGACCGTTGTTTAGAATGCTTTTGGATTTAAAGAAAAACTGGAAAGAGTACAGAGAGTTCTCACACTCCTCCCATAACCCAGTCCCCTATGGCTAACACCGTCTTCATATGGCACACTTGTAATTAATGGACCAACATTGAGGCATCGTTATTAATTAAAATCCACGCCTCATTCACAGTCATTTTTTTTTTTTTACCCTTCTGTCCTCTATTCTAGAACCTTCGGAGTCACACATTACATTTAATCGTCGCACCTCTTCAGGTTTCTTTCAGTGTCGACCGTTTCTCTCAGAGCTGCGTGCATCGCTGAGTCACATAACTGTATTGTTTGATAGGAGAGTGCTTCTTTTTCCTCTCGCAGTGTGGCCGCTTTGAGTCCCACCACATTCTGCATGTACAGCTCGCCCACTATTTCTTTTTTTTTTTTTAATTTTTATTTATTTATTTGAGAGCAACAGAGAGAGAGAGAGAGAGAGGCAGAGAGAGAGAGAGACAGAGAATGGGTGCGCCAGGGCCTCCAGCCACTGCAAACGAACTCCAGACGCGTGCTCCCCCTTGTGCATCTGGTTAACATGGGTCCTGGGGAATCGAGCCTCGAACCGGGATCCTTAGGCTTCACATCGCCCACTATTTCTAATGGTCAGCACTTTGTGGCCACCACAGTTTACCTCACCATCCCCCCCCCCCCCGCAACTGAGAATGAATTGTCACCTTTCTCAGGGCCGGCGTTCCATGAATTTCTAGATTATCTTGGTGCCAAGCACTGGTGGGAGATTCGCAGATTCGTGGGCTGGAAGCTGTAACTTTCCGCTTCTGGAAAAGTCCACATCAAGGCGCTCAACCTGGGCCTTGAGCAGCAGCGTGGTGGTCCGGGTGGCGCACAGCAGGGGTCCGCAGCAGGTGGCAACTGAAAGGACTGGCACCCGGGTTCCGCTTGCTCAGCCTTCCCTCCTCCCTCCTGGGCTGGGCTGTCATGGGCTCTGATTTCACTCAGACCTTACAATAAATGGAGAGGGAATGGCTTCCAGCAGGCAGAACCTTTCCTCCACTGAACTCTAATATTGTAGAATTTCGGTTTGACCCTACTTGATATCTGGGCATATTTCAGACAGGATGGTGGTTGGTGTTTCCTCTGTTTGTTTTGTTTTGCATGCCCAAGTATTGATATCGTCTAAGCACATATTTCAAAGGTGATTTGGAATATTGTCAGATGAATAGAATAGTTGGTCTATATGCTTTTTTTTTTTTTTTCTGAGGTAGGGTCTCACTCTAGCCCAGCCTGACCTGGAAATCACTATGGAGTCTCAGGGTGGCCTTGAACTCACGGCAATCCTCCTACCTCTGCCTCCTGAGTGCTGGGATTAAAGGCGTGTGCCACCATGCCCAGCCCTTCCTTTCTTTCTTCCTTCCTTCCTTCCTTCCTTCCTTCCTTCCTTCCTTCCTTCCTTCCTTCCTTCCCTCTCCCTCTTTCTTTCTTTTTCTTTTTTTGTTTTTTTGAGGCAGGGTCTCACTCTAGTCCAGGCTGACCTGGAATTCACTATGTAGTCTCAGGGTGGTCTCGAACTCACGACAATCCTCCTTACCTCTGCCTCCCGAGTGCTGGGATTAAAGGCGTGCGCCACCACGCCAGACTGTATGCTTTCTTATGTCTGGTCAGTTGATTACAATTTCTTTCAGAGACATTCCAGGAGCTGTTTGTGGATGTCGGAGATACCTGTGTTCTCATGAGCTGTTCGTACGATTGAGCATCGCCCCTTTGGATGTAGGCATCCCTTGTAAATAAGTCAAGCCGTCCACGAGCATGCTCAGATGTGAGCTTCCAGAATGAGTTCTAGTCCTGGCAGGGCTGTGGAGTATGTGAGCTGGACCAGGCCTCCGTGACGGCACTGGCAGGTCTCGCCTGCCTTGAACCCGAGGGCGAGCAGGACAGAGGCAGAGGCCAAGCCGCATGTGTCTGTCGCTAGGGGCATCTGTGGGAGGGACACCCCAGAGCCAGGTGCGGTGCTAGGGCTGGGAGGATATTTGTACACTCGACGGCAAGCTCCCCCCCACCATGCCCTGCAGGCCTTAAAATATTGTAGCTTATGCAGCTACATCCTTGAAACTTGGAGTGGAGGAGACAGTGTCCCTCTTGATTGGCACCTCTTTGCTGTGTTGGCACCAGAGAACTGACAAATGCTGGTATTATTGGGCACGCTATGCCATCTTCATCAGTTCCGTGATCTGTTTCTGTCTCGGTCAGGTATGCTGCAGACCGTGTGCCGCCTGAGAGGTACCAGGGGACCCAACTTCATTTGGGAGGTCGAGCTTTGCGCTCACGACATCAGATGGCAACCCGGAAGTGACCCGAGCCCTTCTCTCTGTGCAGAAAGGAGGCTCCCTGTTCAAGCCGTAGGGTGTCCCTATTATCACACTCCCGATCAGTGGGCCTGGTGGGCCTGGCCATCTGGCAGCTCCACCCTAGTAACTGCACTGAGTCCAAGGGATAGGAAAGAGAGTGTGACGTCGTGACCTCCCAGTATGGTCCGTTTAGGGGCCAGGACCAGAGGTCAAGGAACTGGAACTTTCTTACAAACCAATGACTGGGCTGGAGAAGATGGCTTAGCGGTTAAGGTGCCCGCCTGCAAAGCCAGAGGATCCCAGTTTGAGTCCGTAGGACCCACTTAGCCAGATGCACAAGGAGGCACATGCATCTGGAGTTCGTTTGCAATGACTAGAGACCCTGGTTCACCCAGTCTCTCTCTCTCTGCCTCTTTTTCTCTCCTCCTTTAAATAAATAAATAAATAAATAAATAAATAAATAAATAAATAAAATATTTAAAAATAATTTAAAAACCAACCAACCAACAACAACAACAACAACAACAAAATCACCGATGACCACTGCTCCTTAACTCCTCCTATCTCACTCTGGGAGGACTTTTTGAAATGTAATTAAGTAGTTGAAGGACTACCTATTCCTGACTGGATTCATGTTTATTTATTTATTTATTTATTTATTTTGGTTTTTCGAGGTTTTAAGGGAGGAAAGTAACTGTGGGCCCCAGCATGTCCCTGTGCTGAGTGGGCATTTACTCTTCACGGCACTGTTTTTTGATTGTTTTTTTTCAAGGTAAGGTTTTGCTCTAGCCCAGGCTGACCTGGAATTCACTATGGAGTCTCGGGGTGGCCTCGAACTCACGGCGATCCTCCTACCTCTGCCTCCCAGGTGCTGGGATTAAAGGCGGGCACCACCACGCCCGGCCACTGGGGGTTTAGTCTTCAGGAATGTCCTGCACGGGGTGCTATTCCACTGGAGAGCCCAGGAGACTTGGCCAAGGAAACGCTGCTTCTAGAACTCCAACCCTCTCGTGGTGGCGTCGGACCTCCTGCGGTCCTCGATGTCCCAGGGAGAGGTAGCCAGCACACTGTAGGAGCTTCCAACTCCCCCTCCTAAGACCCTCAGCAGCCTCTCTGTGGTCCAGGAACTGTTTTCTCCAAAAAAAAAAAGAATGATGTAATAGTTTCTTATCACCCTCTTTCCAGAACACGCGTGCAGTGGCAGAAGAGTGAGCCCCCAGACTCTGGGCCTCTGGGCCTGAGCTCCGGGGTCAGCTGGGTGTCCACCCCTCCCTGCGTGGTGTGATGCCCAGGTGAGCCACCTGGCTTACTGCTCTTCTTTTTGCTCTGCCGGAGCTTAAGGCCCAGCCGGCTTCTCCTCTTAGGGTGCTGCAATCTCACCGTGGCTTAGCTTTGCTGGGGAAACTAGACTCTGAATCTTTAGGAAAACCTTGCTGTTTGGTTTCTTAGGCAACCATGTCCCATTCAGTCCTTCCTGCTTATTGATGGGCCTCCAGCCAGTCTTACAGTGGGCAGGCTGTTGGGGCCGGAGGGAGGGAGGGGAGCCGTGTGATTCTATGGCAAGGACTTCTTAGGCATCCCACCGAGTCCAGTATAAAGCGGGTCTTTGCCTCCTGGGGAGAGAAGGTGTGCGTTCCTAGTTTGACAGTGTCCCACCTCTGTTCTGTGCCACTGCGCTCCCTGGAGTGTGGCTGCTGTGACTGGCGGCAATGACCGGAACAAGCAGGACAGATCCCCCCTGGCCTCCACCTGCCCCCGCCCACAAGCATCACGCGGGACCCTTGGGCTACTCACCTGCCTCTTTCCCACCCCAAGGGATCTTCAGGAACACAACAGGTCAATGGAGCCTCTGTCCACCCCCTCCACCCCTAAATCACACAGCTAAGAGCAGAGCTGCCCGCTGGGGGTGGCTTAGGGGGAGGGATGCAGAGGACAGCCCCCCACCCACCCAGGTACCTAGTTCCTTTTTGCCAAGAGTTTATAATAAAACAAAACAGGGCAGGGGCGTGGTGGCGCACGCCTTAAATCCCAGCACTCGGGAGACAGAGGGAGGAGGATGGCCGTGAGTTCGAGGCCACCCTGAGATTACGTAGTAAATTCCAGGTCAGCTTGGGCTAGAGTGAGACCCTACCTTGAGAGAAAAAAAACCCAAAATAAATAAGCAAGCAAGCAAACAAACAAAAAACAGGCCCGCAGCCTTCTTGATGGTCACCTTAGACACCTCACTGAGGCAGGAAGAACTTCCCACGGACCAGGGAATGTGGAGCGCCTCCTCTCATTGGTGAGTGCCAATTCCTGCTCCCCTTCTCACAGAGGGATTCCCCAGAGCGGTGCCCAGCTCTTTACTCTTCCAGCCACGGAAACAATGCATTGGTGAGGATTTGAAGGAGACTGGACCAGAGGTCTAGTGAAAGCAACAGGGGGGACGGGGTACACTCCTCCAGTCCCCGGGGTGCAGAGTCTCTCATCTGTCAGCAGGCACTTTAAAAAAATATATTTTATTTTTATTTATTTGACAGAAAAAGAGGGAGGGAGGGAGAGAGAGAGAATGGCCATGCCAGGGCCTCCAGCCACTACAAACGAACTCCAGACAAGTGTGCCCCCTTGTGCATCTGGCTAACGTGGGTCCTGGGGAATTGAACCCCGGGTCCTTCGGCTTTGCAGGCGAGCGTCTTAACCGCTAAGCCATCCCTCCAGCCCTCAGCAGGCACTCCTGGATGGTGCATAGGACCTCTGTCATATCTGCTCTGCAGTCCCAAGGGTGTGAGTCAGCTCATGTCACGCGTGTCCCTGTTAAGTGCTCTGGCCCACGCATCTCCTTCCTTGGCTCTGTGTTTTTCTCGTTTGCTCTGTTACCACATCTTGTCTGGTAACAGATCCATGACCTGCAGGGGAAAAGTGGGATCATAGCTGTAAAGGTCTGGGGGTAACTTCTTTCAGTCCCATCAGAGTGGGAGCTAGAGAGTGCGGAGAGAGGATGTGACTTGTGGGTCAACGGGCTGGTTGGTGCCTGAATCAAACTAACGACCATGAGAGCCTGTGCAAGCCCAGGCGCTGAGGGACCCCCACCTCACCCTGTTAAGCCTGTCTTCCTGGAAGCCAAGGTGTCTTTCTACGAGGCTGGGATCCCAAGGGTGCTGCTGGTATGCTGGCCCTGGAGGGCCACGGCTGCGGCCTGATGCAATAGGCTGTGTGGGTTGCCAGGTGGCCTCCTGTCACTGCTCTCGTTTCGTCAGTTCTGGGGTGAAGGGGAACAGTCGGTGTCTGCCGAACCTCTTCCTCACCGTGGCATTGCTGGATGTTTTGGGCTGTGAAATACATAGCGAGAAAGAAGTCCCGTTTTCATTTGCCATTTGAAAGTTCAAGGTCATCGTTAGTCCTAGGGTGCTTGTGTTGTCCGTATAGCCGCCAAGATGCTTGAAATGGAAGCACCCGCAGGGGGAACTTGGTAGATTCAGTTTTTGGTCCTCTCTTGACGTTTTCCCCCCTATTTATTCTTTTTTTTTTTTTTAGGTAGGGTCTCACTCTAGCTCAGGCTGACCTGGTATTCACTATGTAGTTTCAGGGTGGCCTTGAATTCACGGTAAACCTCTTACCTCGGCCTCCTGAGTCCTGGGATTAAAGGCATGTACCACCAACCCTGGCTATTTATTCATTTTTATTTTATTTTATTATTATTTTATTTTAAAAGATTAAAAAAAATTTTCTTGTTTATTTATTTGAGAATGACAGAGAAAGAAAGAGGCAGAGAGAGAGAGAGAGAGAATGGGCACGACAGGGCCTCTAGCCACTGCAAATGAACTCCAGATGTGTGCGCCCCCTTGTGCATCTGGCTAACATGGGTCCTGGGGAATTGAGACTCGAACTGGGGTCCTCAGGCTTCACAGGCAAGAGCTTAACCACTAAGCCATCTCTCCAGCCCATATTTTTAAAGATTTTATTTTAATTATTTACTACAGTCAGAGAGAGAGTGGGAGAGAGAGAGAGAGAGAGAATGGGCATGCCAGGGCCTCTAGCCACTGCAAACGTACTCCACATGTGCCACCATGTACACTGTGCGTATATGAGACCTGGAGAATTAAACCTGGTCCTTAGGCTTCGCAGGCATGCGCCTTAACCACTAAGCAATCTCTCCAGCCCTATTTATTCATTTTTAATTTGGGAACATTAATATATGAACACATAGCATATTGGCCATATTTCCATTGGGTTTATTTATTTATTTATTTATTTATTTATTATTTGCAAGAGAGAGAGAGAGACAGAGACAGAGAAAGACAGAGAGAAAGGAGAGAGAATGGGTGTGCCAGGGCCTCTAGCCCCTGCAAACAAACTCCAGGCACATGCACCACTTTGTGCATCTGGTTTATATGTGTACTGGGGAATAGAACCTGGGTCCTTAGACTTCACAGACAAGCACCTTAACCGCTAAGCCATCACTCCAGCCCGGCCAACAACTCTGAAAAGCAGTGTCTTGGCTCGCATACTCCCGACTTTCTGTAGTCCTAGATCACGAACATGAGGAAAACAAGGTGATGGATGCCGTCAGGATGGAGGGAGGGACGGCTGAGAGGGCCGCTCGCGGAGCCAGTGTCTGCTGAGAAGGACAGGGGCACTTTGGGTATCTCATCGTCCCTCACTTCTCTGGACTGGCTCAGGAGCACACTGAAAATCAGAGGGTTCATGAAAGTCCTCATGGGGCTTATCACAGTGGTCTGACGGCTCTTAGAGAACCCCGGGTCCATTCTGATGTCTACAGAATGCAAACCCAAGTCCTGGGGGGGGGGGGTGTCTCATCTGCTGCATTCCACTCTGTTATGACCAGCTGCCGGACCCTCCCGGGGCTGGAGTCTGGGTCTTGTCTAGGGGGTTGCTGGTTTTCTAAATGGCCTCACAGAATTCCACGTGGGAACTGACTTGTTCCCAGGAACGGAGGTCTGGTGCGGTTTCTGCTGAATCTCAGAGCTCTTCTCTCACCCGCAGACCATCAGAGGGCCGGACGTTTTCAGGCCTCGGAGAGGGCTGTGCGTTTTTCACACCTCTTGAGAACGGGAGATCAGAAAGAGAGGAGCAGAACGCGATGGGTGAGCCTAATTGCTGGGGCTCTCTCCTCTGCAGGGTGCAAACACAGAAACCCCCAAAAGGTTTCAGAATGGAAGCCCCAGGGCCCCGGCGGCTTGCGTGGGTCTCGGGCTGGCTCCCAGCGCGCCCTACCCGTGTGTGGTTACAGGGTTAGTTGCTATGCACTGCGACAGTGGGAGGGACACAGCCAGGCTGTCTGAGCCGAGGCCTGGGGAGCAAGGCCTCCGCGTCCCAGCTCGTAGGTTGTTTTGGGGGGTGCTGCCCACCCTCTCCGCATCCGTGTTCCTACAGCAGGGTGACATAGTGGTAAGAACTCCGGCTGCGGACAGTGAAGGGTCAGGTCATACTCAGTGACCACGCATCTCTGTGCAAATTCTTGGCCATGATGGCTCTATGATCTGTAGCTAATGACTTTCCTGGGTGAAAAGTGTCCTGAGAGGGCTGGAGAGATGGCTTAGCGGTTAGGCGCTTGCCTGTGAAGCCTGAGGACCCCGGTTCGAGGCTCGATTCCCCCCAGGACCCATGTTAGCCAGATGCACAAGGGGGCGCACGTGTCTGGGGTTCATTTACAGTGGCTGAAGGCCCTGGCGCATCCATTCTCTCTCTCTCTCTCTCTGCCTCTTTCTCTCTCCGTCTGTCACTCTCAAATAAATAAATAAAAAGTAACAAAAAAAATTTTTTTAAAAAGTGTCCTAAGATAGATTCAGGTTGGCTCTTCCATACGGTCCTCTTTTGTGTTTTAAAATTTCATTTTGGCTGGTCATGGTGACCCACGCCTTTAATCCCAGCACTCGGGAGCCAGAGGTAGGAGGATCACTGCGAGTTCGAGGCTAGCCTGGAACTACAGCGTGAGTTCTGGGTCAGCCTGGGCTACAGTGAGACCCTACCTTGAAAATATAAAAAAGAAAAAAAAAACCCCACAAAGTTTTAAGGCTGGAGACATGGCTTAGCGGTTAAGGCACTTGCCAGCAAAGCCAAAGGACCCAAGTTTGATTCCCCAGTACCCAATGTAAAGCCAGATGCACAAGGCGGTGCATGAGTCTGGAGTTCGTTTGCAGTGGCTAAGAGGCCTTGGTACCCCCATTCTCTCTATCTGCCTCTGCCTCTCTGTCTCTCTCTCACACATAAATAAATAAATAAATAAATAAATATTTTAAAAAGCTTAAAGATTTCCATTTTTTTTTCTATCCTATAAGCCAAGTTGAAATTTTTTCCCATTTCCTGAAGGAACAGCCAGGAGAGCTGTGTGGTGCACAGAACCCTGCCCTGAGCAGGGACTTGATGACCTGCTGGGGGGGGTCAGAGGTTGAGACCTGGGGGTCCTCGGAGGATTTTGGTTCTCACCCGCCCTCCCTCTCCAGCAGCTCTGCCAGGCTAGGAAAACTCCCCAGGTTAGTTATGCCGACTCATGTTGTCAAGGCCTTGCTGACGTTCGGACTGCTGTGAGCGGCCTCATTATAAAATCCTTCAGGAGGACGACACAGATGCCACTCCCTGTAGAGAGAGTTCAGGAGCCTCCCTGTGTGGCACTCATAAGGCCTCTCTGTCAGCGGGCTCCTGCTTTTCCTGAATGCTGAACTCCTTGGTCTTTTTTTTTTTTTTTAATAAAGTTTATTTTATTTTAATTTTTATTTTCTTTTTTCATTTTTCAAGGTAGGGTCTTGGTCTAGCTCAGGCTGACCTGGAATTCACTATGGAGTCTCAGGGTGGCCTCGAACTCACGGCGATCCTCCTACCTCTGTCTTCCGAGTACTGGGACTAAAGGTGTGTGCTACCACACCCGGTTAAATTTTTTTAAAATATATTTTATTTTTATTTAATTACTTATTTGACAGAGAGAGAGAGAAAGAATGGGTGCGCCAGGGCTTCCAGCCACTGTAAACAAACTCCAGATGTATGCTCCCCTTTGTGCATCTGGCTAATGTGGGTCCTGGAAAATCGAATCTGGGTCCTTTGGGTTTGCAGGCAAATGCCTTAACTGCTAACCCATCCCTCCAGCCCCTGGCTAAACTTTTTAATATTTATTTGAGAGAGAGAGAGAGTGAGAATTGGCATGCTAGGGCCTCCAGCCCCTGCAAACGAACTCCAGATGCGTGCGCCCCCTTGTGCATCTGGCGTACGTGGGTCCTGGGGAATTGAACCTGAGTCCTCTGGCTTTGCAGGCAAGCGCCTTAACCACTAAGCCATCTTCTCTGTCACTGGAGCCTCGGGAACCTCCACCCTGACCTCCCTATCATGCTGCTGCTGAGTTGGGGGTTATCATAGCCATGATGACCACACCGCCTGCTGTGTCACACACAGGGAGAAGCTCACACTTGTGCTGGCTTTGGCAGCACATAGACTAAGACTGGAACTATACAGAGACGATTAGCACGGCCCCTGCACAAGGATAACACGTAAATTCGTGAAGCGTTCCATATATTAAAAAAGAGAGAGAGAGAGAGAGAGAAAGAAACGATGGTATCTACTACCACCTGTTTCCAGATGAGAACACAGCAGATGCGTTGCCCAGATCTTGCTTGTGGGGGTCCTGGGTCTGCTCCCTTGTAGGCCTGGGATGGAGAAGGAGGGTCCTTGCTCCCAGGACTGGTGTGGCTGCTGCTTAGGCGGGCTCAGCCGCAGAGAAGCTTGGGGACTTCAGCACCTGCTCAGTGTTCCTGGCTCCCTGTGTCTGAGGACCCTCTCCCCTGCCTTCAGCCTGGCTGGGAGGTGGCAGCCTGTGGAGCAGGCTGATCTCTGCAGACACCCTAACTACCAAGCGCTGTGCCCCTGGCCAGACTCAGCTGGCTCGGGACTGCCCCTGAGACGGGTGGGTCTGGAGCCGGCAGGCAGGGGTGACAGGCGCCAAGGGTTCTCCCAGGGCCAAGCTGGGGGTGCCGGGGCAAGAAGTGGGGGCGGGGCCTAAGCTGTGGAGGGTCTGTGTTGTCCAGAGACTCGGTGGGACAGTGACTGGGAGGGACGGAGGGTCAGTATGGAATGTCAGCCCCTGGGGAGCAGGGTGGAGAGGAACTTCACGTGAATGTTTATTTGCTTATTTCAAATAAATGTCAAATAAAAGGCTGGAGAGATGGCTTAGCGGTTAAGCGCTTGCCCGTGAAGCCTAAGGACCCCGGTTCAAGGCTTGATTCTCCAGGACCCACGTTAGCCAGATGCACAAGGGGGCGCATGCGTCTGGAGTTCGTTTGCAGTGGCTGGAGGCCCTGGCACGCCCATTCTCTCTCTTTCTCTCTATCTGCCTCTTCCTCTCTCTGTCACTCTCAAATAAATAAATAAAAAAAACTGAACAAAAAAAATTTAAAAATAATAAATAAATAAAAATAAAGTGAACTTCAGGCGTGAATCCTGCTCTTCCCTCCCCGGGGCTTCGGGACCCATGATGGTAGGGCCAGGAAGCATTTTTCTCAGGCAGGACGCGGTTCTGTGTCCCATTCCCACTGCTCAAGGACGTTCTGTTCACGACGCTTGTTGGGCTGTTTTCTTCCCAGGATCAACACTTTAGGCTAATGGAGGTGCAGGGTACCAGCAGGAGGAGCAGAGACCCATACACCACACGCCGCACCCACTCTCCTTTTGCACCGGCTCTGGCTCCAGATGGGGGATGGGGACTCCCCCCTCCCCTTTCCTTCACCCTGGCTTTCTTAAGCTGCTTATGTTGGAGCCTAAAGCAGTGTCAACCAGGCAGGCAGCATGGGGGATCGGAGCAGCCCTTTAAGTGCAGGGCCCAGGACTGCTCCCCCACCCCCATGAAGGAGGGGGGTAGTCATATGGGTGGTACCCTCGGGGAGGTCAGAGTCTCGTGAAGGAAACACAAAGGCAGGGGATTCCCCCTGGGTCCTGTCAGATGACCACGTGAACCTGCTGGCTTCTTCCTCCACGTGGGGGCTAATTACAATTACTGGGGCCGAGCGCTTAATCTGCCAGCTGCCTCGTGCATTCTGGGTCACTGCAGCCTGCTGCTGGCGTGCTCAGGACAGGGAGGCTAATTCGGTCATTAATCCAGGCCTAAGCCTGGCGGAATTACACAGATAGGCTCGTGAAATTTCCCCGCCGTTTATCTCTGCGGCCACGTCTACCCGCGTGGGCAATTGCAAAAATTGTACGCCCAGATCTCCTTTCCTCTTACAGTGTCTCTTTTTTCTGTCTCTGTCATTATACGCATACATGTCGCCATTCTATCACGGCTGGACTCAAGAATGGTAGGGTGGGAAAAAGTTCCTAGAAGGAAAAATTCTGATGGGCAAACTCAGTTGGAATGCCAGATTGAATCCGAACCCAAGCTTGGCCATTCATGACACAGAACTCCGCACAAGCCACGCCATGCCTCACGCCTTTCCTACCTGCAAGAACAACCCAGCCACACCTGAGGAAGGCTGGGATATCTCAGAGCGGGGACTTAATCTTGGGCAAGGAAGCACCTGGTGAAAGGAGAGAGACAACGTTTGTCAGAGAGCCTCTTTTAGGCCCTTCATCCCCAATCCAAGGGTGTCCTTCAAACACTCGTGTCCTCTTCGGGCGCCTCTAGGAATCCTCCTGGTTCCCGTCTTCTGCCCTGGCTTCCTGGGCCCCACCGTGCAGAAGCACCACAACCACGTTTCTTCACTCTTCCCCCCTCCTCCTTCTTCTTCCTGAAACTGTCCCAAGATTCAAACCCCATGTCAGGCAACTCCTCAGGAATGGCTGAGCCCTACGAGGACTCGCCAGCGTCACAGAGGCCTGCACCTTCCCAAGCCCCGGGGTAAATCCTCTGCCTCTGTGCCTTGCTTTAGGGCGGGACACCTGTCTGAAAATTTAGATGTATGAATGCAGCTCATCAAGGTGACTTGTTGAAAAAGTTATGAACTCGAAAGCAGACACACACACATGGAGAGATGGGAGAGAGACAGAGAAAGAAAAAGAGAGAAGAGAGAGGGCTGGAGGGATGGCTTAGCGGTTAAAGCATTTGCCTGCTAAGCCGAAGGACCCAGGCTCGATTCCCCAGGACCCACGTTAGCCAGATGCACAAGGGGGCGCACGCGTCTGGAGTTCGCTTGCAGTGGCTGGAGGCTCTGGTGCACCTATTCTCTCTCTCTTTCTCTGTCAAATAAATGAATAAATGGAAATAAATTTTGTAAGAGAGAGAGAGAGAGAGAATAGGCATGCCAGGGCCTGTAGCCATTGCAAATACACTCCAGATGCATGTGCCATTATGTGGACACTGAAGAATTGAACCTGGGCCACAAGGCTTTGCAAGCAAGTGCCTTTAACCACTGAGCTATTTCTCCAGCCTCCCCCCCCTGCCCCACCCCACAGGCAACTTTTTCAATTGAATAATCAGCCCAACTTAACTGCTTTTATTTGTTTGTTTGTTTTGTTTTTGTTTTTCAAGGTAGGGTCGCACTCTAGCCCAGGCTGACCTGAAATTCACTATGGAGTCTCAGGGTAGCCTCGAACTCACGGTGATCCTCCTACCTCTGCCTCCCGAGTGCTGGGATTAAAGGCATGCGCCACCACGCCCGGCCTTACCTGCTTTTAAAACGTGGACTTTCAAGTGTCAAATTTGTTTGAAAGAAGATGCACATGAAACTTTCTCAGGATGCTCCATGGAAAGAGGCAACCCCCCCCCCCTTTATGCTTCTCTGAGCACGATCAGTTCAGAAACCCACTGCAGAAAAAAAAAAAAAAACCAACAAAAAAAAAACAAGTATGAACTATGTCTTTAACTTACACGGCATCTCAAAACACAGGGGAAGGTCCTCTTATGGTCTAACCTATGTCCCTCTAGACTCTACGGGCAGCTCCGTGACAGCTAAGGAGCAGGTAAGATGGTATGAGTTTCATTGGCCCTGCTGGGTCCAATGTACGTGAGGATATGTCTCCGGAGCGTCAGTTTGCGGCATCGATGTCCCAGGCAATCGAGCAAGGGAGGATTGGGAAATCTTCCTTGTGGGCCAAGGAGGAGGGAGGCTGGCCATCTGCAGAGCGGAGAGTTCTTTCCCAGCTCTGTCTCTGACTCAAGCTGGGTCACGTGACTTTCTCCAGCTCTTGGGTTTCAGTGTGTTTGGCTAGTTTGGGTTCCTTCATCTCCTCTCTCCCGCGACATCATCAAGCAAGTCAGCTGCCCAAATTCTGCATTGTCATATTGTCGTATGTGACCTGCCTCAAGTCATCTCAGCCATGCCTAGTCTCGGGACCAGGCTGTCTGTGTGCCAGGCCTCCAGACAGCCCCCGTGGCCTCTGCTTCTTATCTTTCACCTGGACCTCAGCCTCACTCTGCCATCTAAGCCCTTGGTCCAGTCGTTGGAGGCCCCAGGGGCCCAGGGTCCCAGGCCCAGCTGCTTGGCCCCGCCCCTGTTCCTTCCTGGTTCTCCTTGGGGTATGGCCTCTGAGCATCCAGGTCCTGAATCCCGTGGCAATTTCTCTGTCACCAGATCACGTTGCAAGCTCCTGTCCAAATGACGGCTGGTCGCTTCCTGTCCCGGCCATCTCCCTCCCACCTGAGTATTTGTGTTTCTGGTTATTTATCCCCAGATGCAACGGGGCCGCATTTTTCCAGGTTGGATCCACTCACTGTTACTTCCTGCCTGGGTCTGCTGACATCTCTAGTCCCTTCTGCAGCCACTTGATGCAGCCCTGGAAACCTGGTTTCCCAGGCTTTCGGGGGGAAGGAAACCACGTGGGGTTGGGGGGGGGGACGGGGACAGGCCAGGGGCCCCCGCTGAGAGGCCCACCACATCTGAAGTCAGAGCCCTCCCCGGGAGCACGTCTGAACTGTTGTACCAAAAAGCCATCCAACGCTCCCAGCAGGGGAGTGACAGAGGCAGAAGCGTGAACCAGCTGTTTGCTGCTCTCTGAGTGCTAACAAGGAGGCCTTCCTGCCCTCTTGGCCCTGGCTCCTTCCAAGCCGCCATCACCAGCTCTAATTAAATCCTCCGTCCGTGGAGTGAACGGCTCTGGACGAGGCTGGGCGGGGGGGGGGGGGCGTGCTGTGAGCCTGACGGTTTCTTTCCAAGCCCAGCACTGTGGGTTGCTCCAGGGATGGCGGAGGCCATAAGTTAAATGCAGAGGCAGAGTGAATGCCTCCCCCGTTGTTCTAAAGAACCAAAGTTCATCTTAGCTCCCCTACCCCTCCATTTTATTTCATTGTAAGCCCTTGATGGCTCAGAAAGCCAGAGTTGAGAAGGGACCTTCCAGAGTCCTTAATCCACAGCTCGCTTTCCAGGTGGAGACCCGTTAGAATTCAGCTCTCTGACCACTAGATGGGTCCTATGTGTCAGGCACGAAAAGTTAAGTCTCTTGTGATCGATGCCATTCCACACAGCTTCCTTGTCTGCCAAGGGTTCCATTTCCCCTGACTTGAAATGTTCTTTACTTTTTTTAAAAAAAAATATATTATTTATTTATTTGGGAGAGAGAGAGAGAGAGAGAGAGATGAATGGGCACATCAGGGCCTCCGGACACTGTAAACGAACTCCAGATGCATGCGCCACCTTGTGCATCTGGCTTACGTGGGACCTGGGGAATTGAACCAGGGTCCGTTAGGCTTTGCAGGCAAGTGCCTTAACCACTAAGCTATCTTCTCCAGCCCGAAATGTTCTTTACTTTTTTAGCCCCGAACCAGAGCTGGGAAGACAGGTTGGATGCAGTGGTTCACACCCTGCCCCCCACCCCTCCGTGACCTAGTGGCGAGAATGTCTAGATGGTGGTGGGGGGGAGCTGGCTTGGAACCAGCGTCCCTGCGTCCTTCACGTCTTCCCAGTTCGCCTTTCTAGCACAGATGCCTCTCAGCATCCCAACACGCTGCTGCTTTGGAGGGTTCCCCAGAAGAGGCTGATGAACTTGGAGCGATTTTAAAGTTCATCTGGGGAACCACACAGCTGCAGCCTGAGAACGCAGACTCACAGTTGCGTGGCTCTGTCAACCCGTCTCTGCGGCCTGGGAAAGCGCACACGCTCCGTTCACGGAGCCACGCCGGGTCCCTGGGAACGAGCGGAGCCGGCCCGGGTGGGAGGGAGGAGGATTAGCTGTTCTGTGGCTGGCAGGTTCCGCGCCAAGCCAGGAGACCGCGTGGCTCCAAGAACAGTTGTCTGGAGTCCCAGAGCCCTTTGCGTCCTGGTCTGCAGAGGTCTTTTCTGAAACGGACAGGATTCTCTCTTTTGAGAACCTTCCACTTCACCAGGGAAGAGGAGGAGAAGGGGACAAACATTTGTTCCTCACTGGAGTCCGTGGCAGACAGAATTGTTGTGAAGTAACGATTAATGTCAAATCATGATTACCATTTTATAGGCCCCAAGGCTTCTTAGTCTAAATTGGATTTCTTCTCTTCATCCTGAACTGCACTCTTAGTCTCCCCTGATGTAGCTCATACTGTATCTTTTTATTATTATTAATTTATTTGAGAGAGAGAGGGAGAGAGAGAGAGAGAGAATGGGTGCGCCAGGGCCTCCAGCCACTGCAGACGAACTCCAGACGCGTGCGCCCCCTTGTGGTGCTCACTCCTTTCCTTCAGAGCAAGAATTATTATTATTTTTCTTTTTAATGGATAGGTTTTGTTTTTGTTTGTTTTTTGATTTTTTGAGGTAGGGTTTCACTCTAGCCCAGGCTGACCTGGAATTCACTATGTAGTCTCAGGGTGGCCTTGAACTCACGGTGATCCTCCTACCTCTGCCTCCCGAGTGCTGGGATTAAAGGCGTGCGCCACCATGCCTGGCATGTATAATGTATAGTCTCTCTCTGTCTCTCTCTGTCTCTCTCTGTCTCTCTCTCTCTCTCTCTCTCTCTCTCTCTATATATATATATATATATATTGAACATAATCCCCTTATATTACCTTTTTTTTGTCCCCCTGTCCTTGACCTCCTTATACGGAATCCCTTCTTTTCCCCATTTACTTCTTGATTCTCCTGACATGCAGCCTCATAGATAAGCCGTGCCTGGGTTTGGACTTTGTATAAGTGGAAATGTGTAGTGTGTGCTTGTGACTGGGTGTTTTTTTGGTCCCCACCAAGTGTGGGAGATCTACCTACGTTGTGAAGCGGTTGGCTTTTTTTACCACTTTTACCACTGTGTATTTCACTGCTTCAGTTACACCCCATTTCCCTGAAACATTCTGCTCTCTGCTGATGTGCACAGGGATTGTTTCCTCTCGGAGTGCAGCGCGAGTCGCACTGTTGGGATTATTCTTTTACATGTATTTGGGTGAGTGCATTTCTGAAAGGTGCACGTGGGATTGGAGTGGCTGGGTCACGTGGTAAGCATGCGTTCAGACTCAGTAGACAGCACCGAACAGTTTGCAAAGTGCTCGTACCGATACGTAGTCCCAACTTGAGTATACGAGAGTCCCCTGTCTCCCACTTCCTGTGAACACTTCGTACTGTCCATTCTAATTTCAGCGATTCTGGATTGCGTAAAATAGGAACTCTCTCGATCAGTGAGAGGGAAAGTCTTAGCTTTTCCCTGTTTGCTCCCAGGTGTTTGGGTTCCTCTTTTCTGAAGTGCCTTTCCTGGTTGAAGTCTTTTATTGAATGTTTGCAAATGCCTTATTTCTACTTTGTGGTTTTCCTTTTTACCCATTGTGGTTTTGAGTTTAATTTTATTTTTGCCTACCTTATTTTCCTTCTCTCTCTCTCTCTCTTCTTGGTTTCTTTCGAAATCAGTATCTCTTTGAATATTTCTTTAGTGCTATCTTCCAGATGCTGTACCTGCAACCTTTCTCATTTGGCTATAATCACATAGAAATGAGTTTTGTTTTTTTTCCACATGAAGCATAAGTCAAGATTAGTATCCCGTCACTTGGATATCCAAGTCCCCAAATATCAGGTACTGAAAGGGCTTTTCTTGCTTATGGCTTTGTATTGTTTCTTGTGTCACAAATCAAGAGTCTATAGATGTGTGGGTCTGCTCCTGCTATCTTTTGTACCCACTGACCCATCTGAAAGTCATTATGTAAGACTTAGGAATCTGTTGAACTCATTGAGAGTTCTTATGTATAAGTCAGGAATCTGTTGTATCCACTGGTCCATCCAACTGTCCTGTGTATGTGTTAGGAATTTGCTGTACTCATTTCCTGATGGTACTTGTGTATGAATAGGACTCTGTTGTACCCATGGTCCATCCACTGTCCTTGTACATGAGTTAGGAACCTGCTGTGTCCATGGTCCATTTGACTGTCCTTGTACATGAGTTAGGAACCTGCTGTGTTCATGGTCCACCTGACTGTCCTTGTACATGAGTTAGGAACCTGTTGTGTCCATGGTCCATCCGACTGTCCTTGTACATGAGTTAGGAACCTGGTGTGTTCATGGTCCATTGACTGTCCTTGTACATGAGTTAGGAACCTGGTGTGTTCATGGTCCATTTGACTGTCCTTGTACATGAGTTAGGAACCTGCTGTGTCCATGGTCCACCTGACTGTCCTTGTACATGAGTTAGGAACCTGCTGTGTCCATGGTCCACCTGACTGTCCTTGTACATGAGTTAGGAACCTGCTGTGTCCATGGTCCACCTGACTGTCCTTGTACATGAGTTAGGAATGTGCTGTGTCCATGTCCATCCGACTGTCCTTGTACATGAGTTAGGAATGTGCTGTGTCCATGTCCATCCGACTGTCCTTGTACATGAGTTAGGAATGTGCTGTGTCCATGTCCATCCGACTGTCCTTGTACATGAGTTAGGAGCCTGTTGTGTCCATGGTCCATCCACTGTCCTTGTACATGACTTAGGAACCTGTTGTGTCCATGGTCCACCTGACTGTCCTTGTACATGAGTTAGGAACCTGCTGTGTCCATGGTCCATCCACTGTCCTTGTACATGACTTAGGAACCTGTTGTGTCCATGGTCCACCTGACTGTCCTTGTATGTGAGTTAGGAACCTGTTGTGTCCATGGTCCATCTGACTGTCCTTGTGCATGAGTTAGGAACCTGCTGTGCCCATGGTCCACCTGACTGTCCTTGTACATGAGTTAGGAACCTGCTGTGCCCATGGTCCATCCGACTGTCCTTGTACATGAGTTAGGAACCTGTTGTGTCCATGGTCCATCCGACTGTCCTTGTACATGAGTTAGGAACCTGTTGTGTCCATGGTCCATCTGACTGTCCTTGTACATGAGTTAGGAACCTGTTGTGTCCATGCTCCATCCGACTGTCCTTGTACGTGAGTTAGGAACCTGTTGTGTCCTTGGTCCATCCGACTGTCCTTGTACATGAGTTAGGAACCTGCTGTGTCCATGGTCCATCCATTGTCCTTGTACATGAGTTAGGAACCTGCTGTGTCCATGCTCCATCCGACTGTCCTTGTACATGAGTTAGGAACCTGGTGTGTTCATGGTCCATCTGACTGTCCTTGTACATGAGTTAGGAATGTGCTGTGTCCATGTCCATCCGACTGTCCTTGTACATGTGTTAGGAACCTGGTGTGTCCATGCTCCATCCGACTGTCCTTGTACATGAGTTAGGAACCTGTTGTGTCCATGGTCCATCCGACTGGTCCTTGTGCACAAGTTACTTTTCTTGGTGCTGTGACAACATACCTGACAAAAACATTTAAGGAAACAGTTCATGGTTTGAGGGTATCCAGTTCATCATGGTGTCAGGACTGGGGAGCTACTGGCCACGCGTTCACAGGCAGAAGAAGAGAAAGAAGATGCCAGTGTTTAGCTCACTTTCATTCTCCCGTTTCCATTTCTACTTGGCCAGGGGCCTCAGCCCGTATAGGTGCTGCCCACCTTCAGGGTGGGTCTTCATGTCTCAGTTAACCCTCTCTGAAAATGTCCGCACAGAGGTGTGTCCTCAGAGATTCCAAATCCAGTCAAGATGATAGTGAAGATGAATCGTCCCATTCTCAAGCTTTGTATATGTGACCATAAAAAACATGTAACATATTCCTATGTCACAGACCATTTCAAGTCTCCTGCCTCTAGTGGTTCTGATTTATTTACCTCTCATGTGGCATGTTCCTACCTGCCCCTTGTTTCCACCGCTCTGACCAAGTGGTCTTGGGCAGACAACCATGTCCTTCAGTAGGTGCTAAGCCACACAGACACTGTTTAGTCCTCAGTTTCCTCAGCTTTTGCATCATTAGCACAGGGGCCATTCCTTCTACTTTGAACCCTGGCCTCCCTCCTGCTTCTCTGGTGGAGTTAGTTCTCTGGTCTTCTTGGCTGGGTGGTTCTGCTCTGTCTGATTGCCAGATGTTGAATGTCTTCAGAACTCATTGTTAAGTGCTCTTCTTTTCTTAATTTTGTGGTCAGAGACAAGGTGACTTTGCAGTCACAGTCTAGGTTTATTTATGATATTTCTGTTGCTCCTTCTAGGGAAAGTTCTTTCTCAACTTTTTATTTTCGGTGTAAATTTTCCTGAAGAGCTCTAAATCATGGTTTGTCTCAGTCAGAAATTATCTCAGTGACTTGCGTTGTGAGTGGGTGATTCTAGGACCTGAATTAGGGCCTTGTGCTAGGGAAGTACTCTATTACTAAGCCTTATTCCTAAACTCATTTTTTTTTAAATTAAAATTTCTTTCCAATATTTTGTTTATTTATTTATTTGAGAGAGAGGCAGATTGTATATATATATATATATATATATATATATAGACATATACATTATATATATATATATATATATATATATATATATATATATATATAGAGAGAGAGAGAGAGAGAGAGAGAGAGAGAGAGAGAGAATGGGTGTGCCAGAGCCTCTAGCCACTGCAAGCCAACTCCAGACGCATGTGCTACCTTGTTTGTGTGTTTGGCTTACATGGATACTGGGGAATCAAACCTGGGTCCTTAGGCTTTGCAGGCAAGCGTCTTAACTGCTAAGCCATCTTTCCAACCCTTTATTTCATTTCGAGGCAGTGTCTTGCTAAGTTGACCAGGCTGATCTTGAAATTTCAATTGCTTTGTGAATGAGAGAAATAATGCTATCTGTTAATAACTATTGGTAACTGAATTTCAAAGTAAGAAAATGTGTCGTCTGAAGTTCCAGCTGGTTGGGATCTGGGTGCATGCAGAAAAGAAAGGAAGATTTAAAATTTTATGAATTTAAAAAAAAAAAAAAAACAGTTCAGAGCAAAGCTGGTGGGTGGCACAGGCCTGGAGTCTCAGCTACTCAGAAGGCTCATATAGGAAGACTGCAAGTTCCAAGCCTGCCTGGGCTATGGAATAATTTCAGGGTCAGTCTGAAAAGTCTTCATTTTGCCTTCATTTCCACATGATATTTTTATGGGCTATAGACTCTAAATTTGAGAGTTTTTTTTTTTTTTTAATCATTTTCAAAATCCTGTTCTGCCACCTTCTGGCCTCTGTGGATCCTGATGAGAAGTATGTAGTCATTCAAGTAACTATTTTTGTCATCTTTGGAGAAGTCAGGCGACCAGAGCTGCATGGATCCATTTCTGGGTCTTGTACTCTATTGGTCTGCTTGCTATCTTGCAACAGGACCATGCTGTTTTTGCTATGGTGGCTTGGTAACATACCTTGAAACCAGGCACAACTGCTCCTGTGGTTTAGGATTGCTTTGGCTGTTCACAGTCAGTCATAACACTTCCGTGTGAGTTTTAGGAGTAATCTTTCTAGTTCTGTGAAGAAATTCATTGGACATTTTGGTTTGAATAGACGGCCCCCCAATATACCCAGTCTTATCAGTTTGCGATTTGGATCTGCAGCCACCTGGCTGGAGTGGGTGTCACTGGGCGGATCTTAAGGAGTTGTGGTGGGTTTGAAATTCCAATCTAAAGATACGCAAAGTGCCTAGTTCCACCTGGAGTTCCCGAAGTGTGCTGTGCTGTGTGGCTTTTGGCTTGTGCTTCTCTCTCTCTCTCTCTCTCTCTCTCTCTCTCTCTCTCTCTCTCTCTCGGCTTGGACCTGTGAAGGCAGGCCAGCTTCTTCTGCCATCATGGAACTTCCCCTGGATCTGTAAGCTTCAATAAATATCCCTTCCTCCATAACTGTGCCTGGTCTGGAAGTTCAGCTCAGCGAACCTGAAGCTGTCTGCTATAGACATCTTTTTTTATTTTTTTATTTTTTTCTTAATTTTTATTAACATTTTCCATGATTATAAAAAATATCCCATGGTGCTACCCTCCCTCCCCCCACTTTCCCTTTGAAATTCCATTCTCCATCATATCCCCTCCCCATCTCAATCAGTCTCTCTTTCATTTTGATGTCATGATCTTTTCCTTCTCTTATGATGGTCTTGTGTATGCTATAGACATTTTAATAGTGATGTCACTGAATCTATAAATTGCCTTCAGTAATATGCCATTTTCACAACATTGTTTCTACCAAGCCCCAAGAATGGGAGGTTGTTCCATCTTCTGGTGTCTTTTTCTTCAGTGTTTTAAAGTTTCATAGTAAAGACCTTTTACCTCCCTTGGGTATATGTCTTTCTAGGTATTGTACTTTTATGGTATTGTAAATGGATTTTTTTCCCCTTTTATTTCTTTCTTAGCAAGTTAGTTATTTCTGTCTAGAAAAGCTACCGACTTTTCTTTTGGAAGTGTTTATCAGACCCAAGAATTTTCTAATTTAATCTTTAAGAGCTTTTTAAATAGTTGCAAATAGGGATCATTCTTCCTTTCCTGTTTGTATCCCTTTTATTTCCTTCTCCTGCCTTGAGTCTTCCAGAACTGTGTTGAATGACAGCAGAGTGACTGGACACCCCTGCCACATGGTTGGCTTTCCTGATTGTTGTGATCAAATACCTGGTAAAGCAACTTAACCGCAGCAAGGCTAGGTCAGCTTACAGCTCGGGGGGGGGACACCTCGTCGTGGTGGAGAAGGCATGACTTCTGTGTGAACAGCTGCCAGACCACAGTTAGGGGGTGACTTCCTACCTCAATCCACCCAGTCTTCTTTGTACTGACCCCCTCCTCACAGCTACGCCCAGAGATTTGTCTCCTAGATGATCTGAGAGCCAGTCAAGTTGACCACCTAGATGGACCATCACAGCTTGTTGCTAATTTTAGAAGAAATGCTTTCAGGTTTCCCCCATATATTATAATGTCGTCCATAGGTTTGCCATATATGGCCTTTATCATGTTGAGATATGTCCCGTCTATTCCCAGTTTCAAGGCTATTTTCATGACGAGATATTGAACTTTGTCAATGGCATATTCTGTATCTACTGAGATGAACGTGTGATTTCTGTACCAGATTAATTATGTAATCTACTACATTAATTGATTTGCATCTTCTGACTCCTCCTTCCATCTCTGGATCTTTATTAATTATGATCTTTATAATGTGTTGTTGAAATTCAGTTTGACAGTAATTTTTGCTTCTTTAAAAAAATTTTATCTATTTGTTTATTTGAGAGAGAGAAAGAGGGAGAGGAAGAGGGAGAGGGAGAGAGAATGGGTGCGCCAGAGCCTCCAGGCACTGCAAGCGAACTCCAGACACAGGTGCTCCCCCTTGTGCATCTGCCTTACGTGGGTCCTAGAGAGTCGAACCAGAATCCTTTGGCTTTGCAGGCAAACGCCTTAACCGCTAAGCCATCTCTCCAGCCCCCCCCCCCTTTTTTGTTTGTTTTTTTGAGGTAGGGTCTCACTCTGGTCCAGGCTGACCTGGAGTTAAGTATGTAGTCTCAGGGTGGCCTCCAACTCACAGTGATCCTCCTACCTCTGCCTCCCGAGTGCTGGGATTAAAGGCGTGTGCTACCATGCCTGGCTAATTTTCTATCTCCCTATCATCTATCTATCTATCTATCTATCTATCTATCTATCTATCTATCTGTCTATCATCTATCTGGCATGTATCTGGTGGGGGTGTATGACGTGTGTTTGTGTGGATGTGGGTGTGCACATGTCACAACACACATGTGCAGATCAGAGGACAACTTTCTGGTCTGTGTTTACCTCCCACCACGTTTTGAGGCAAGGTCTCTCATTGTTCACGCCTCCATTCACCAGATGAGCTTGTCTGGGAGATTCCTAGAAATTCTCCCATCTGTGTTTCCTTTATCTCTGTGGGTCCCTGAGATTCCAGAAGCCCACCACAGTTTCCATCTGTTTTGCCTAGAGCCTGGGAATCCAAACTTTGTTCAACAAAGCCCCTGCAAGTAATTTTTGCTGTGGAGTTTTGTGTCTGTGTTTAAGGGGTAAATTTGTCAACAGTTTTCTTTCTTTCTTTCTTTCTTTCTTTCTTTCTTTCTTTCTTTCTTTCTTTCTTTCTTTCTTTCTTTCTTTCTTGATTGTTTCTTTATCTGGTTTTGGTATCAGGGTAATAATGACTTCAGAGAATTAAGTTGTAACCAGAAGGTCTTGGTACGTTGTGTCTGAGCATCTCTCCCTCTAGACAACTGCCTCCTGCAGCCTGACTTAGGAATGCTCCTTGTGATCAGGCCTCTAGCGTAGCGCAGTCTTAATCAATAGATGTCCTCTGAAGATGGTGCCTGCCTATGGCCCTCGGAGACATGGGGTGTGACAGTCCTACTGCTGACTCTTCACCCGGGAGGAGCCACATCTTACCAAAACCCCCAACTAGACTTGAGGCTTGTCCTGTGGGTAGGACTTGAGTCTCCTTTCACGAAAGTCACCTGGCTTCGCTTCTGGATAAAGCTTCAGATTCTCATCTCCCCACAAGGAGCCGTGGCCGGAGCTAAGCACTGCCCGCTCTCTTTTGCTTGATTCTCACTGTTTCTCCACACTTTTCAGCTGTTCCATCACCCCCGCACCCCAGATTCATGATGTGCTTCTAATCTTTCTTTCTTTGCAGTACAGTCTATTTTTGTTATTTTGTTGCCAGAATCTTTTTATTCACCTCATGTGCAGGCAGCTTCTAGCCCTCATCTCACCCCAAAAGTCCCTGTGTAATGGGTAAATTGGGGTCCTGGGGTGCTTCCTGGAACCCAAGTCCTGAGTTCATATCTGCAAACTAACCAAAGAACTGGCAATTCCAGATTCAAGAGAATTTTTTTTTTTAATACTACATTTTATTCAGAGTTTTCAAAGGAGTGTAGGAAGTGGAAGGCTGGGAGGTGAGGGGAGATAAGGTGGGGAGAAGAGAAGCCCATGTGGGCCACGTGTAGCTCAGTGGTCCATGTGACCAGATACGGATCTGGGGGAAAAAGCATCGGAAAAAAAAATTCAAGGAGCTCCTGCCATGTGGGGAGCTGGAGGGGATAAAGAACCCATGCAGAGAGTAAAGTGGGGGTGCTCCCTGCTGGGCCTGAGCTGGGGCCTAGGCTGAGCCCCTCAGGGCTGGGCCTGAGCCTGGGCTGAGCCAGTCCAGGCCCAGCCTAGGGAAAAACTCACCCTCAGCTGGAAGTTCCCAAGTGATGGGAGAGAGAGAGAGAGAGGGAGAGAGAGAGAGAGAGAGACCCTGCCCTCTCCTTGCAAAGGTATTTATAACCTTGGGGTGGTGGGCTGTCTCAGGAAGAGATTAGTTCCAGGGGCTAAACTTGACCAACCACAGTGTTTAAATCCTATCAAAGACCTCTCTCCCAGGAAGGGGTCCTGACTGTGAGAAAAATAGGTCCTGGGGCACTAGGCAAGAGATAAGAAGTCAGATCATCTTTGATTTCTAGCAAGTGCAGATTTCCCTGCACTTCTCACTTTCAGGGGCTCCAGTCACCCCAACTCTACCCACCCTTGCAACCCACAGTCTGTGTCCTGAGCTGAGGTGGGAGAGTCATTTCTAAGGTACGCTCTGCGTTGGCGTGTGGATTGGCACGTGGCTCTCAGCATCTTGCAGAGGCATGAGCTCCTGTGGTCACAGGAGGCTTTTGCTATTGCCCTTCCACAGGCTCCTGGGGGAAATTTTCCACGCTGGCAAGGACTCAGTGCTGGTGGGAATGATCACTTCTGGGCATAACTGGTATTCCCAAGATGCAGGTCAGAGCGGAAAAAAAAAAAAAAAGAAAAAAAAAGTGGAATTTTAAATCCCAAGGGTCACAAATCAGAGGATGCCCGATGAGAGCTATTTTCCATCTGTGTACCTGTGTCTACTGGTCCACAGACACGTCACCTCCGTGTGCCTTTCATTTCTGAACTCAGCCTGAAGGGTATTATTCACACAACTACCATGAGTCCTCCAGGCCACCAGAGGGCGATACAGAACACAGAGGCGGGTTCGCTAAGGCACTGTACAAGGTGGTGGTGTGCTTGGCTTGCACAAGCACGAGGGGCCTTGAAGCAGCTGGAGCTGAACCTTCAGATTCCTGCCGGCCATGGCCACGTGTGCCCGCAACCCCAGTCCTGAAGGGGAGGGAGCTGTCCCAGCTCTGTAATCAGTAAAGAGACTCCAGCTCAAAACAGAGAGAGGCAGGCGCTGGAGAGATGGCTTAGCGGTTAAGGCGCTTGCCTGCCAAGCCCAAGGACCCGTGTTCCACTCTCCAGGTCCCACGTAAGCCAGACTCACGAGGTGACACAAGCGCTCAACGTCACCTGTGCATGTTATGCCCAGTTCTTGGCACCCCCAGTGACCACCAAGGAGAACCAAACACGTATGCAAAGGCAAGGAGCTTTTTTTTTTTTTTTTTTTTTGGTTTTTCAAGGTAGGGTCTCACTCTAGCCCAGGCTGACCTGGAATTCACTATGGAGTCTCAGGGTGGCCTCGAACTCATGGCGATCCTCCTACCTCTGCCTCCCGAGTGCTGGGATTAAAGGCGTGCGCCACCACGCCCGGCTGCAAGGAGCTTTATTTCAGGCTTAAGCTCGGTCTCTTGACTTCACCAACACAGTTGGTCCATACAAGAGCCCCGAGTAGTGGGAGGGTAGGGTTTTTATAGGGATTTGAACATAGAAGAAAGGGATGGGTACATGATTGGTTGATTTAAACAGTGTACTCTTCTGATTGGCTTAGGATGTTGGTGGGCAAAGTTGGCGGGCTGGGGCTAGGGGAATTGAATTTATCTATGACTATAGGAACGTATGGTGTTATCAGTTTCCAGTAAGTGTTAAACCCACCCTTACTGGAAGATAAAAACTTAAGACCTTGCTGGGAAACAGAAACTTGGGCCTACTGAGGACTCTGAAGCCTGTCATGGCGTCCATCTGGTTCCTGAGTCCTTCATGCACACAAGGTGGCACATGTGTCTGGAGTTGGATTGCAGTGGCTGGAGGCCCTGGTATGCCAATTCTCTCCCCCTCCCTTATTAAAAAAAAATTACAAGAATAACAAAACAAAGACAGGAGGAAGAGTCATCTGGACACCCAATGTTACACTCCAGCGCAGGCCGGTTTACAGGGCGCCACCTCCCCCCATACAGATGGCAAAACTAAGCTTAAAAACTGTACAAGAAGTAAAAAGGTTACAACTTCCTCTAAGATAGTGTTTGCTTCTCGATGGAGCACTGAAACAGCCCTTAACTGAGTGATCTCAAACCACGCCCTTCATTTTCGCTCCTTCTGGGCACCAGGCTGCCATTTCTGTGTCGATTGCCCATTAAATAGTTGGAGTTACAGCCTTGTTGAGCCGTCTTGGCTCCTCTGCCTGAGCTCCTTGGAAGTCCTTAACACTGGGCCATATCTCACCAAGTCTCTTTCTGTAATGCAAATGCTTATTGTCACCGAGCCAGGCTCATTTTGCCATCAAGAAATATGCCCATCACCAAAACGATGAGTTTTTATAGAGTGTGTTCCCAAGGTGGCCAAGTGTGGGAGACCCGGGAGAGCATTATCTCAAGTCTGTCTCCCTAAGGTAAGAGATTAGGGTTGTTTAGGGTAAACAGTCAGGGTGGGCTGAGGGGTGCGGGGGGAGGGGGGGAAGCAATTAGAACAAGAAGGGGCGTGGTGGCCTGAGCATGCGTTATCAAACTTCATGGCGACACAATGCATGGCTTTTTCATATGCTGTTATCTCAGAGAATGAGGCGACATTAACATGACTCGCGGGTGGAGTTCTGGTCCTCCAAATGTTTTGTCTGTTTGCTATTTCTGCGATTTTGGCTTCTCTAGGAACGTCATGGAAAGCGAATGGTACAGTATCTGTTCTTGGTGTCCTGTCGTGTCTTTCATTGTTGGTTCTGTTCTGCTGGGGGCCGAGACTTGATTTGGGCAGCCCTGGGGACCGGATCCCTGTGGGGGCAGCAGTGACTGCCCAGGCTGGTCCCCGGGCTCCTTGGTGAGTGAGTGATCTCAAACCATGCATTTTTACTGAAGGCGCTGCCAGGTCGGGCAAGGTTACTTCCTTAAATAATTCAGTACTGGAAGATTTCATTTTCACTCTAGTGCATTGCACTAAATCTGTCTTTCCATTTCGTTGGGGTTTGAGGCCAGTGAGTGTAGCTGCTTTCCAGCTACGGATTCTAGTAACTTCTGATACTTTTTTAGTTAAAAAAAATAAGATACCAGTCCAAGTTTTAACTATTGTTACATTCAAGGGCCAAAGCATTTACTGTAAATCCTTTTCAAACCTGTAGTTAAGACAGAGGTGCTGATTCATGCTTGAAATCTCAGCACTCAGGAGGTAGAGGCTGGTGAGTTCGAGGCCAGCCCAGCTGTTATATCACAAGATCCTGTCCCGAAAAACCATTAGCCAAACAATTATTTAAAATCAAAACAGGGCTGGAGAGATGGCTTAGTGGTTAAGCGCTTGCCTGTGAAGCCTAAGGACCCCGGTTCGAGGCTCGATTCTCCAGGACCCACGTTAGCCAGATGCACAAGGGGGTGCACGTGTCTGGAGTTCATTTGCAGTGGCCGGAGGCCCTGGCACGCCCATTCTCTCTCTCTCTCTCTCTCTCTCTATCTGCCTCTTTCTCTCTCTCTCTCTGCCCGTCGCTTTCAAATAAATAAACAAAAAAAATTAAAATCAAAACATTGTGGCTTAATATGCATAACACAAATTTCCCATTCTAGCCGTTTGATAGGCATAATTCAGTCACATTAAGTGTATTCACATGTTTGTAACCCTCACCAGCACCCGTCTTTGTAATCTTTCCATCCTTCCTAACTGAAACTCTGTCTTTATTAAATACAAAGTCCCTATTCTTCCCCTGGCAACCACTACTCTATTTTATGTCCATGAATTTAACTTTGTGTAAGTAGAATCATACAGTGTTTGTTCTCTTGTGCCCTCTTATTTTTTTAATAAATATTTTTATTTATTTCCAAGCAGAGATAGAGATAGAGAGAGAGAGAATGGGCAGGCCTTCAAGTCACTACAAAAGAACTTCAGATGCATGTGCCACCTAATTCATCTTGCCTAACATGGGTACTGGGGAATTGAACCTGGGTCCTTAGGCTTTGAAGGCAAACACCTTAACCACTAAGCCATCTCTGCAGCCCCTCGTGCCCTCTTGTTAATGACATAGTGTCTTCTAACTTCACTTGTATTATGACATGTGTTTTAATTTCCCTTTTAGTGGCTTCCATTTTATGTATACGTATGTGTAAATGTGCGTATGTGTGTTTATGTGCATTTGCGTGTATGGACATGCATGTACCATGTGCATGCATGGAGGTCCGAGGATAATCTCCAGCTATCTATCTTTTCCTTCAGCCTTCTTTGAGGCAGCGTCGTCTCTCTTGTTGTTTTGTCAGCGCATGCGTCAGTCTAGTGGCCCAGGAGCTTCTGAATTCCCCTGGCTTTGCCGCCCACTGCAATAAGCCCACTAGGGCTATAGACATGCGCACTAACTACTTTGTAGCCAGCTGTATGTAGATGCTGGGGAGGACTGAGCTCAGTCCAGCAGGTTTGCAAGCAAGTTCCCTTAACCTTTGAGCCATCCCCTGGGCTCCTTTCCGTTTTGTTGTTTTATTCAACGTAGGGCCTCACTCTAGTCCAGGCTGAGCTGGAATTCACTCTAGTCTCAGGGTGGCCTCGAACTCACGGTGATTCCTCTACCTCTGCCTCCCGAGTTCTGGGATTAAAGGTGTGCACAACCATGCCTGGCTGTCTTTCCATTTTTAACTTACTTGTTTAAAATTAGTGTACAAAGTGAGGGTTTTATTATGGCATTCTTATACATCTATGTCATATATTTTTTCTTTTCTCTTTCTCTCTCTCTCTCTCTCTCTCTTTCTTTCTTTCTTTCTTTCTTTTTCTTTTCTTTTTTTTTTCAAGGTAGGGTCTCACTCTAGCCCAGGCTGACCTGAAATTCACTATGGAGTCTCAGGGTGGCCTCGAACTCACGGCAATCCTCTTACCTCTGCCTCCCGAGTGCTGGGAATTAAAGACGTGCGCCACCACGCCCGGCATATATTTTTTCTTATCCATCCCTTTCTCCCACAGCTGTCCCCCATTCTCCCCACCCTCTTCTTGCTGGTCCCCTTTCTCCTCTCATGAGCCCTTCCCATTCCTAGAATTTCCTTTTTGAGAAAACTTCGTTGGAGAATAATTTATTGGTGCACAAAGGAAGGATCAAATTTAGTAGGTACTGTTTGAGGGTTTTGGACATATGAAAATATCTATGATACCAACAGAACAATCAGTGAAATAGACATTCCCCTCTCTTCACCAAGAGAGAGATAGAGAGAAAACAGACAGACAGACAGAGGGAATGAGAATGGGCACACCAGGGTCTCCAGCCACTGTAAACGAACTCCAGACACATGCACCATCTTGGGCGTCTGGCTTACATGGGTACTGGGGAATTGAACCTGGGTCCTTAGGCTTTGCAGGAAAGTACCTTAACTGCTAAGTCATCTCTCCAGGCTCCACCAATTTTTTTTAATATTTTGTTTTTATTTATTTATTTGACAGAGAAAGAAGGAGAGAGAGAGAGAGAGAGAGAATGGGTGCGCCAGGGCCTCCAGCCACTGCAAACGAACTCCAGATGCATGCACCCCCTTGTGCATCTGGATAACGTGGGTCCTGGGGAATCGAACCTGGGTCCTTTGGCTTTGCAGGCAAACGCCTTCACTGCTAAGCCATCTCTCCAGCCCTCTCTCTTCACCAGTTTTGAAGTGCATGATACTATGATGCTGACCACAGACACTGTGTTGTACAGGAGATCACCAAAGCTTACCCATCCAACACTCATGAAACTTATGCCCATAGAACAACTTCCCACCCCGCACCCCTCAGGCCCTGGCAAACCACTGTTGCTTCTGTGACTTCACTATTGTAGTGACCTCAGTAAGGGAATCATGCTGTACTGACGCTTCCCTGCCTGGCTCGTTTGACTTAGCACAATGCCCTCCAGGGTGGACGGATGTTGCCCGAGGCTGAATAACAGCCCATTATGCCTGCACCGTATTTTGTTGATCCATCCATCTGCGGTCGCGCTTCACCTCCACATTTTGGCCGCTGTGAACGTGGGTTTACAGAATGTCTGTGTGAACGTTCTCGGGGAGGGTCAGGGCAGCTTAGACAATGCACACTAAACAGGACCTGATAGAGACCATCCCGGGCTCTCTCTCCTCCAATAATGCAGATACTGAGGACTGGATTCGTCCGGGCCCAGTCCCAGTTTCTACCAAGTGGGGTTTGCAGTTTGTTCTGGTTATCCCTCCCCCCCCTTTTTTTTCTAGAGCAAGGCAGTAGCGCGAGCTTCAGAATGAGACACATGAGGACGTCTGTGTTGGCTTTGGGTGGGGTTGGCCTTGATGGACCAGTGTTTCATCTTTTGAGTGGATTGAAGATTTGTGGCCAGGTACTGTGGACTAAATGGAGGTACGAATATACTATGTCCAAGGTCCTAATTAGCCACGGGCAGTATTCAAAGCCACCCCACTGTGGCCCAGAAAGATGGCATGGTGCTAAGGGGCTTCTGACAGAATGCAAGGCATTCTGGGTGTGGCTCAGTGTGAAATGGCTTAGACTCTGGGTTCAGACCGCCTGAGCTCAAGCCGTGGCTTTGCCGCTGAGTGATTAACACTCTGAACAAGTCACTTAGCCCTTTCTAGATTCACTTTTTGTTGTCATCTGCAAAATGGGGAAAAATAATAGTGTCTCCTTGTTGAGAGAATTGAGGAATTAAATGCATTGAAGAGATAATACCTTTAAAGGTCCTGTACAATGTCTAACACATGCTCACTAAATATTAGTTATTATTATCAGCAGCTTGTATGCTTTTGTAAAAATATTTTATCTTTTATTTTTATTTATTTGAGAGAGAGAGAGAGAGAGAGAGAGAGAATGGGCATTGCCAGGGCCTCCAGCCACTGCAAACGAATTCCAGACACATGTGTCCCCCTTGTGCATCTGGCTTAAGTGGATCCTGGGGAATCAAACCTGGGTCCTTAGGCTTTGCAGGCATGCGCCTTAACCACTAGGCCATCTCTCCAGCTCCTTGTATGCTTTTGCACAAAACTTTTCTTTCTAAATTTCATTTCTATCTATTTGAGAGAGAGAAAGAGGTAGAGAGGGAGGGAGGGAGAGAGAGAGAGAGAGAGAGGAGAGAATGGGCACACCAGAGCCTTCAGCCTCTGCAAATGAACTCCAGATGCATGCGCCACTTTGTGCATCTGGCTTACGTGGGTTCTGGGGAATTGAACCTGGGTCCTTTGGCTTTGCAGGCAAGGGCCTTGACCACTAAGCCATCTCTCCAGCCACAGTTTGTATTCTTATAGCCCAGCTCTCTTTTCCCAGCTTGGGTTATCAGTCAGGAGGGCTGAGCATCCCACACAATCTGCGCTTGTATGTTTGGTGCGTTTTCCATTCTGGTGCTCCTTCTGCAAAGCCTCCGAGCCCGAAAGCTGGTGAAAGCTCCGACACCTTGTAAAGCCTCACTCCTTCTAATAACTTTCTATATGAGTCAGGCCACCCTGGCTGTTTAGACTTCCGGACCCCAGGGTGGGGAAGGGGCGGCGGCTGCTGCTGGATTTCGCAAGCTTCCTGGCAGCCAGGGGGCCAAGTGGCCAGGTCGACCCCACCAAAGGAAATTTCGTCCAGGCTTCCGTGGAGTCCGAATATTCATCTGACAGGAGGCCAGAGGAGGCTGGACCAGGGGGAAATGAAATCGTTCAGCAAGAATGCAGTGCTTCCTGGTGGGCTAAGGCCAGGGGCGGCGACAGAAAACACGAAGCAGGTTGCTTAGCACACTTCTGCCTCTGGACGATGGGGAGTGACGTTTGAGCCTAGGGTCCCCTTACCCCCTCGTTAGCAGGCCTTTGGGGGTGATGTTCACTCCTCCTCGTCGTGCTGTGTGAAGGGCGGTTTGTGGATCTGCCCGCTGACTTCCTTTTACTATTTTTTTTCTTAATTTTTATTAACATTTTCCATGATTATACAAAATATCCCATGGTGCTACCCTCCCTCCCCCCACTTTCCCCTTTGAAATTCCATTCTCCATCATATCCCCTCCCCATCTCAATCAGTCTCTCTTTCATTTTGATGTCATGATCTTTTCCTCCTCCTATGATGGTCTTGTGTAGGTAGTGTCAGGCACTGTGAGGTCATGGATATCCAGGCCATTTTATGTCTGGAGGGAGCACGTTGTAAGGAGTCCTACCCTTCCTTTGGCTCTTACATTCTTTCCGCCACCTCTTCTGCATTAGACCCTGAGCCTTGGAAGGTGTGATCGAGATGTTACTCAGTACTCCAGTCACTTCTTTCCAGCACTATGATACCTTCTGAGTCATCCCAAGGTCACTGCCATCTGCAAAGAGAAGATTCTCTACCCAAAGTGAGAGTAGCATTAATATAAGGGTATGAATATTAAGAGCAGTGCTTACTGGGCAGTTTGATGAGCATAGTATATACATTTTTTCAGACATCAGCAGATGTTACATCCCTAGGGCTCCTGACTGCCCCTGTTTTAAGTTTTCAGTATCAGGGATGTATTCCCCCCCCCCCCATGGAGCGGGCCTCCAGTCCAATTAGAGGGCAGTTGGTTTCCACCATGACAGACGTGCCACTATTGCACCCGTCGGCTCATTTGGCCTGGCTGGCCAATTATTAGGCTTGCAGTGTCCACTGTTGAGTATCTTCACTGGTGGTATCTCTTTCTCCCATTGAAGCCATTGTAGAATGGCTTCTTCCAGCTTTCTCTCAGCTGGTCTACATGGAGGAGGTTATCAGCTCAGTCCCAGCAGAATTTCTCAGTGGCCTTGCCACCCAAGTATGTGGAGTCTTCAGCAATAGGGTCTTACCATCTATTCCTGGTGGGAAATCAAGGGCCTCGGCAATGGCCTATAATGTTTTGGGGGCATCAGGGACCTCCCTGGCCAACAACTCACTGGAGGTATCCCATCCCTGGCACTGAAAATTTTCTAACAACGATCTATGGCTCCTGAGTGTTCCATTGTCCAAAATCATATGATTTATTTGCATCCTCTTAGATTTTGATTAGCCCTCCCTCCTTTTACTTTTGCCTGGTTCGCTTTCTCTGCAGATGATCTGGGACACCCAGCAGGCCCGGCCTGCTCCCCTGGAGCATGCGCTGGAGACAAGGACCCTGTGTCCACTGTTTCCTTGTAGTGACCACTGTGAGGCCCAGGCACCTGCACCTGGACACCTGTGGTTCCTGGGTACAGGCTGATCACCTCTGGACGGTTCAGAGAGTGTGGGCTGTGCTGACCGGCAGAACGGTGACCTCTGGGCCCAGCTGCTCCGAATGTGTCCTCGGGGTGCCCAGTGACCAGGCCGTTGCTCTTTTCCGGGAGCTGTTTGCACATGGTGGTGGCAGGAAGGTGCCAGTGGAGGGAGTCAAGAGACCCGGAGTCGAGAGCGGCCCTGGGCCTTCGCCTCAGCCTGCACGCGAGACCGATCGGGTGGACGGGTGACGGTCACACCTCTGAAACCGAGCTGCCTTGCGTCCCGGACAGGGGCTATCGTCATTTCATCCTCTTCTCTCATGAATTCTGCATCGTCCTTGTGGCCACAACTCGACCCGCGCCCCATGTTGCCTCTTAATTAGTATTGCCTTGGCCCCTCCACTGTGGAGAGGCCCCCTAGTCGGAATGTCCCGCCCTTTATTTTCTGTTAGGGGGCTGTGCCCTGCTGGAGGAAGGCTGTGGGGTCTGCAGGTGGACTGTCTGGGCTTCCTGTTTGGGATCTGCGCCGTGTTAGGACACATTTTAATTTCCCTGTGCCCTCGTTTCTTTCATTCTCATTTTTCTTTCCTCCCTCTCTCTCCTCCTTTCCTTTCCTTTCCCTCCCTCCCTCTCTCCTTTTATTACTTTCTCTCTTCCTCCTTCTTTCCCTTCTTTCCATCTTTTAGTGTGTGTGTGTGTGATTTCTTGTGGTGCTGGGGAGGGGTCCCCGTGCCTCCTGCGTGCTAGCTAAGTGCTCCACCACTATGTACCCTCTATCTTGGCCTCTTTATCTAAAACGATGGGAATTTCGATATGTTCAGGAGGCATCGAGAATAAGCTGGATGATGTATGAAAAGGACTAGGAGAAGAATCGGCCCCACAGCATTTCATCAATGTTAGCTACTACAGTGAGTAATTACACATATAAACAGTACAGTTTAAAGTACAGTGAAGGTACCCAGACTATATCAGAGAAATGACCTGTGAGGTTGGTTGTGCCTTCGAACTTTCTTTTTCTTTTCTTTTCTTTTTTCTTTTCTTTTCTTTTCTTTTCTTTCTTTTCTTTCTTTTCTTTTCTTTTCTTTCTTTTCCTTTCCTTTCCTTTCCTTTCCTTTCCTTTCCTTTCCTTTCCCTTCCTCCCTCCCTCCCTCCCTCCCTCCCTCCCTCCCTTCTTTCCTTCCTTCCTTTCTTTCTTTGTTTCTTTCTTTCTTTGGATAGAGTCTCGCCACACAGTTCTGACTGGCCTAGAACTTACTATGTAGTACAGGCTGAACTTGAACTTGTAGTGGTCCTCCTACCTCAGCCCCCCGAGTGCTATGGTTATAGGCATGAGCCACTGTGTTGGATTCAAGCTCCTCTTCCTACGAGCAGAGAAACCAAGGCCTAGGAAGGCAATATGTCTGCTTTCTGTTACTATGATGGAGTATAATAATTTATAATTACAATGTATAATGGCTTAGTGTTTGAAAGTTTCAGTCTATGATTGAGTGTCCCCCTGTGGGTTCCTGGGTCCTCCGGGGGCCTGGCCGCGGCTCCCCACAAGGCCAGGCAACCATGGTGAGCGCGATGAGGAAAGATTCGCTTTCGGGAGACAGTCTCTGTGAACAGCTCGGCTTAGTCAGTAGGGAAATGGGTTTATAAGCAGTAGAGGGTCCTCAGGGGATTGGATGTACAAGGTGGCTTGCTGATGCCTAACTAGCATATGGGGACATGCATTCCAGCACTTAGGCAATGGTAAAGGAAAGGTCTAGGGTACCGGGGGAGGGGCTGTGCAAAGGTGCTGGCTGAGACCATATAAGGAGTTTCCTAGGCAACTGGCCAAAGGCCACAGGGTTATGGGCAAAGCCTAAGTCTTGTCTGAATGCCCGGGTATCCCGTGTTTGGAGAGGGAGTGGCCTTACTTCCTGCCGATCTCGGGGTCCGAGATTTTGTCTGGGGGGTCCAGGCTCACTGCGGCGCCCAAGAATGGGGGGGAGGATCCTGGCTCACTGCAACCCTTGAGAATGGGGGGGGAGGAGCTCCCCTGCTGGTCCGGTCCCTGAGATATGACCCGCGGTTCAGGCTGCTGCGACCCCTCCATAGCCTGGGGCCTTTGTGTCAGACAGCTTAGGCTTGCTTTAACCCGGGGCCCTGACTGTGTCCGGCAGCCGACAGCTCCCCCTTAGTTTTGGGCCTGTGGCAAGTGACACGCTGTGGCAGGAGTCTAAACCGAGCACAGCCACACAACCTCACAAGCCAGCAAATAGATATTGAATGGGTTCAAGGCCCTACGATCCCCTTTGAAGGCATATGGATGGCTTAGGGCTCATGTACAAAGCTCTGCTCCCTAAAGGATCACAGTACCTTTCAAGGTCCTACGATCCCCTTTGAAGGCATATGGATGGCTTAGGGCTCATGTACAAAGCTCTGCTCCCTAAAGGATCACAGTACCTTTCAAGGTCCTACGATCCCCTTTGAAGGCATATGGATGGCTTAGGGCTCATGTACAAAGCTCTGCTCCCTAAAGGACCACAGTACCTTTTGGCAGTGTCACTCTAGGGAGCGACCCTTTAACCATGGTCTTTTAGGGGACATTAATCCAACACATGTTATAGCATTTGCCAAGTCCTGGTTCCGGGTAGCGGAAGGGTAGGGGCTTGGCTGCTGCCTGGGTTCCAAGCCTCCAGCTCCTTCCACACACCGAGGTCCTCTGTGTAAGCTTGAAAAGCATCGTACAGAACATCTATAAGCCCGGACCGCTGAGCAAACATCTGAGACACCCACGTGTGTAAACCCAGTGTTTGCGCTATATCTGACTGATGGCATGGATGACTGAGCAAGAGAACTTTCCTCAGATGCGTACTCAACAGAAACCAAAGGGACGTTTCCACGGGCGTTTCTGCAGAATGGGTTAAAAGTGATGGATCGGTGCAGAGGCAGCTTCGGGTGTGGTTCTGCGGAAGCGGAGGTGTGTCACCCTCTACCCTGAGGGACCTCAGCTCTCAGGGTTAGGTATAACTTTGTGTCCAAGCTTCAGCTCTTTAATTGCTCTCTCTTCAGCATCCTAGGAGGCCAAGAGAGGGAAGGCAGAGCCACTGATGGTCTTTTATGCTGACATACACTGTGTGTTAGTAGAATTCGGGGTTTCCAATAGGGTACTTGGTTGGTAGTTAACACTCCCCAGGTGATAAGGGGCTCAGAAAGGAACCCAATCAAGCCGGGCGTGGTGGTGCACGCCTTTAATCCCAGCACTTGGGAGGCAGAGGAAGGAGGATCGCCGTGAGTTCGAGGCCACCCTGAGACTATAGAGTGAATTCCAGGTCAGCCTGGGCCATAGTGAAACCCTACCTCAGGGGGAAAAAGAAAAGAAAGAAAGAAAAGAAAAGAAAAATAAAGGAACCCTATCAGGAATGTCGCAGGCTGATATCTCTGTCTACTTGACAATTTTCTTAGCTCTCCTGTCTGCCCATCCAGTTCTTAATCTCCTTCCCTTCTGTCTTCTCCTGTCTCGCGTCTCTCCCCTGGGCTGCCACATGTGGCTCTGTGGACTCTAGAGGTCCAGGCCGGGCCTCCTGAATCCAGTTTGATCAAGGTCTCTGGCTTTTCTCTAGGGGCCTCAGTCTGCTGCTGTGGACTTTGAACCCAGAAAACAAAGCTAGCCTTGTTTGGGGACGTGGGCGACTCGGCTGTGTCCTTCTCTCTGTCCTTTGCTCCTCCCTAATTGCTGTCCCAGACCACCCAGTCTCTTTCATCTTTGATGTTCTCTTCCAAACTTTGGAAAAGAACCGTCACATGAGTCTAATCCCGCGGCCACTAGTCTGTCTGATGTCTGACCAAGCTGTGAGTGTCCTCTGTCCAGCCAGCAGGTCAGGACCTGAAGTTGGCACTGTCCCTAGTCTGGGTCTCTGAGAAGTGCAGATCGCGGCCTTTCCCTTAGTGCCCGCGGCTGGTAGTCAGTGGAGGATCAGAGCCGGCAGGAGCCACTCAAGGGCAGGCAGGGAAAGCACTTCACTCCCCGTCGGTCTTCCCATTTGTGATGCAAATGCACAAGCCTGTTGATCTGCCTCCGCCTCCTGCAGGAGGCCCTGGTGCCCAGATGGGCTTGTGCTAGACAGAGAAGCACTTCATTTTTCAGACCACAGGGGAGGTCGTGATACAGGGCAGAAGTATTTCAGCAGAAACCTTACTGTTTGCTTGTCCCTTGCCTTCTCGGTCTTAAAGATCCTCTTACTTACCTTCTCCTCAGCGCCATCCAACCTGCCCCTTCTCTTTCAGTGGCTATTTGCATTTTGCATCTTTTCCCTTTGCCTGGTTCTACCCTCCTCCTCTAGTCTCCTCTTCACCCATTGCCTAAGAGAGTTAGTTCAGTGCTGGTCCAGGCAGGAAGTTTGTACCTGCCAGTAGGGTCAGTCCAAGATGAGCATTATTGAAATTGCTAACTTATTTCTACGGCTTCAGTCTCCAGCCCGGAGTGGAACAGGGAGACCAAAAGAGTGCCAGACACATTGTTTAACAAAGGACCGGGCTGGAGAGACGGCTTAGCGGTTAAGCGCTTGCCTGTGAAGCCTAAGGACCCCAGTTCGAGGCTCGATTCCACAGGACCCACCTTAGCCAGATGCACAAGGGGGCGCACTGCATTTGGAGTTCGTTTGGAGTGGCTGGAGGCCCTGGTGTGCCCATTCGCTCTCTCTGTGTGTCGCTCTCAAATAAATAAATAAATAAAAATAAACAAAAAAAGGACCATTCTTCCAGTTGAAGGGTATAGCTGGTGAATTTTCTGGTTTGATCGGTTAACCCTTACAGAGAGTTTGGAGTTTTTGCTATTAGATCCAGAAGAAGGGCAGGGCTTAGGGGTCCAAGAGCCCCCTTACTTGTTATTGACACTCTCTTGCCCTCGATCTTATCTCTAGCCAAAAGGTTTGAGTTCTATGACATTGTGCCTACATCTAGAAAAATGGTTAAGGGGGCTCAGCTGTTAGGACACTTGCCTGCAATGCCCAATGACCCGGGTTCAATTCCCCAGCACCCCTATAAAGCCAAATGCACAAAGTGGCACATGCATCTGGAATTCATTGGGGTTAGAGGTCCTGGAGTGCCCCTGTCCATTCATTCTCTCCCCTACTTCTCTCTGTGTCTCCATGCTTGCAAATAAATAAATAGAATACTTTAAAAATGATTAAGGCTATAAATCTCACTGAAATGACTATGCGTATAACCCCAGGAGAAATGACAGGATAGCCCTTTCTGAATTTCAGCCCCTTTGGCTTTGAGGAAGGGGTTGATTTTATTATTGACCACTGAGTTTGACCGGATGCATTTCGCAGAGACTTGGCCTGGGGCTGTGCTGTTGGCTGAGGGGCAGAAGCTGTGCTGATGACGAACTTTCCCCAGTTCCTCCGCCAGAAAGCAAGAAAGGGTAAACACACTCTTACCCCTCCTTTCCTTCTGGAAAGTCAGATATACAGCTTCCTCTAGATTAGATGGCGCGTGCTCAAAACTCCTCTTGACGTTGTGTTAGAAACTGGGGTCTAGATGGACTGACCTTTGGAAGACCCTTTTCGGGGTAGAATAGTAAGGTTTTTTTTTTTTTTTTTTAACTTGCTCTTTCTTTTTTAATTTTTTGAGGTAGGGTCTCACTCTAGCCCAGGCTGACGTGGAATTCACTATGTAGTCTCAGGCTGGCCTCAAACTCGTGGCGATCCTCCTACCTCTGCCTCCCGAGTGCTGGGATTAAAGGCGTGCACCACCACGCCCGGCTTTGAAATTATTTTTTAAAAAATGTTTATATATTTGAGAGAGTATGGTACAGTGAGGACTCTTGCCACTCGAAATGAACTCTAGATGCTTCTAGCATTTTGTGCATCTGGCTTTATATGGGTACTGGAGAATCAAACCTGGGTTGGCAGGCTTTTGCAAACAAGCTCCTTTAATTGCTACGCCATGTCTCTCCAGCCCATTTTTTAAAATTTAATTTATTTATTTGCAAGCAGAGAGATAGAAGAGAGAGAGAAAGGGTGTGCCAGGGCCTCCAGCCACTATAAACGAACTCCAGATGCATGCGCCCCCTTGTGCATCTGGCTTACGTGGGTCCTGGGGAATCAAACCTGGGTCCTTTGGCTTCGCAGGCAAATGCCATAATGGTTAAGCCATCCTTCTAGCCCGTCTGACATTGTTTTGACTGGCATTTGGGCCAGAGCCAGGAGAGGAGACTGTGGGGACACTTGCTTCTTCATGAGCTGTCCCTGCACCTGCCCTGGGTTCACCAAACTTCCCGTCACACATGGCTTTCAGTTTTGTCACTTCCTCATCTCCTTCCTGTGCATGGGCCCTCCTTGGCTTGACCTACTGAAATGAACTAGCGTGGGAGTGGGCTCGTCTCTGTCGTTCTAGATGAATGGACTAGCGTGGGAGTGGGCTTCTCTCTGTCGTTCTAGATGAATGGACTAGCGTGGGAGTGGGCTTCTCTCCGTCGTTCTAGATGAATGGACTAGCGTGGGAGTGGGCTCGTCTCTGTCGTTCTAGATGAATGGACTAGCGTGGGAGTGGGCTCGTCTCTGTTGTTCTAGATGAATGGACTAGTGTGGGAGTGGGCTTGTCTCTGTCATTCTAGATGCATGGACTAGCATGGGAGTGAGCTCATCTCTGTCGTTCTAGATGAATGGACTAGCGTGGGAGTGGGCTCGTCTCTGTCGTTGTAGATGAATGGACTAGTGTGGGAGTGGGCTTCTCTCTGTTGTTTGAGATGAATGGACTAGCGTGGGAGTGGGCTCGTCTCTGTCGTTCGAGATGAATGGACTAGCGTGGGAGTGGGCTCATCTCTGTCGTTCGAGATGAATGGACTAGCGTGGGAGTGGGCTCATCTCTGTCGTTCTAGATGAATGGACTAGCGTGGGAGTGGGCTCGTCTCTGTCGTTCGAGATGAATGGACTAGCGTGGGAGTGGGCTCATCTCTGTCGTTCGAGATGAATGGACTAGCGTGGGAGTGGGCTCATCTCTGTCGTTCTAGATGAATGGACTAGCGTGGGAGTGGGCTCGTCTCTGTCGTTCGAGATGAATGGACTAGCGTGGGAGTGGGCTCGTCTCTGTCGTTCAAGATGAATGGACTAGCGTGGGAGTGGGCTCGTCTCTGTCATTCTAGATGAATGGACTAGTGTGGGAGTGGGCTTGTCTCTGTCATTCTAGATGAATGGACTAGTGTGGGAGTGGGCTCGTCTCTGTCGTTCTAGATGAATGGACTAGCGTGGGAGTGGGCTCATCTCTGTCGTTCTAGATGAATGGACTAGCGTGGGAGTGGGCTCGTCTCTGTCATTCTAGATGAATGGACTAGCGTGGGAGTGGGCTCATCTCTGTCGTTCTAGATGAATGGACTAGTGTGGGAGTGGGCTTGTCTCTGTCATTCTAGATGAATGGACTAGTGTGGGAGTGGGCTGGTCTCTGTCATTCTAGATGAATGGACTAGCGTGGGAGTGGGCTCATCTCTGTCGTTCTAGATGAATGGACTAGCGTGGGAGTGGGCTCATCTGTGTCGTTCTAGATGAATGGACTAGTGTGGGAGTGGGCTCGTCTCTGTTGTTCTAGATGAATGGGCTAGCGTGGGAGTGGGCTCGTCTCTGTCGTTCTAGATGAATGGACTAGCGTGGGAGTGGGCTCGTCTCTGTCCTTCGAGATGAATGGACTAGCGTGGGTGTGGGCTCATCTCTGTCCTTCGAGATGAATGGACTAGCCTGGGAGTGGGCTCATCTCTGTCCTTCGAGATGAATGGGCTAGCCTGGGAGTGGGCTCGTCTCTGTCGTTCGAGATGAATGGGCTAGCGTGGGAGTGGGCTCGTCTCTGTCATTCTAGATGAATGGACTAGCGTGGGAGTGGGCTCGTCTCTGTCCTTCGAGATGAATGGACTAGCGTGGGAGTGGGCTCGTCTCTGTCATTCTAGATGAATGGACTAGCGTGGGAGTGGGCTCATCTCTGTCGTTCTAGATGAATGGACTAGCGTGGGAGTGGGCTCGTCTCTGTCGTTCTAGATGAATGGACTAGCGTGGGAGTGGGCTCGTCTCTGTCCTTCGAGATGAATGGACTAGCGAGGGAGTGGGCTCATCTCTGTCATTCTAGATGAATGGACTAGCATGGGAGTGGGCTCATCTCTGTTGTTTGAGATGAATGGACTAGCGTGGGAGTGGGCTCGTCTCTGTTGTTTGAGATGAATGGACTAGCGTGGGAGTGGGCTTGTCTCTGTCGTTCTAGGTGAATGGACTAGCGTGGGAGTGGGCTTGTCTCTGTCGTTCTAGATGAATGGACTAGCGTGGGAGGGGGCTCATCTCTGTTGTTCTAGATGAACCGACTAATGTGGGGTTTGTTTCATCTCTGTCGTTCTAGATACAACTTAGGCATGTCAGCTTTTTATGGGGGCTGAAAGGCTTTTCCCTGCAGAGATTCTCATTAAAGCTGCCTCTTCCTCCGCTCACTCTCGGGAGCATTCGGAGAGCAGAGGGCCTGATGCTTTTTGCTCTGCGGCCTTCCCGGCAGAGGGAATGTGTTCGTGGTAGGTATTAGGCACATGCTATGGGTTCCGATTAAATCTCCCACAGCTGTCTGTCTCTCAGGTTGATCCCAGTCCCTGGAGGGCTCTTAGTCTGGATGGTTAGTGTGGGAGGAGAGGGAGGCATGGGTCCAGGAGGTGGAATGTCTGGTCCCAACTTTTGATCAGGATGTGCGCCCTTTGATGTAGCAGACAGAGGTCTCTTCAAGGGCCATACCGAGGGAGGCCAGCAGCCTGTCTGCCTTCCCTGCAAACTCTGGCAGGTTAGCCGCATGGGTGTGGTTGAGCTTCAGCCTTGGCCTGTGCTTTGTCAGCTCTGCTCTGTGTCTTGATGCCTCCTTGCCTGCTCTAGTGACAGAAGATCTCCTTTCATACTGTCAGACCAGCTCGTGAACATGACGAACATTTATTGGTTATTTCTCATTGGAATCCAGCCACGTTCATTTCCTTGTGTATTGTTTGCGCGTGCTTTCGTGATGCACTTTCAGCGCTGAGTAGTTTATAAAGAAACCAAGTAGCCCACAGAAGCCTAGAAAGATTTACTATCCACGCTTTTACCGGAAAGCTGCTGACCTCTGTGCTAGATAATAGCCCAGCAGGCGAGAGAGTCCTGATGAAAACGGGAAACCCTTAGGAGCTTTGTGAAGTTCAGAAGTCAGAGGCAGAGGTCAGAGGAGCTGGATGGGGGAGATGTGTGTGCTCTGGAGCTCTGGAGATGCGTGAGGTTTCTGACTTGGGAGTGGCATTTCAAAAAGTATGTTTTTTTAAAATTATTATTTCTGTGGTAAAATACCTGACAAAAGTAGCTTAAGGAAAAAGAAGAAAGGTTTATTTGGGCCCAGGGTTGGAGGATACAGTCCATCCTGGAGGAGAAGGCACGGCTTCAGGAGTGTGGGGCCTCTGGTTGCATTACGTCAGCAGTCAGGAAGCAGAGAGATGGACGTTGGCATTTCCTAGGCTTTCTCCTTCTACCCAGTCTAGAACCCCCCCACCCCCGGGATGGTGCCGCTACATTGAGGATGACGTTTCCCCGTTCAGTGTAACCTTTCTGCGAACACCCTCAGAGATCCAGGCAGGAGTGTGGTCCTAAATTTTTCATGGTGGTCCTAAATGATTCTACATGCTGTCGAGCTGGCAAGGTGAACAAGAGACGTGACGAGGAGATGGGGCCTTGAACCTCACAGATGGCATGAGGGAGCTGGGAAGCTGAGAGTCTTCATGGGGACACGGAATGCCGGGCTTGGTAAGATCAAGGCCAGAGGCCAGGCAAGCGATGAGAGCCATGCTATGGTAACAAAAGATGGTTTATTTAGTGCATCAAACGAACATCCAGGTTTGGAGTTGGAAAGACCCTCAGAGATCAGTAGCACACTGACCCCTTCATTGCACAAGTGAAGAGAAATGAAAGAAGAGATGTGTCTTCTCTAAGTTTACCCAGCAAGTGAATCGTGCAAATAAAACGCCCAGTCCTGTCCTCACTTAAGTCTCCTTTTGCACTTGTGACTTGTGTTTGGGTTTCAGATCATCGTCCCATCTCTGGTTTTCCTTCAGCCTTTGGGTCTGGTCTCCAGTCTTTCCTGCTAGCTTAGAGGATGGCTGCTCAATCTGTCAGCTGTCTGAGGGCAGGTTTTGTGTCTGGCTCTCCTCTTCATTCCTACTGGAGATTCCATGATAGGTAAAAACACTGAGCTGTCAGGCTCTCCCCGGATCCAGATATCTAGTCTCCCATAGGCCTGTCTTGGCTGCGATGGGGTACAGGATACTATTATTTCACAACTGTGGCTGGGGGCACTAGATCTGGAAGATCCCTCTAGAGAGCCTTGGACTGCTGACTGAGTTCCACATCCTATTTTTCTTTTTCTTCATTTTTTTAAAAATATTATTTATTTATTTATTTATTTATTTATTTATTTATTTGACAGAGAAAGAGGGAGAGAGGAAGAGGGAGAGAATGGGCGCGCCAGGGCCTCCAGCCACTGCAAACGAACTCCAGACGCCTGCGCCCCCTTATGCATCTGGCTAACGTGGGTCCTGGGGAATAGAACCTGGGTCCTTTGGCTTTGTAGGCAAACGCCTTAACCGCTAAGCCATCTCTCCAGCCCCCAGATCCTATTTGTCTCCGGCTCATTTCTACCTGCAGAACCTTTCCTCCAAAATGCCTCACTGGCCCTGATTAAAGAGCCTCCTGATGGGCTGAATGTCTTCCATGCAGCCCCATTAGGTCAGGGAGGATTCAGCTGGGGTGCCATGCATCTTTGGTGACTGACAGAAACACCTCATTTGTCCTGACGTGTTGATGGAAAGGCTAGAAGAGCAGCCAGGGATGACTCTCCCACTCAGCCCGGCCCTGATCGGCAGGACACGCTTCTCCTGGGCTCTCGAGGATTCGGATAGATTCTCCTTGGCTTCTCCAGCGTGCTAGATGGACTTCGGCCCAAATTCCTCAGCGAGGCAGGGATGTCAACGCAGTGGGGGCGGGGTGGGGGCATATGATGCAAAGTGAGTTGGGCAGTATTTGCCCACAGAGTCCCAGTACATTTGCTGTCCGTAAAGCGGCCATAATGCTGCCCTGAACCCTGAGCCCGTGGCTTAGCTGGCTCAGCAACAGAGGCTCACAGTGATGTGAAGCCAAAACTTCAGGAGCCTTGGGACACCAGGTGGAAAGAGAGGAGGGAGAGGGAGAGAAAGAGGGAGGGAGATGGAGAGGGAAGGAGGAAGAGAGGAAGGAGAGAGTGAGAGCGAGAGCGAGTGAGAGAGAGAGAGAGAAACCTTAGGCACCTTCAGGAAAAACGAACTCACTTTTGAGCCCAGTGGTGCCCGTGACCGTCTGGGCCTTCACCCTTTCTCTGTGTCTCTTCTGGCTCTATTGGCAGCCGTATAGAAATGAGCCATTTGTAGGAGTTTTGTGAGGGAGGAAGTGCTACTTCTGCCTGGGTACCAGGTGTTGAAAAAATAGGGCAAACTGTAACCTATCACTACACGAAGCTGTCCTGTGGGGTGGTGGTGTTTGCCCCCCTTCTAGTCAGTGAATCTTCACCGTGGTCCCAGGAAAGACACGTTTTTCCCGTCTGTATACCAGGCCGCACAGTAAGGCCATTATAGGGCTGCCAGCTCCTGCTGTGTGGTTTTGTTTGGTTGTGGTACGCCATGCTTTCTCCCAGGAATGTGGGCACATCCTACTACTGGGGAATGAACTGTTCCTAACAAGGCTGGCTTTCTTTGTGGGCAGAAATGGAGGTCTACATAGCATAATGTTTGAAAAGTTATAATACTTTTTTTTTTGGTACATCTTTATAGGGTACAGTATGAGGTTTTGGTATTTGGTCATCTTAGGGTATCTAATGTCATAAGTCTATCCCTCTAGGTGTGTGGAACCGTGATCATAAACTTGTCAAAGGCCCCTTGGACCTTCACGCGGTCTCTTAACCGCCTCGCTCAGGGACCTTGATGTCTGTCATTAGCCATTGAGCTGGGGTGAAGTTTTTGGAGGCCCCTGTCACAGGATGGCACAGAGTACAGAGTCGTATCTTGTGCAGCTCCTAAGGTCTCAAAACAGGTGGCCTCATCCTAGATTGAAAAATAGTCAATAGCTATGTGAGCCATCAGGCTTTGCAGGCAAACGCCTTAACCGCTAAGCCACCCCTCCAGCCCTCCCAGAGTGTTTTGCAACACCGTGAGGGCTGGCTGGGAGGGAACTGGTCTTCCTCTCAATCCCAGCATGGTGTTTCAGTGACCCGTGAGCACAGTCCAAGGTGCCTAGGGTCAGCAATAGGGTCTTACCTTTTAGCTCTGGCAGAGAGTCAAGTGTATGGCAAAGGCGGGCATTGCTTTGGGGCCTCCCTGGTCGACATCCCACTGTGAGGGTTAATTCAGTTCTGGGCCTGGGATTACCCAGCTTGAGCCCATGGTTTTAAAGCTAAGTTTTTTTTTTTTTTTCTTCCACCTTCTATAGGACACTTCTGTCTGGACTCAACATCTCTTCCACATACCTGGTGGTTGTATCTTATTCCATGGTATGCAAAAGTAGGCTTCTGTCAACTGGGACATGTTGTCTTCAGTTATGAGTAATTCTCCTCACGCCCCCCCTACACCGTCATACCCTCCCACCCCTCTCCTCTGTGCCTCACCTAAGCCCGTAGAGTGTTTTCTCCTGTCCGCCCTCCCTGTTCCTTCCGCTTTCATTCTAGTTTTATGTCCATATTCCTGATGACTTGCCACCTGTTTTCAAGTAGATTCCAAACCCTCACATCCTCAGCCTTTTCCCCATTTCCCTTTCCATCCTCTGTCCAGGCTTCTTGCTTATCCGCTCCCCCCCCCCCCACCAGCCGTTGGAGTTCCTCGCATTCTTCTGCATTGAGTCTCATTTTGTTATTTCCTGTCCCATATTTTCCAAACTCCCCAGGTCCCTTCTCATTTATTTCCTCGCCCTCTCTGGTGCCTGTTTGCAACCCCGCCCAGTTTGTTATCATCTGCAGATTTAATTAGCCTGGTTGATGACCCTTCCTTTCCAGACTGGAGGCTAAGGGGAGCCCCGGGGCGGGCCTGGGGGGGGGTCACTGCTATGGAAAAGCCCGTTTGGCTGTGTGGAGGCGACGTGTTCCAAACTAGACTTCTCAACTCACATAAGGGGAAAATGCTTCAGGAGCCAGGGTTTTTCTGGGAAGAAAGGGAGGATGCTGGAAATTGGATTGTGCAAAAACCCTGGATTTAGATTCCTCGGGCCCAGGGACGAGCCTCGGGGACAGTTATTCTTAGTGCTGGGCACCGTTAGGTGGCGGGCATTGTGGTCTGCCCCTTTCAAGTGTCACTACGGGTCTCCGCAAGCGCTCTGTGAAGTCACAACTTTAGGTTACTATTATTCTGTTTTACCAAAAAAAAAAAAAGGAGCTGAGCTATAGAAAGATGGCTTTGTTCATCCACAGTCACGGGGGAGGAGGCGGGAGAGTGGAGTTGCCCGCGGGTCCTCCCCGAGGTCTTCCTTTAATGTACCCTGTTCCTCCCCTGGCACTTAGAACATTCTGTAGTGGATTATTTCCACAGCACTCCAGGCTGTGTGGGCTGGTCCAGATGTTTCCGAAAGCCCCCCAAAATGATCCCACTTTGTTTTTTGTTTTTTTTTTAAATGAGGTCTTACTCTTTGGCATGGGCTGTTCTGATCTTGGTCTGTAGATCCGGTTGGCTTTGAACTGACGGTGATCTGCTTGCACTAGATGCCCGAGTGCCGAGATAATGGGCGTGAGCTACCACTCCTGGTTGAATTCACTGTCTTTCTCCTCATCTGACAATAGCGGATCCTAGACTTTAGTTGTTTTATTTGCTTTTATCCATGAACCGATGTCTCAAGTTCTTTCATGTATCTGAGTCTGATGGGGCGTGGGGCAGGTCACAGATGCGACCGTCGTGGGTCTCGGCATTTATGTGCGGCCTGGCGGGTCGGCTGCGTTTGATCTGTGGCCTGGGTTTCAGCTGAGGCACCCTGAGCCCCGGGGCGTGGGGTGTCAGTGGAGCGCCACGTATTTTAGGAAAGGTGTTTATATACTTTTTTATTTTGTGTGTGTGGCTTCCCCCCGAACACCAAAGCATATTGGATGGGCGGATCTCTCTCTTCATCGTCTCTGTGTAAGCCCTGCTCCTCTGTCATTGTGATCATCAAAAGCCAGTCCATTTCTGAGGGGGATGGTGCAGCACTTGACGTTGCTATGAAACAAACCCAGAGGCCATCTCAGGGTCCGGGACCAGCTGAGCAGACAAGGGTTGTGTCCCTGCCAAGCCTCGGGCTGGGCGCCTCTGTTAACGCTTTGGAGGGAATAGTGATGATCTCACATTTAGCACCGGGCACTCAACCATCACTTACGGTTCTCAGCACCGTGATGAGTTTTGAGTCTTCCTTGCAGGCATCCTGTTTTTTTTTTTCCCTGCAGGGGTGGCACTAATCTATGGGCATAGACATGATATAAAACCCAGAGGTCAATTTGATAGGCACAACAGATCCTTGTAGTCAGCAAACAGAAGTGACTTCCCTCCTTGGGTCTATGACCTTCCCAGCCATAGGTTTTCAATACTGTGGATGAATTCTCTCCCGTGGGTCTGAGATCCAACTGGAGAGCAGTTGGTGGCCCACATAAAAGTCCTGCCACTATTTCACTGGTGGGCACAGCTTGCTTGGTTGGTCATTTGTGTGGCATGTAGGGTGCATGCACAGTTGGCGAAGCCTGTTGAGGACTTTTCTCCCCCAACAGGCTGTGTAGGACAATGCCATGACGGCTAGCCAGGAGGGAGGAGGCCTCCAGCTTCGTGCCAGCTTGACTTTTCAGTGTCCCGTGACTGACACTTGTGGCGTCTTCAGCATTTTGGGACTTGTCATTTAGTTCTGGTGGGCAACCAACAGCCTCGGCAATGGCCTGCGTTGTTTTTGGGGGGCCTCGGGCGTCCCCTCGACCAATAACTCATTGAGAGGTGTCCCGTCCCGGTGCTGGGGTTTTTCTATAATAACCTGTGGCTTCTGAGGATAGTTTTATCCAACCCCACTGGCAATTCCTGCCCTAGATAGAGGTCTCTTTTACCTTATTATATATATATATTTTTATTTATTTGATAGAGAAAGGGAGACAGAGTGAGAGAATGGGTGTGCCAGGGCCTCCAGTCACTGCAAACGAACTCCATATGTGTGCGCCCCCTTCTGCATCTGGCTAATGTGGGTCCTGGGTAATCGAACTGAGGTCCTTTGGCCTTGCAGGCAAACACCTTAACTGTTAAGCCATCCCTCCAGCCCATACCTTATTATATTTTTAATTAACAAATAGTGGGTTTCCCTATGGCTTTTTCTTCAGGTTGATTAGCTCTCTCCCTCCCCGCCCTGCCCTCCCTCTCCATTCCCTGAGCCTCCTCTAACCTATCCCTCCCCACCATTCTGCCTCTCTGCTTACACATCTCCTGTCTCCTCCCCTTGAGTCCTACCCTCCAGTCTCGCTCATGACTTCTTCTCCTCCTCCTCCTTCTTCTTCTTCCTCTTTTTTGGTTTTTTGAGGTAAGGTCTCACTGTAGCTCAGGCTGACCTGGAATTCACTATGTAGTCTCAGGGTGGCTTCGAACTCATGGCGACCCTCCTACCTCTGCCTCCCGAGTGCTGGGATTAAAGGCGTGCGCCACCACGCCCGGCACGCTCATGACTTCTTTCTACCTTCTTCACCTCTCTTGACTCTGCCTCTAGTTTATACACAGGCCTTCCTTTTCTGGAGCAGATTGATCGTTCTCTGCAGACCCTGATAGGGAAAATACAGAAACCTTGGCCAATGCTTTCTCAAATCCCCTTGGTTTTGATTGTGTTACAAGCAAACTTCTAAACCAGTCATTGCTGCTAGGGGTATGATGTGCTCGTTTTCACACCGACCGAGCTCATCTTTGGAGTTGGAGTGGGCTTAATTCTACTGAAAATGTGGTTAATCAAAGAAAATCAGTCAACCAACCAACAAACCAACCAAACACCCTTATAAATTAAAAACAAACAAACAAACAACAAAATGCTAGAACAAAATAGGACAAAAAAAGGTGTGGTTGAGATCCAGGAGGATGTTTCTGTTAGAGAAAAAAATCTGGCAAATATCGAGGAATGAATGGGGAGACCACAAATGAATGAGTGATCATTTGTTATTTGCCCTGGACTTGGGGATTTTAAGCACCCCAGTATAGGAGTTACTCACCTGCCTCATGGGTTTGGTACTGTTCATGTGATTTCCAAGGAGATGAAGGTTGTGTGATGACGTAGTGTCTTATGTTTGTTTCTATATATGTGTGTGTGTGCGTGTCTGTGTGTGCACATGTGTGGCACATGGATGCTCGTGTATGTGGAGGCCGGAAGACAATCTTGGGTTTCTCTTCTCTTCCCTCCCTTCCTCCCTCCCTCCTTGTCTTCTCTCCTTTCTTTGCAAGCAGAGAGAGAGAGAAGACAGAGAGAATGGGCCCATCAGGGCCTCCAGGCACTGCAAACAAACATCAGATGCACGTGCTACTTTGTGCATGTGGCTATAAGTGGGTGCTGGGGAACTGAACCTGTGTCGATAGGCTTTGCAGGCAAGCACCTTAACTGCTGGGCCCTCTCTCCAGGCCTTCTGCCTCCTTTGGAAACAGGGTCTCTCACTGGCTGGAGCTCACTAATTAGGCTCGACTAGCCAGAGAGCTCCAAGGATCCTCCTGCCTCCACCTCCTCAGTGCTGCGATCATAGGTTTGGACTGCCTTGCATGGCTTTTTAATGTTTGCAGAGGGCTCAAACTCAGGTCTTCATGCTTGGGCAGTAAGCTCTTTCCCCAGTGAGCTTTCTCCTCACCGCCCCCCTTTTGTATGTTTCTTTTGTATTCCCTTAACTCTGAACATATTTCTGTGTACTCAATAAATCCTTGTTGAGTTGCAATACAATGGGATGATTGACTCATAGGCAAACAGTGAGGCTATTTCCTAGGGGAAAAGTGAGTCACAGCTAAGAGAAGGCTAAGGCGCATCTCTGAGGAGCTCAATAGCCGATAGCATAACAATTTTATATAGAAGCATCTTGAAAAGGGGGAAAAAAGTAGCACACAAAAAAAATTATGCAAGTTTTGAAGTGGGATAGACAGAATTAGAGACCCAGTGGTCGTATGACTGGCTTTTAAATGCCCTGACGCTCAGCTTTCTCCCAAGGGCACGTTTTTCATATTTGTCAAAGGGGTGAATGCCAGGGGGGAGACGCTGAGGGTCAATTCTTGCTGTTCGGGTTTGAATCTCACGTTTGGAGTGCTTGGTCCCAGCTGGTCTTGGTGTCTTGGGATGCTATGGAACCCTTTAGGAGGTGGGGGTCCAGCAGATGCAAGTAGGTCACCCGAATTGCGCCTTGGAAAGTCCTGCACTGCCCACCTCCCTCCTTACGCTGTCTGCTTCCGTGTCCGTAATGACATGACCAGCCACTGCCGCACGCTCCTGCCTCAGTGAGCTGAGCTGCTCTGCCTTGCTTGGCCCCCATGATGGGCTGAAACCCTCTGAACTTGAGCCAAAGTAAACTTTAATTGGTTTCCCTTAAGTTATTTCGGTCACACACACACACACACACACACACACACACACACACATATGTATTACTTATTTGAGAGGGGGGCAAGAGTCAGAGAGAGAGAGAGAGAGAAAGAGCAAAAGAGAGAGAGAGAGAGAGAGGACATGCCAGGGCCTTCACCTGCTGCAAACGAACCCCAGACGCATGCGCCCCCTTGTGCACATGTGCGACTTTGCAGGCTCGCATCCCTGTGCATCTGGCTTATGTGGGACCTGGAGATTCGAACACGCATTCTTCAGCCTCACAGGCAAGCACCTTAGGTGCTAAGCCATCTCTCCAGCCCTCCGCAGGTATTTTATTCAGTGACCCCAAAAGTAACCTACACACTAACGCCCAAAGGTTTGATGGCTGTGAAGTTAGTAGTGGTCGTTGGTGATTCATTGAGTGACACTATTGATTTTAGTGTCCGCTGTGGGACAGTTCTGAGAACGCTCAGTGTTAAACTAGATGGGACGGAGAGGCAGGAGATACCGATTGGGACTGTCCTGGGCCAACCAGGATCTACTGGTCATTTGTCATCTGAATATCACTCAGCCACAAATCATGAGACTGCTTGACCTTTCATTCTCATCCACCTGGTGAGTGAAATGCTCCCAGAGTCCTTTGCTGATCCTTTGGCGTCTGTGACATCTGATTCCACTTGCTGGATGTTGACAGTCCACAATAGTTGTGCTGTGCCTGATTTGAAAAGGGAGTATGCTCCTCTGGTTTTACCTCACAGTCTACCTATGGCCTTTCTTCCCCGGGCGTGGGTCTGGTCCTGTGTGCCTCGAACCCAGTCCTCGGCGTGTTTTCCTGCTTTAGTTTGGAAGTGGCCTGGCTCCTTTTCGCTGGCATCTTCAGGAATTATAGATTCCTTTCTTCCTCCCCTTCTCCTCCTCTTTGTCCTCCTCCTGCCCCTCTTCCTCCTTCTTCTTTTAGTTTTTGAGGTAGGGTCTCATCAAGCCCAGGCTGACCTGGAATTCATGGAATTCACTATGTACTCGCAGGGTGGCATTGAACTCATGGCAATCCTCCAACCTCTGCTTCCCGAGTGCTGGGACTGACCTGGCTTTTGATTCTCTACTTCTTTTGGATAGAAACCTTATCTCTGGCCACTGAGTTCTGATCAGCCTGTTACTTTCATCACCTCACATTCTCAAGAGAAACATCTTTACCTTCTCCCTTACTGGGTGAAGACATATGCTGGGCTGGTTCCTCATTGGGCTCAGCTGTGAGTCCCCTCATGATGAGTGGGGTCCCCATAGAGGTGAAGCCAAGTGTCTGGGGCTGGAGAGATGGCTTAGTGGTTAAGGCACTTGCCTTCAAAGCCAAAGGACCTCGGATCGATTCCCCAGGACCCATGTAAGCCAGATGCACAAGGTGGCACATACATCTGGAGTTCGTTTGAAGTGGCTGGAAGCCCTGGCATGCCCATTCTCTCTCTCTCTCTCTCCCTGTTTCCCTCTCTCAAATAAATAAATGAAAATGAAAAATTAAAAAAAAAAAAGCCAAATATCTGTGGCCCAAGGACAGTGACCTGTTCTGCACTGTGGCTGCCAAGGCAGAGATTGGGCAGTGGCAGCTCTTGAGTTGACGGTTAAAAGTTTCATTACTGGGTTGGAGAGACGGCTCAGTGGCTGAAGATGCTTGCTTACAAAGCCTGCCGGCCTGGGTTCAAATCCTCAGTACCCAGGTAAAGCTAGATACAGAAAGCAGCACGTGTGTCTGGAGTTTGTTTGCAGTGACAAGAGGCTCTGGAATGCCCATTCTCTCTCTTTCTCTCTCCTCTTTCTTGTTTGCAAATAAATGAATAAAAATATTTTTTTTAAAGTTGCATTATATACACGCCTTTATCTTTTTCAAAAATAGTTTGTTAGAGTGAGTGAGAGAGAATGAGAGAGACAAAGAAAGAGAGAGAAAGAGAGGAAAGAGAGAAAGTCTGGGCACACCAGGGCCTCGTGCCACTGCAGATGAACTCTAGATGTGTGCACCACTTTGTGCGCCTGGCTTTGCATGGTACTGGGGAGTTGAACCCAGGCTGTCAGGCTCTGCCAGCGTGTGCCGTCAACCACTGAGCCATCTGTCCCGCCCGTACGTACACTTTTACACTTTATCATCTAATAAATGTAAATGCATATAATCTCATTCGATCCTACGATGGGATCATTATTTACTTAGGAATATTTATTAACTAAAATGAATATGTAACATATCCAAGTAAATATTTTCTTTAACATAAATAACATTTTAGCTTTTTTTTTTTCCCCTTTTTTGTTTTGTTTTTCGAGATAGGGTCTTACTGTAGCCCAGGCTGACCTGGAACTCACTATGTAGTCTCAGGGTGGCCTCAAACTCACAGTGATCCTCCTCCCTCTGTCTCCTGAGTGTTGGGATTAAAGGCGTGCGCCACCACGCCTGGCTATAAATAACATTTTAATGAAAAATATTGGAAACAAAAACGTTTAAGGAAGATCACGCCATCATATATATATATATATATATATATATATATATATATATATATATATATATATACATATTTTTTTGTATAATGTTTCCTTCTAGATTTATTGAGGCATAACTGGTACATCGTAAACTGTACATATTTAAAGCCATCTGTTGAGTTTTGATAAAATCACACGTGGGAAGCCAACAGAGGCAACGCAGTGACCATGTCCACCACCCCAACGTTTCTGTATCTTCCTTCCTATGGTCTTTTCTCTTCTTCAGGTGGTATTGCTATATTACAGTTACTTGACCGTAGCTTCTTAGTTTCTGAGAACTCTGGCAGCTTGTCCACGGCGAGGCAGTTGGTTGGCGACAGAGAAGGGCCTCAGGGCTGGGTGCCTCCAGACTTCCCATGAGCTCCCCTTCACAGGGACGAGTATTCCTCATGTCCTCCAGCTGCGGGGTTTCCGACTCGGAGATCCTCCACACTTTATTACTGTCTGACCAGATGGGTCCCTGTGCTGCCTCTTGGAGGAAGGGAAGGATTCTGTAACTCAAGGGATCAGGCCCTTGGTGTTGGGGGGAGTGTTCAACTTCTGTTTTCCAAGGTTCTAGTTTTGTCCTCAGCTTGGCTTTTTGATTTAATTTAATTTAATTTATTTGAGAGAGAGAGGAGAGGAAGGGAGAGAGAGACAGAAAGAATGGGTGCACCAGGGCCTCCAGCCGCTGCAAATGAACTCCAGACACATGTGCCACCTTGTGCATCTGGCTTATGTGGGTCCTAGGGAATCGAACCTGGGTCTTTTGGCTTTGCAGGCAAGTGTCTTAACCGTTAAGCCATCTCTCCAGCCCTCTAGCTTGGCTTCGAACAATGCTTCTCTGTGGCTCCTCTCTGGAATGTAGTGAGAGCTCCTACAGAGTAGAGACTGGGGTACAGGTCCGGCGGTCACTTCTGAGTACCTGCCCATCTCAGAAACATGACAAGACTGCCCAGGCTTTCATTTCCTTAGGACTCTGTTAGGCACTAGGTGAAATCTTTTTCATAAGAAGGCTCATGGGAACCGGGGAGATGGAACTATGAGCTCTAGGTTCAGTGACAGACTCTGTCTTAAGGAGATAAGATAGAAGGTCAGAGCTGAAGAGACGGCTTAGCAGTTAAGGCGCTTGCCTGCAAAGCCAAAGGACCAAGGTTTGATTCCCTAGGACCCACACAAAGCCAGATACACTAGGTGGCACATGCATCTGGGGTTTGTTTGCAGTGGCTGGAGGCCCTGATGTGCCCATTCTCTTCTCCTTCCCTCCCCTTCCTTCCCTCTCTCTCTCCTTCTCTCTTTGTGTGTCTCTCAAATAAAATAAAATAAAAGATTCAAAAAAGAAAAAGATAGGACAATAGGATACCTTCTGTTCTCTGGTCTCTGCACATATATGCATCTGAACATACACACACACACACACACACACCAGAAGGGTCATGATGCTGGTCTTTTATGGGGTTGAGGTAGGAATCAGGGGGCCTCTGGACCTGCCTGTGCCTTTGATGACCACTGACACCCTCATCTTGGCCTGCAGAGGTCAGAGTACGAGAGCTATGTCCCTGTTCCCGACTTTCCCCCAGGAGCTCTTAGGAGACCAATCTTCCCCCTCCCCTCCATCATGGCATGCTTTCCTGTGCTTAACGACATGTCACTGTGTCTAGGAGTTCCTGCTCCTAGACAGGCTGGAAGGGAGCTCCCCAGCGGAGTTACAGTAATAACGGACTCAGATGGTGGCGGACCTTACAGCAGCTGTGGGTCTGTCTCTGTCTCAGACATGTCCTTGCTCTCACGTTAGAAGTCATCTGCCCCACAGCTGTCCCCCGCACTGCTCCTAAGTCCCTGATGACGGCTGCAGAGCCGCAGTCTCTGTCACCACTTTGGAGACTTTTCCCCCGGCTGTTGGGGCATAAGCTATGATGATCTGGGGGTGGAGGTCCCCGAAAACACCCTCAACCTTCAATACGGAACTTTGCGCCGCTGGCTTCCGCTGAGCCCGGGTTACCTGGGTTGGTGATTATCTCAGTGGTCTAAGGAAGCAGTCTTTCTGCTGTCTCCCTCCCCTGTCTCCGTCACCCCACCCTTCCTCTGGCGGCCCAACTCCTGGGCCACGATGTACTGCAGCTGACCGTTCTCGGCTCACAGCGGGGGCCCGGGACCAGAGCACACCGAGGTCTCTGGGGTCAGCCTGGAGGTGGCTTGGCAGGGCTTGGAGGGAAGGGACCCTGTGGAGTATCAACTTGCAGTGTTTGGCTGCGGCTGCGTCCCATGCACTCTTGTCTCTCTAGAGGGGGGACGTGGGCCTGTGAGGCCACATGCGATCTTTGGATCACGACGAGAAGACATAAACAATCAGTATAACCTCAACCAGGAGCCCTGCAGCAGAGGCCGGAGAGCGGAAGGGAGGGGGAGTCTGGAGGTGAGGGCGGGGGGCTGTGGGGGCAAGTCTTCCCTGCTTCGCTCCTGTTCCTCACTCTTAGCGACCGTCACGTCCCGCGGGACTGCCCGAGCTTCAGGGGACAATACACAGGGAGCCTAGTGCCAGGAAAACGGAATTTCTTCCCGGGTTGTGCTACTAGTCAGTTGCACGTCCATGCCTGACCACTGAGCCCGCCGGGCACCATGCCTTCTTCTTTTGCTCCTGGAGGGAACGCAAGGTTTCTCCTACTCCGGGCTCTTGTAGCCGTGTGGCTTCACTGCTTTGCAGTGCACCCGTGTCCAGAGCTGGCACTGATGTCCAGAGCTGGCACTGATGTCCAGAGCTGGCACTGATGTCCAGAGCTGGCACTGACTTGTTTGCATGGATACGCTGAATGCCACCCTGGCTCACTGAAGCTTGGAGATACGGAAAACCTTGACGGTTGTAAGGGTCGTTAATTTCCACAGTGTCCCTGATCCACCTGCTTAATACCGTAAATACACTCATTAGCTTAAGAGGCAGTGAGATCCCAGGCATATCCAGGGTCAGCTCAGTCCAGGTTGGGTCCCGTGAGCACCACGGGGCGAGCCGACGCCTCTAGGAAAGGGAATGGAAATCTACAAGTGCGGTGCAGCAAACAGGCGGGAAGTTGACTGAGCAGTTTGTGCACCAATGACGAAGGCTGGAGACCAGAGGGGAGGCGCTGGTGCCTTAGGTCAGGCTTCTTAAACGTGTCCTGTTCACGATCCCAGCTATGTTGGTATACAAAGTAGGCATACAAATCAAATATTTTTATTTATTTATTTTTAAACTTTACTTTTACTTATTTATTTTGAGAGAGAGAGAGAGAGAGAGAGAGAGAGAGAAAGAGCAGAGAGAGGGCGAGAGACAATGGGCATGCCAGGACCTCCAGCCACTGCAAACGAAACTCCAGACGCGTGCGCCCCCTTGTGCATCTGGCTAACGTGGGTCCTGGAGAATCGAACCTGGGTCCTTTGGCTTTGCAGGCAAACGCCTTAACCGCTAAACCATTTCTCCAGCCCCCATTTAACAAAATTTTTTTCTTTTTTTGAAATGGAAGTCAAAGTAGCTCAGGCCACAATTTTTAAAATCAAACATTGAAGCATAATACAGCCAAAGAAATTCAGATATTGAAGAAAATATTAAAAGTTTTTGTTTCCCATAATAAAATCATTATGTTACTATTCAGGCAGAAAACTTTAGACATACAGTTAAAAAAAAAAAAAAAACAAAACCAAAACAACCATTGCAATTAGTGACATGCAGTCGTCTCCAATCTGAGCAGAGGCGTCTCACGTGTCGTTCCTTAGCCTCGAGTGGTGTGACAGCCTGTGCGACGCAAAGCGCACGTGCTGCATGTTTGGAACCAAAGTCGCATGGGAGTCACATGACGCAGCTTGGGCATGTGCTGCCAGCAACACGTTAGATTCATTGCCCACTTCAATTTGAGCTAATCAGACATTGCCTGTACAGAAAGTGTTTTTTTTTTTTTTTTTTTTTAACTGCTGCCTAGTTTTTTTACAGCTTCCATATTCAAGTAAGTCACCCCTGTATGGAGTTCTGACCCACAGTTTGAGAAGCTGTGCCTTAGATATCGTGGGGAACTGACTTTTGTCTCTTCTTTTTTTTAAAATTTTTTTTAAAGATTTTTTTTGTTTGTTTATTTATTTGAGAGCGACAGAGAGAAGGAAGCAGAGAGAGAGCGAGCGAGCGAGAGAGAGAGAGAGAGAGAGGGAGAGAGAATGGGAACACCAGAGCTTCCAGCCTCTGTAAACGAACTCCAGATGTGTGTGCGCCCCCTTGTGCATCTGGCTAACGTGGGTCCTGGGAAATCGAGCCTCGAACCGGGGTCGTTAGGCTTCACAGGCAAGCGCTTAACCGCTAAGCCATCTCTCCAGCCCTGTTGTCTCTTCTTGTAAGCAAAGCTCCTCTAATTGCTGAGACATCTCTCCAAATCTGCCTCTTTTTTTTCTTTTTGAGCCTACTTTTCTACTGGCGCACTTAGTGGTAGACAGGTTTGGGAAACCAACTGATGGTACAAGATCAGACCGATAGGAACAATTGAGGACATTCTCTTTGGTGGTGTAAGTACTCACGTCCCCTGATACCTAGAACTGGAGAAACAGAATTTGTAGAGCTTTGGAACAATGGAATCACAGTGAGAGGAATTACGTAGCTTTGAGGGGCATTTCAATGGCGCTGGGGAGACTTCCTGCTCTGTTTAAACCCAGAAGCCTCCTTGTTTTTGCTCTGGAATGGCTGAATCCTTTGGGTCTTTCTGCACTGGTTTTTCTTTCTCTACTCACCAGAACCACATTGTATGTTACGGCTCATCGTCTAAGAACCCTCATGTTGTCTGATGGGGTCAGAAAGCCACTCCAGTCATCTTGAAAGCTCCTTTGCAGAACCTCGTTTAGGGAGAGGTCAGACGACTCATGTCTCGGCTTGATGTCACGGTTTGTGTGTTTGGACAGGTGACGTGCCGGGACTCTGTCCTCAGGTTCTGAAGGCACGTTGTACTTTGAACCTGTGCGTTCCTTGATGGCACAAGGGCTGTTTAAAAAGTCCTATAGATAATTATAAAAGTGCAAGGCTAGTCAAGGAAATGCGACTACTTACAATTGTAATCCTATAGAAACTGATCTTCCCCAGCGAGGCCTCCACGTGTGTGCGCCTTGCTGTGTGAGGTGCTTGAGGAGTAAGAGGCGACCCTCACATCTGGGCGCAGCCGATCTCTTTTGGGAAAGCTAAGATTTACTGAATGTGCTTCCACCTGGAACCCCTAGCGGGCACTTCGACTGCCCTTCCCTCCTGTCCTCCCAAACGTCCACAGTGTTCCTCATGCGCCGTGTCCAGGCAAAGAAATGGGCTCACTTGGTTAAGTGACCTGCCTGGCTGTTCACAGTTGTACGATTCGCACTGCAAACCTGGTCTGTTTGCATCGGAGGCTCCGGACTCTCGTTGTCCTTCTAGAGCTCCTGAAAGAACCCAGATCCTAAAACAGGGCAGACTGACTGCTGTTCTCACAACTCAAAACCCCATAACCCCACGGTGAAGGGCAGCACTGAAGGACCCTCAGTGGAATGGAGGCAGGGAAGAGGGAAACGGTATCAACATGATGTGACCATACAAAGTTTCTACTTAATTAAAAAAAAAATCCAAGGGCTGGAGAGATGGCTTAGCGGTTAAGGTGTTTGCCTGCAAAGTCAAAGGACCCAGGTTCGATTCCCCAGGACCCACGTTAGCCAGATGCACAAGGGGGCGCACGCGGCTGGAGTTCGTTTGCAGTGGCTGGAGGCCCTGGTGCAACCATTCTCTCTCTCTCTCTCTCTCTCTGTCTGCCTCTCTCCCTTGCTGTCAAATTAAAAAAATATAAATAAAATATTTTTTTAAGAATCCAGGAGGCAGTTCCCCCAAGCAGCTGCGTACTCCACAGTGCTGGACCCAAATTCTCTTTGGGTATTTTGCTGTTTCTGGCCAAGGCTGTGACCTCGAGGTCTAAGACGCTTGCATCCTTCTTCCAGACAGCAGGTTACAGTGAGGGGGAGATGAAGGGCCGAAGGCGCCTATGTGTGTTCCCTTTGAAGAGGCTGTTGGAAGCTGCTTCGTGACACAGCAGTCACAGCGGCTGGAAATTGACATTCTGGAAGTGCTCGCCGCAGAGGACATGCAGGTCGTGGCTCTGGGAGAGCATCTGCTCCGTGACAAATGAAGGGAGCGAGGATGGCCGTCAGGGGACAGCTAGCAGAGTCCACCACCTCGGCCGTGGAATGTAGCCCTTGCCCTTTCCAGCCCTCTCCTCAGGCTTCGAACATCTGTACCCGCTTAATGGACGGTTGGCCCAGGCCCAAGACACGATGTCTAGATGAAGTTAAAAAGACATTCATCTCAATTGATACATAAGGACAGGACGTAGGATATTAAAGTTAACGATGTCTTGATTTCATCCGAGTGAGGGGAGCCGTGCCGTGTGCCATCTTTCACCAAGAGCCTCCGCCGAGGGGCAATACTAGAGAGCCGGGGGCGGCGGGGCAGCCGCGAACACGGGCGCTTCTCTTACCATTTATTTTCACTGATCAAAACGTTGCCGTTACAGTTAGAAACAGCAGCCAGTGATGAGTGAGGCTGCTCGTCCTGGAGTTTTTCCAGACAAAGACGGACATGGGGACCCGGTAGGTTTATTGTCTGGGCACACTTGCAGGATCCTGTCAGAACTGTGCCATGCTCTGGAGCTGAAGGGCTGGGGGTTTAATCAGAGGTCCCTTATCTACAGTTTGCTTTCAGTGTTATCTGAAAGTGCCCGTCGCGGGTTGGCGCACCTTTATCCAGCATGGGGGGGGGCGAGTAAGGTCGCGTGAGTTCGAGCACCTGAGCATAGTGATCCGGTCACCTGGTAAGTGGACCTACTCGAAAACAAAAAAAAAAATTTTTTGAAAAGCCTGTGGTTCTGCAGTACTGGAATGCCTCACCAGAGGGGAATGTCAAGGACAGCAGAACTTTAAAAATTTTTATTTCCTTTGTACAGTAACTCTGGGGAAACCAATCTTGCTCGTCCTAGTGTAGAGAGACAGGATTGCGCAGCTATCCCGGTAGTTCCTCTCTTTGTGGCCACCCTGAAGCTACACAGGAATTCCAGGTCAGCTCCTGAGCTAGAGTGAAACCCCACCTGAAAAACAAAAAAAAAAAAAAAAAAAAAAAAAAGGAAAAGAAATAGTCTCTTCTTGCCTCATGAGTACCGTAAAATTTCTTTTTATCTTCATCATTTCATAAAACATCACTTTTTATTTACATTTATGTTTATTTTATTTATGTGTTTGAGAGAGAAAGGGAGACAGAGAGAGAGAGAGAGAGAGAGAGAATGAGAGAATGGGCGCTCCAGGGCCTCCAGCCACTGCAAACGAACTCCAGATGCGTGCGCCCCCTTGTGCACCTGGCTAACGTGGGTCCTGGGGGGAATCGAGCCGTGGTCCTTTGGCTTTGAAGACACGCATCTTAACGGCTGAGCTCTCTCTCCAGTCCAACATCCCTTTCGTAGTCAGTGGGGAAACAGTCTTCCACGTGCGTTGTCTCCCTGCCTGGCGCACTGGAAAGGCATGGTTGGCTGTGATGGGTTGATGACTTCCACCCTGGCCCAGGACCGTGGGGCACTGTCACTGAGCGCCAGCTGGCCTCTGTCAGCAAACTGGGGGATGATTTTCAAAAGGAGTTCCTGGCATCGAGACGGGCACCTGGAGTCCTTGTCTCCACAGGGTGACCTTCATGCGCCACGCTGCACAAAGCAGGCGTTCAGTCAATAAAACCTCCTTTCTTCCGGCGGGCAGCGTCTGGGGGTGTTGGGAAGCTGATGTCATGCAGTACTTCCGCCTGTATGTTACCCTTGCTGGGACACGAGTCCTGTCTGTTCCTTGGTGCCTTTACCTCAAAGCAAATGATACCTACCTTAGTATCTTCCCAGTGTGTCTGCGAAGATGTTACATAATTTCCAACAGGCATTCGGTGAGCAAAGGTGCAAATTAGAAGTTTCCTTTCTCTAAATACAATATTTGTTACTACTTTTTCGAATAGTTTTAAAAGCATCCCATGAATATCGGCACCCGTTTTCTTTTTCCTTTCTTTTGTTTTTTTTTGAGGTAGGGTCTCACTCTAGCCCAGGCTGACCTGGATTTCACTATGTAGTCTCAGGGTGGCCTTGAACTCACGGCGATCCTCCTACCTCTGCCTCCCAAGTGCTGGGATCAAAGGTGTGCACCACAATGCCTGGTTTATTTTCTTTTTTCTTTTCTTTTTTTTTTAACTCAGCTTTGGTCCTTTTTTATTTTTATTTTTGTTATTTTTATTTATTTATTTGAGAGTGGCAGACAGAGAGAGAAAGAGGCAGGTAGAGAGAGGGAGAGAGAATGGGCGTGCCAGGGCCTCCAGCCACTGCAGTCGAACTCCAGACATGTGCGCCCCCTTGTGCATCTGGCTAATGTGGGTCCTGGGGAATCGAGCCTCGAACCGGGGTCCTTAGGTTTCACAGGTAAGCGCTTAACCACTACTAAGCCATCGCTCCAGCCCGCTTTTTCATTTTTTTAGTGTCAAATTAATTAATAGCCCAAAGATTTTTTCCCCCCCATGTGCATTTGTTCAGAGAAAAAAAAAAAAAAAACAAGGTTTAATTGGAAGAGGACAGTGACTCTCTTTTGTTATTTGACAAGTATTTAGATTAGATCTGGTGACCAAGGCCAAGTGGATTGTTGGCTTAATCAGATCTACCTTTCCATGGCTGATTACTGTGCGTGCTTTCTTTCCTGCTTTGCCTTTGAGGAGTATCCACACTATGAGATCACTCGCCCTAGGATGCAGATTCATGTCTGGGGATCACCGTGGAGCGCTGCTCCTGATTTCTGTTTTGATATTCTGAGATGGACGATTTGCATTGTTGTTTATGTCGCTGTGTATAGGCTCAGGTGGGACACTTTCACGACTCGGGGTGACCATACTGCCGCACAATAGGGGGACAGAAACACAAACTGAGTCCTTGAACAGTAAGACCTGTGGATGGAGACAAACTGCAGGCTGAATGCAGGGGCCGGCCGGCCAACTGTTACTGCGTCAATGGGATGCTGATGAAAATCATAATTTCTCATGTTTCAGATCTCGTAACAAAATTGTTTTAACTGCTCTTGTCTTCTCTGAGGTTCCTAACCCTTCAGAGATCACCTTTTAGGAATGCTGCTCGCCAGTTTGGCATTGGGTATGGGTGTGGAGTGGGACTGGATTTAAGGGACAAAACGCCAACATGAAGAACAAGAGGTCTGTGACTTCTAGAGCTGGGAAGCAGCGGTTTGAGCCAGGCTCTTTTTTTTTTCTTTGTGCCTTGCAGAGTAAAAGCCAACGATCCATCTTTGTCCGGATACACGCCCCGTGGCAGGTGCTGGCCAGAGAAGCAGAATTCTTGAAGATTAAAGTTCCCACCAAGAAAGTACGAACATGTTTCTCCTGGGTTCTGGCCTCCCAAGGGTGAGATGCATGTGGATGGTTTGGGAGCAGGGCCAGGTGGATGTGGCTTTTTGACGAGTTGAAATCAGGCTTGTCTCCCCGGAGACGCCAAGTATGTGGCCGTGGGGTGGGTGGGACAAGGACGTGTCTGTTTCCGTCAGTTCCACCTGGGCTGTGCGTCTCCAGAAGCCAAACATCTCTCCGCCCCAGCTTCCACATTTTGCCATCACGCTTCCTTTCCTGCTCTTCCCGGGGCTCCGGACCGCCAGGCGTTTCACGAGCGTGAACACAGCTCTGGGATCACGTAGCAATGTACAGGGAAAATAGCTATTTTGATTATGATAGTAGCTTCCACTTGTCTCTTCCATAGATTAGAAGGCTCTTTGTCCAGCGAGTTGAAATTGTGTGGGAAGTGTTTCAAAATGCCCGTGTCTGGGTCTTGCCTCGAGGTTTCTATTCAGTTGCGTGGTATTGGTTGTAGCTACCTTCTCTTTACTGGAACAAACACCCAACTGAAAGCAGCATATAGAAGAGAAGGGTTGATTTCAGGCCTGACCTGGAATTCACTATGGAGTCTCAGGGTGGCCTCGAACTCATGGCGATCCTCCTACCTCTGCCTCCCGAGTGCTGGGATTAAAGGCGTGCGCCACCACGCCCTGGCTAGTAGTCTTTTTTTTTTTTTGGCTGTTGTTGTTGTTTTGTTTTGTTTATTTCAAGGTAGGGTTTCACTCTTGACCTAGAATTCACCATGTAATCTCAGGGTGGCCTCGAACTCACGGTGATCCTCCTACCTCTGTCTCCCCCCAACCCCGAGGGCTGGGATTAAAGGCGTGCGCCACCACGCCCAGCCAGCCTTATCTTGGTGGGAGGAGCCTGGTAGGAAGCAGCAAGAGAGTAAGTTAGCTCTGGCAAGAGGGAGCTGGGCGATACCACCCCTGAGCAACACGCTCCTCCAGCCAGTCTCCACCTCCCCAAAAGCTCCACCAGCTGACGATTGACTATGAGCTTAATCACAAACACAGACAGCTACGGGCGGGGGGGGGGCTTTGTATTCAAACTCCCAGAGTATGGAGTCAGGTTCTGGCACCAGTGCTATGAAAAAAGTCATCGCTGGGGGCCATTATGATATGTACCTGAGAAGCAATTTTTTTTTTTTCAGTTAGAACAGCATGTATGCTATTTACAAAATCTCCCCAGGGAATTCCTAGGCGATGTGTTTCTTAGTCTAATCAAAGCTGTCAAACAGTTCCAAAGAGAAAGGAATTATTTGTTCACCAATCCGTCGTTACCTGGACGTATTTTTTATTAGGCGTTTTCTGGTTGAAGGAGTGGCCTTTGGTTTAGGACCATCTGAGAAGTCTCTTCGAGGCTTTCTTGCTGTCTCTGTTTGCCTGTCTCCAACCACCCCCTGCCACCACCACACACAGTGTTGTTTCTCACATGGTGATGTAGCTTTGGAGAGATCATCTTTGTCATTCTAACTACCAGTGCCTTCATTTCCACGCTTCCCACTGGTAAATATCTTTATTTATTATTTGACAGAGAAAGAGGGAGGGAGAGAGAGACAGAGACAGAGAGAGAGAGAGAGAGAGAGAGAGAGAGAGAGAAGAGAGAGAGAGAATGGGCATACCAGGGCCACCAGCCACTGCAAACGAACTCCAGATGCATGCGCCCCCTTGTGCATCTGGCTAACGTGGGTCCTGGGGAATTGAACCTGGGTCCTCTGGCTTTGCAGGCAAGCACCTTAACCGCTAAGCCATTCCTCCAGCGCCCCCCTCCCTCCACTGGCAAATATTAAAGAGGGAGAATGAGCAGGCTGGTTTCGTGAGCGGCGCTGAGACAAAATGCCCTTTCAGACTTGGAATTGAACTAGGAGACAGATAGCACCATGCCACAGATGGCACAATAGGGTCCCAAATCCACAGCAAAGGAGACTAGAAATATGAGGAACAAAGTAAGGTGTCCCTCTCTGTGAGTCTCTGGTGGTGGAGTGGTCTGTCTGGACACAGGCTCCACGAGAGAAGTCTGGGAGGCAGCGGAGGAGAGAGTGGGAGATAAAGACAACCTCTGGTACTTTAAGGTTTCTAAAGGGGCGGGGCCCTTCGACCCTGCCGCAGTCCCTGGGATGGCCATAAACTTATAGTCCAAGGTTGCCTCTGTTCAGCTCCGGCAGCGTGCCCACCAGGTCTTGGGTTTGTGTTCTCGGACCGTCACAGAGTGGTCTCATCAGCTCTCTGCAGAGGGAGAGGCTGCAAGGGCATGGTCTGGTTTATGAGGCTGTAACTCTTTTTTAAAATTTTTTTTTGTTTTTTATTTTTATTTATGTATTTGAGAATGACAGACAGAGAGAAAGAGGGAGAGAGAGAGAGAGAGAGAGAGAGAGAGAGAGAGAATGGGCACGCCAGGGCCTCCAGCCACTGCAAACGAACTCCAGATGCATGTGCCACCTTGTGTATCTGGCTTACGTGGGTCCTGGGGACTCGAGCCTCGAACCGGGGTCCTCAGGCTTCACAGGCAGGCGCTTAACTAACCGCTAAACCATTTCTCTAGCCCAAGGCTGTAACTCTTGATCTAATGTCCACTGTGGATAAAGCAGCACATTCGTTGGCCTGTTCTGCACCGCCCCTACCGTCCCTGCCTCTCATTGCTGTCCTCAAAGTCAACACCACTGTCTGGACTGACACTGGTGGCCATGATGCCTCTGTCTTCACTGACAACACATATACTGTCTCCCTAAGAAAAAAACAGTGCAAGAATTCACCTACTCAAGAATAAAATAATAATAGTAATAATAATAAAATTGATAGGTTCTGTTCTTTTTAAAATTTTTTTTATTTTTTGGTTTTTCAAGGTAGGGTCTCACTCTAAGACTGACCTGGAATTCATCTGTAGTCTCAGGGTGGCCTCGAACTCACAGCGATCCTCCTACCTCTGCCTCCCGAGTGCTGGGATTAAAGGCATGTGCCACCACACCCAGCTTTTTTTTTTTTTTTTTTTTTAAGGTAAAGCAGAACAGAGTTTATTCAGAAGCAAAAGTGAAGAGGCCGAGAGAAACAGACTCCCCATTAGAATGGGGACCTGGAAACAGGGATCTGAGGTTCGCTTCTTAGAGACGTACTCATCTGGACTAACAAACACCCACTCACAATAAACATGGACGTGGATGTTAGCTATAAATGTTTTGCTAATAAAATGTAAACCTGGGGTAGTCACATGCCTAAAATATTCACCAGGACCATGCTATTGTTTGTTTTGTCTTTCTTTTAAAAATACATTTTTATTTTATTATTATTTATTTATTTGAGAGATAGAGAGAGAGGCAGAGGCAGAGACAGACAGAGAGAGAATGGGTGCTCCATGGCCTATAGCCACTGCAAACGAACTCCAGACGCATGCTCCACCTTGTGCATCTGGCTTACGTGGGTCCTGGGGAATCGAACCGAGGTCCTTTGGCTTTCCAGGCAAGCGCCTTAACCGCTGAGCCATCTCTCCAGCCCTTGGTTTGTGTTTTGAGATGAGGTCTCTATAGGCCTAGCCTGTCCATGATCTCATTACGTAGTTTCTAGTCTCAAACTTGCAGCCCTGCCGAGTGCTAAGATCATAGGCGTGCGCCACTATTCCCAGCTGGTCACACCGGTGTCTTCTCCTTCGGCACACTGCTGTTCTCTGTCTCCTGGTTTCGGTCTCATTCCTAACCATGCTGCCTTCAAGGATAGGTGTCTTCTTTGCAGTGGCCTGAACCTCCTCCCCGTTAAGGCCGTATCCCAATGACAGAGCCAAGTCTTACCCTTGGATAGAGAGGTCTGCATTTTTCTAGTGGGGTTAGAATTTGGCCAACCCCCTTTAATTGGCTTTCACTTTTCAGTCTTTTTGTTTGTTTGTTTATTTTTATTTATTTATTTGAGAGCGACAGACAGAGAGAAAGAGGCAGAGAGAGAGAGAGAGAAGAGGTGCGCCAGGGCCTCCAGCCACTGCAAACAAACTCCAGACGCGTGCGCCCCCTTGTGCATCTGGCTAACGTGGGTCCTGGGAAACAGAGCCTCGAACCGGGGTCCTTAGGCTTCACAGGCAAGCGCTTAACCACTAAGCCACCTCTCTAGCCCAGTCTTTTTTTTTTTTTTAATTTAACTATTTGCATGCTTGTAGACACACACATACACGGGGGCTGGGGGATAGGCACACCAGAGCCTTTAGCGAGTGCGAATGAACTTCAGATGCATGCCCCACATTTTGCATTTGGCTTCACGTGGGTACTGGGGAATTGAACCCAGCCTACCAGGTTTTGCAAGCAAGTGCCTTTAACCCATAGGGCCATCTCTACAGCCCTTCTTTTGTCTTCTTTTCCATATTATTTTTATTCATTTGAGAGAGAGAAAGAGAGAGAGAGAGAGAATGGATGTGCCATGGCCTCCAGCTGCTGCAAATGGACTCCAGACACAGGTGTCACCTTGTGCATCTGGCTTATTTGGGTCCTAGGGAATTGAACCTGGGTCCTTTGGCTTTGCAGGCAAATGCCTTAACCGCTAAGCCATTTCTCCAGCCCTGTCTTCTTTGTAAAATATTTTACTTATTTATTTATTTGCAAGCAGAAAGAGACAGAGAAGAGAAACAGAGAGAGAGAGAGAGAGAGAGAGAGAAACAGAGAGAGAGCAAGCATGTCAGGGCCTCTAGCCACTGCAAACAAACTCCAGCCACATGTGCCACCTTATACATGTGGTGTTGTGTGGGTACTGGGGAATTAAACTCAGGTCCTTAGGCTTTGCAGGCAAGTGCCTTTAGCTGCTGAGCTGTATCTCCAGCCCTCCCACTTAAAAAAATATTTTATTTATCCTGTCTTCTTTTTAAAATATATTTTATTTGTTTATTTATTTGAGACAGGATGAGAAAGAGAGAGAGCGAGAGAGAGAGAGAGAAAATGGGTCCACCAGGGCCTCCAGCCACTGCAAATGAACTCCAGATGCATGCGCCACCTTGTGCATCTGGCTTACGTGGGTCCTGGGGAATCGAACCTGGGTCCTTTGGCTTTGCAGGAAAGTGCCTTAACCGCTAAGCCATCTCTCGAGCCCCTGTCTTCTTTTTAACTAGTGTATTCTTGTCCTTTTCTTTGGTCTGTCTGAATAGTGAGTGTTCTCTTCGTCTCATTCTCCACGGATCATGTCTTCTGTTCTGATCACGCTGGACGGCCCTTGACAGGAGCTAAGCACACGCGTCCATCCATGCTGTTGTCTGCACTGCCCGGGCTCTTCGGCTCAGCAGGACGCTTGGTGGCATGGGAGTGTGTGGGCTTCCTGTCCCCATCCCAGCTCACGGCCAGATTCTCCTCTTGACTCTTCTCCTGGCCTTCTTTCCCTCTCATACTCTCCTTCCATCTTGCTTTGCTTTGCACGCTCAGTCACTCCTTCATACCTCTTCCTTCTCTGTCCCCTTGTACTCCTCATGGCCAGGCCCGGCCTCTGAGTCACCCCTCTCTCCAGGTCCCTCTGCTCTCTGCTTTGTCCTGTCCCGGGTTCAGACCGGAAGGAAAACCTCTGCATAAGTGACGGCCTGCCCCAGAGGTTCAGGTCCCACGTGCGCACCAGTCCTTTGGAACTTAACATCTGCAGTGTCGGGGGGCCTTGCGTTTGAGGTTTCCGGTGACTTAGATAAGGCCATATCACAAAACATCCATGTCTGGGTTTCCCTCTTCCCTCTGAGTTCTGGGAGCTCAAGGCCACAGACGCTGCACTGGATGAGCCCCCAGAAAGCACTTGAAGCCTACGGTTGTGCACTGTGTGATTTGAGGGTGTTTTTTTCCACTCAGAAACTTAGTTTCCCTATCTAGGGTTTGGGTAGGGCACCTACATTATTGTTTTTCTTATGATTATAAGAATCTGGTTCTTAAGCTGGGCGTGGTGGCGCACGCCTTTAATCCCAGCACTCGGGAGGCAGAGGTAGGAGGATCACCGTGAGTTCGAGGCAACCCTGAGACTCCACTGTTAATTCCAGGTCAGCCTGGACTAGAGTGAAACCCTACCTCGAAAAACCAAAATAAAATAAAATGAAAGTCTGGTTCTTACCAAGTGATGTGGGAATGCAGAAGCTTTTGTCATGGTGACTGTTTTGGTACGCTCTGAATTTTCTCCTCCCCCAACCAGCTTTCATCTTGACCAAAACAGGCAGCTCATGCTGATGGAGCTCCCAAAGACCCAGAGTGGCCCAGGCTCGTGGGAGAAGCTCCCGGAGAGACTGCGCACCCCAAAGCTGCGGCTGGAGCCTGAGTCGATTCTGGCCCACGCGCAAACCACTGCTGTGCTTGGGAGGTGGTGGGCTGGGTGGGGGGAGCCTGGGCGAGGCTGGGCTATGTTGGCAGCTCTTCCAGGCCGTGCAGGAGAACACAAAGCGCTGTTCTCAGCGTTTCTGGGTCCCAGACTCCACACAGGTGGACGGTTCTGGCATCCTTCTGTGGCCTCAGCCGCATGGCTCCAGTTCCTCTCCACGTTCATAGCATGCAGTGGCTTGTGGTTGACCTCACAGGGGATCCTTTAGGCAGACAAGGAGGCTATAACTTGGTGTTCTCGTAGGATGCACGTGTTTATGAAAATTAAACAGATACTCTGATCCCAGGGCTGGGCGGGAGAGTCTTAAGACCGGTTCCTACAGCGAGAGAGGGGTGCATGGATTCAGGAGAGTGACGCACGGCACTCTGTTAAGGAGGGCCAGCGCTGGGATCGATGGCATTTCGCCTTTTCAATTGGGTCTGGAAAATGACTCAAATGAGAGAGAACCAGCCGCGTTTTCAGACAGCCGTATCCTGGAGATGGCGGGAGTGTACGCCGAGGAAGAATGAGGCGTGGCGTGGGGGTCACTTAAGCATCCCCGAGGCCGGTGGGGGCTTGGATCAAAACCCGGTAGGGTCCAGAGAGACCAGGCTGATGGGGAGGAAATCACAAAGTGGAGACCTCAAACCTGGACAAGTCCATGGCAGTGCACCCAGGGACTGCAGGGTCTTGGGAGGGGGCATGCTGGGAGGAAGCGTTTGTTTTCCAAAAGCAACACAGAAGGGCCAGCGTTTTGTGAGGGACACTGAGCATGAGCGCACAGGACGGTATGGGAAGGCCTGGCCTTGGGCCCCGACCAGCCTCGGAAGGTTTGGGTTGGGGGGTGCTGGGGGATCAAGTGCGTTCTCACCTCTGCCTACGCCTGTGGCCATCTGGGTAGACAGTGGTCGACGTCTACACCTATTTCCCGCTCGCTGGCTGCTGTATGCCTTTCTCACCCCTGACAGTCACACTCCCCAAAACCTCTAGTAGACACAAGGCTGGATATGCATGGGAGGTTGGTATTTGAAGCAATTAGAGGGAACTTCTTTTTTTGACCACGACATCATGTCAATCCCACAGTTGGAAGAAGTGGCCGGCTTGGCATGGGTGAATGCCACTTTCGTCCAATCTGTCAGAGCTCTGTCAGAACAAGTCACACCATTTTGGGGAAGTAGGTTTGTGGATCTTCCAGACAGGAGCTGTGACGGCGTGGGGGGCTGAAAGAGGGAGCGGCGATGGCGCACGTAGACTGCTCGGCGCAGCGGCGTGTGTGCTGCGTGACCGCTGTGGCCGTCATAGCTGTTGATGCTGTGACTCACAGACGTGCGCGTTGGGCCCCGCGGGTGGCACGAGACTGGGCTGTTTCTTCTCGCCCTTTCCATCTCCTCTTCCTTCCCAGCCATCATTGGCAGCGCTGGGGGAAATGGGCCCAGTCCCGTTCACTCCCTGCTTCTCTGGCTACCAGGAAACACAGAATGAAATCCGTATTCATCTTCCCCAGTTACCTTTTATCTTCGACTTCTCTTTATTCCCCTGGGTCTCCCCCGTTTGGACCCAACTGCGTTATTCTTTCGTAAGATGCTCCTTTCGTATTCTGTTTCCTTCATTTGAATCTATCTCCAATCTCAACCGAAAAGTAGACTAAGATGTGAGGCAAATAAAATAAAGTCACAGTGCCGGGCGTGGTGGCGCACGCCTTTAATCCCAGCACTCGGGAGGCAGAGGTAGGAGGATGGCCGTGAGTTCGAGGCCACCCTGGGACTACAGAGTTAATTCCAGGTCAGCCTGGACCAGAGTTCCAAGGCAGCCAGCAGAGCAGTCCAGGTAGGAGAGAGGCAGGAGCAGATGGCCATGACACTGTGGGTTGAGACTTAATGTATCCTACGTGTCTGTAACGTGACGGCTCCATGTGTGGGGTCTGTGTGCCACCGAAAGGTGCCCAGACTCACTGCACGCCAAGGAGAGCCGAGACATCTGCTCCAAAGGACAGGCACCAGGGTGGACGCTAGGGGTCCTTCCGTTTGGCAGTGGGCTGTGCCCTTGGGGGTGTGGCTTTATTTTTTTTTATTTTTATTTTTTGGTTTTTCGAGGTAGGGTCTCACTCTGGTCCAGGCTGACCTGGAATTAACTCTGTAGTCTCAGGGTGGCCTCGAACTGACGGCGATCCTCCTACCTCTGCCTCTGAGTGCTGGGATTAAAGGCGTGCGCCACCACGCCCGGCACTGTGACTTTATTTTATTTGCCTCACATCTTAGTCTACTTTTCAGTTGAGATTGGAGATAGATTCAAATGAAGGAAACAGAATACAAAAGGAGCATCTTATGAAAGAATAACGCAGTTGGGTCCAAACTGGGGAAACCCAGGGGAATAAAAAGAAGTCGAAGATAAAAGATAACTGGAGAAGATGATACGGATTTCATTCTGTGCTTCCTGGTAGCCAGAGAAGCAGGGAGCATGGCTCAGGCCATCTACAGTAGCAAGCAACTGGCATTTTAGGAGTTATTTTATTTTATTTTTCCTGTCATGAAATATAATGTTGTTTAAAGAACTGAACAAGATAAGAGGACTAGGTTGACAGCACTGTTTAAGCCTGGGGCTGGATGCTCTTGGTTTTGTCATTTCTGTTTTATTCACTTTGAAAAAAAAAAAACTTGGAGTATGTGTATGCACGTGTGTGTGTGTGTATGTGTATGTATGTGTGTTGTACTCATGTGTGCAGGCCAGAAAACAACTTCAGGGTCTATCCTCACCTTGTTCCTTGTTTGAGGCAAGGTCTCTCTTTCTTTTTTAAAACAAGTATTTTATTTTTATTTATTTATTTGACAGAGAATGAGGGTGGGGAGAGAGAGAGAGAGAGAGAGAGAGAGAGAGAAAGAGGGAGAGAATGGGTGCACCAGGGCCTCCAGCCACTGTAGATGAACTCCAGATGCATGCGCCCCCTAGTGCATCTGGCTAATGTGGGTCCTGGGAAGTCAAACCTGGGTCCTTTGGCTTTGCAGGCAAACGCCTTAACTGCTAAGCCATCCCTCCAGCCCAAGGTCTCTCTTATCGCTGCATTCATCAGGCTAGATGATGGAAATTCTCTCATCTCTGCCCCTTGTCTCATAGTCAGTGTTCTGGGAGTATAGAAGCCAGCCGTAGCTTTCCACTTCCGCATGGAAGCTGGATACTCGGGCTTAAGAGTCAGTCCCTTTATTCATTCTGCCATTTCCTGTTGTCTGTGTAGCCATTTCTCAAATCGATTCTGGATAAGACAAAGGACGTGGCACAGGGAGGGTTGTGCTGTAAAATAATGAATGCAGATGTCTAGTTAACTCAGATACAGTAGGGCAGCCATGCAATTGGTACTTCTGTTTTCCCTCATAAACCCATTTTTGAGATATTTGTGCTTACTAAACTGCATTTAAAAAAAATCCATCTTCTCTTTTCACTAATGGCAAAGCATAAATGTGGTTAAGAATTTCTGATCAGTGTGAGAAAACCAATGTTTCCAAACCAAGCTAATATAATTCTAATTAAAAAGCAAAGGAGCTTGACATTTTAATTAGTTGGAGTGGCCCCTTAGGAGGAAAATAGTTATTCCATTAAGCCTTGTAAGTTATTGGAAATTGTCCTCAGATACGTGTTACTGCCTCTCTAGAGACTCCGGTTTTGTATCTGGCCTTAGCAGAAGTTTTACAGGGTGTATCTCCCCCAGTCCACGGTGCATACCCTGACTGTGTTTGGCTGGGACCAAAAATCTCTTGCTTATCAGTTCACTAGATCTGAGGCTTATATTAGATGGGGTTCTCCAGTAAATGTGGGGTGAGAAAGAGGTGGAGAGATGAGACAAGAGAGAGGAGGAAAAGAAAGGGGGAGAGGGATAGAGAGCAAAAGGAAGGGGAGAAGAGAAGAGAAAGAAAAAGACAGAAAGAGAGAGAGAGAGAGAGAGAGAGAGAGAGAGAGAGAGAGAGAGAGAGGCTGTAAGGAATTGGTTCATGTATTTCTGGTGGCTGCAGAGCTCTCTGTAGACAGTGAGTTGGGCACGCAGGAGAACTAACTGTAGTTTAAGCCTGAGAAACAGGAGAGCACCCGGTATAAATTCCATCTAAAAGTTGCAGCTTCAAAACTCAAGAACTGATTAATTCACTTCAAAACCCAAAGCATTTGACTTTGAGGAGAAGTGTTAATGAAAACGTTTTGGACAATGCCAATCAAGACACAATATGTTACGGTCAAGACTTGTAACCATAGGTTTAAAGGATTGAATGAAATGATTTTTCAAAAGTGTATTTTATTTATTTATTTATTTAGAGAGAGAGACAAAGAGAGAGAGAGAGAGAGAGAGAGAGAATGGGTGCTCCAGGGCCTCTTGCCACTGCACACAAACTCCAGATGCATGCGCCACCTTGTCCAGGTACTGGGGAATCAAACCTGGCTCCTTAGGCTTCGTAGGCAAGTATCTTAACCACTAAGCCATCTCTTCAGCCCCTAAAATGAGTTTTAAATACTTAATGCTTTCTATGGCTTGGGCCAGTTGATCAAAGCATTGTGCCTATCACTTTGTTTTTATCCTCCCAACACGAATGGGTAAATCCTATCTTTAGATTTATTATATAGACAATGAAAGTTGGACTCAGAGAAGTTAGTGAACTTACAGACTATGTCTGCCTGAGTCCGAAGCCACTCTCCTACTCTTTCTTTTTTTTTGTTGTTGTTGTTTATTTTTACTTATTTATTTGAGAGCGACAGAGAGAAGGAAGGAGAGAGAGAGAGAGAGAGAGAGAGAGAGAGAGAGAGAATGGGAGCATCAGGGCCTCCAGCCACTGCAAACAAACTCCAGATGCACGTGCCACCTTGTGCATCTGGCTTACGTGGGTCCTGGAGAATCGAACCGACGTCCTTTGGCTTTGCAGGCAAGTGCCTTAACCGCTAAGCCATCTGTCCAGCCCGCGAATTTACTTCTTTATTGACCTCCTATGTGGTGCTGAGCGGAGGGGCCTGAGGACAGATTCCCTTTAGGGGGCTACACGTAGTGCATGTGCCCCCCTCTCTGAGGGTGACTGTGAGAGAGGCGGTCTACTTACCTGAGCTGCCCGACCCACGTCTGACCTGACCCACTCGGGATGCCCCTGGGCTCCCTCTGAATTGCCCTTCCTGCAGGACCACACTCTTCCAAACCAGGCTCCTCTGTGGCTCCCGCGTGAGCTCCCCTGCCGTCCGCGCTTGTTGACAGCAGAGTCCCTTCTTGCTTCTGGCCGTGGCGCCTTCAGCCTGTGTTACGTGCTTGTTCTTGGTCCCCCTCATCCCTCCCCAAGCACCTGAGGCCATTCGCTTTGCATCCCAGCCCACATCATCCTCCTCTGACAGACCCCACTGCACTCTTTCATTCTGATCCGTCTGTCCCTCCTTGAGCTCTTTCTTTCAATCTTTTTTTAAAATTACTTTTTCTATTTTTGTTTCGACCTTTTTTAAAAAATATTTTTTGTTCATTTTTATTTATTTATTTGAGAGTGACGAGAGAGAGAGAGAGAGAGAGAGAGAGAGTGAGAATGGGCGCGCCAGGCCCTCCAGCCACTGCAAACAAACTCCAGACGCTGTGCGTCCCCCTTGTGCATCTGGCTAACGTGGGACCTGGGGAATTGAGCCTCGAACCGGGGTCCTTAGGCTTCACAGGCAAGTGCTTAACTGCTAAGCCAGCTCTCCAGCCCTGTTTCAACCTTTTTAAATGACAACTTTAATAATTACAGACAATAAGCCAAGATAGTTCCCTCCCCTCCCTCATTTTCTCCTTCACAATTCCGCTCTCCATCATATCCCCTCCCCCTCTCATTCAGTCTCTCTTTTATTTTGATGTCATGATCTTTTCCTCCTTTTATGATGGTCTTGTGTAGGTAGTGTCAGGCACAGTGAGGTCATGGATATCCAGACCAGTTTGTGTCTGCGGGGAGCACGTTGTAAGGAGTCCTACCCTTCCTTTGGCTCTTACATTCTTTCTGCCACCTCTTCCGCAATGGACCCTGAGCCTTGGAGGGTGTGATAGAGATGTTTCAGTGCTGAGCACTCCTCTGTCACTTCTTCTCAGCACTATGTTGCTTTTTGAGTCATCCCAGAGGTCACTGCCACCTGAAAAGAGAAGCTTCTCTAATCTAAAAGTGAGAGTAGCATTAATATATGCATATGAACATTAAGAGAAGTGCTTACTGGGCAGTTTGGTGAGCATAGTATATACATTTAGCCAGACAGCAGCAGGCATTACACCCGTAGGGCTCATGACCTCTCCCCGTCACAGGGTTTTAGTACTAGGCATGAGGGCTTTGTTGAACCCCTGAGTCTGAAGTCACTGTTTGCGATACCCATCATTTTTTTTTTCTCTCAGTGGCTTTGCCGGCCTTAGTCTTGGGTTTTCACATGTACTGTAAACCCTTCGGGAGCAGGGGCTGTGCTTTATGTTTCTTATTCATTCTTTGAAAGCAAGTGTTATGTCTCATTATTTAAATAGTTGCTTGATACATGGTAAATTGATTGTTCCGTCGAGGCTGAACCATTTTTGCTCCCCAGTGCCAGGGCGGGAATCTTCCGTAGGGCCCCTCGGCATATGAACTGCTGCCTTAGTTCACAGCTGTCCACAGTCTATGTGGAATTAAGTACTGGAGGCTGGCCCATCCCCCACTCTTCCCTTCACTCGGTGGTGATGTAATTACTCTTCAAAACTATTTGGGCTGGAGAAGTGGCTTGTGACATTTGAGTAAATCCAGAACGTAACTGTCAGAGGAAGGAGCCAGGCATGCACCTGTAATATTGCCTCTTGAGAAGTCG